>JAQMYG010000019.1:6461193-6488350 GCA_030014215.1 Clariallabes teugelsi | reverse complement strand
GGTCTGGATATTTGGTCTGCCCACGCCGGCTCAATCGGGTGCCACGGTTTTGTCCCACTTTAGATGTGTTTGGCTTCCCATAGAAGTGAATGTGTATTGCGTGGTTACGTAACGTGCAACGTCACCTGATCTCAACTGCGGTTAAGACGATAGACCAAAATCTTTATCGGGTGACAAATTTCTACCGGTTAACCGTGTATACCGGTATATCGCCCACCCCTAGTGTTTACCCTGTATAAGGTCGCAGGGGACCTGGAGCATATCCCAGGTAACTCAAGGCATAGGATTACAATGAGGATACAACCTTTGTCTTTGCACTGTAGGTGAAAACCAGAGTACTCAAACGAAACTCGCAAGCTTATGATATAATAAGTATTATATAATAATGGCCTATTATAATTAATAATATGTTATGATTTAATAACTCAACATGAATGATGCAGAATTATAGTTTGTTATACAACAACACTGATTGTTTGAAGGTGTTGATTTGTGAGAAGGTGCTGATTTTTTTTTTTTTGCTAATTCATTATCTTTACTATAGAAATGATAATGAATTAGCAAAAAAATACTAATAATACTTTTTTTTTTGCTAATTTATTATCATTATCACCCCACTATAAAAGTAGATGTGCACGAGCTGTTACTATAGAAATGATAATAAATTAGCAATAGAAATTACTTGCAAAAAACAACAACACAAATTCATTATCATTTCTATGGTAACAGCTGGTTCACATGCACTAGTATGGTGGGATGCTCTGTGTAACCTAAAGTTAATAATAAGTTTATTTTGATATTTTTACTTTTGTCATCGTTGTTGCTGCCATTCAACAATGAAAACAATAGAATTTTGTAATGAAATATTGACTCGGCATTCATGGATCAAGTCTTCACTTGATCATCAGTACATTATAAAACTCAGATGTCATACAGTATACTGTACTGAAGAGTCTTCATGGGGAAAGAAGGTCTTGAATCGCTGCTTTTTTACTACAAGAAAGGGGAAAAAAGAAGGTTTAGTGAAAGAATCAAGCCCAATATTGTGTTTGCTCTCCTTGTGAAACCAAAACAGCTCTGGCCGCTCAAATCATAACTCCACAAGACGTCTGAATGTGTGCTGTGCTATCAGGAACCAGGACATTAGCAGCAGATCCTTTAAATGCTGCAAGGTGCAAGGTGGGGACGAATCAAACTTGTTTGTCCATGGATGCTCGATCGGATAGAGATCTGGGGAATTTGGTAGACGGAGCAACAATCTTGAACTCTTTTCCTGCTAAGCCCCTACAAATCAAGCTGTGATGATCTTAGTAGTATAGTCATTATTGACTTTTTTCAGCCATTTGTGAAAAAAAAAAAACACCTTTCTGTGGGTTTGGATCAGAAAGTCTAGCCTTTGTTCCCCACGGGCATAAATGAGTCCTGGGTGCCCATGATCCTGTCACCAGTTTACTGGTATATAATTGATAATCAATTTTTATGTTTTGAGGTTTTTATTTTATGGCTGATTGGTGTTAGCGATAACTGGAACTAACTCCATTGTTAGACATTAAATGTAGCTATAAATGGATAAACAAACGGTATGTCATCATTGCGTTGCTCAATTAAAAAAGAATCCAACATAAGACAAGCTGTAATAATAAAACTTAGGGTAGACGCATCACCTCTGCTTCATGTCAGGTTGCTTCACCGCACTCTGTGATTGATTATTTGATTAAAATGATTAGTAATGTTCTAATGAATATGATGTAAATAACAATACATTGCTTGTTTTTACTAAATCACGCCCACCCCGAGGGAAATACTGTAGCACTATATTCATCCGAAAAAGCGTTAGATGCTGTGACACTTACAGTAACTAACTTCACTTCTACTCAACGTTTTGATTTAATTTATGGAAAAGATTTAACTTCAGGCAAATATCGAAGTTTCGTTTAACTCTGTCCAGCCAGTTTTGCGTGATGCTGTGACAAAATCTGGCTGGACAGACATACAGACAGACAAACGTACAGACAGAAATTTTTCTGACCAAATGGTTCTGACCAATGTACAAAAAAAAAAATAAAAAAACTTATATTTGGGTAGATACTGTATGTTTTCATCAACAATTTAATAAATATTTACATACAGTATACTCATATTTCTCTTATATTAATACACATTTTGAGTGATTTTGACTTTAAATGTGTAAATTACCCTAAATATAAACCAGATTCTATTATGTGAATATCCATAAGTGGATAAAGAGGACTATAATACATTACACAAGATGAGGTTCCTTTTTAGACATTTCCAGGCATACTGTACGCTTCCTTCCTTCCTTTTCAAAGTTTCCCTTATGGTTTTCTACACATTTTTAAATTTAACCAAGCGCTCTGCATGAAAAGTTTGTCATGCAATTGGATTTACAAAGGAAACAAACAAAAAAAACAGCACCCACAGTGACAGACACAATGAGCGGACAATGTGGCTATAGATTTGGATGTCACCTAGCAACATCAGGGGCTAGACGAGCCAGCATGGAAGGTGCCATTAAAAATGCGAGGGCAAGAACTTGGGTGAGAAGTGTAGCAGATGGCCATCAGGCTGGCCAGATGAAGATCGCCTGCTAGCAGACCGATCTTAGCCCCTGAAGGGGTGATCTGCTCTTTACATTATCTTAATGTTCATTAGTGCTTTACAGATGGGCACAATGGCGGACTGGACATCCGGCATGGCTGCGAAAACGCAGCAACAATTGGAAAGTCACAAAATGCAAAAATCACAAGACGCATGCATCTGTGGGCAAAAAAAAATTAATAAATAAAAAAAATAAAAAAATATATATATACAGTATATATATGAGGAAGTGCTGTATTTATATAGAGTATATGTTCATGCATTTTAATATTAAGATTAAGATTCAATCTTCATTGAATCATGCCCTCTGTAGTCTTAGATTTATTTATTCATTTATTTATTTATTTATTTGGAACCCAGTTTGGCCTTCTGTGGTTGAATCCAATCTGCCCTTTAGATTTGCTATTTTGTGATGCTTTTCTGTTCAGCATGGTTATAAAGAGCGACCAATTGTAAGCAATTTTCTGACCACTTCCTTACGCAGTATAAACTACTTAACTATTTCTGCCTACAAAACTTAAACAACATTTTCCAAAATAATTACATTAACTTGTCTGAAACAAACAACCAAGCCCCTATTACTAAGATTACACTTACTGTAAGTTTTTTTTAAGTTCTCTTGATGTGTATCTGCCTGATTTTATGCATATGCACTTGAAAATATTTTTTTAACTGAAGATACATTTATTTCACCTATAGCATCACCTGCATTATTAAAATAAATATATTTCCCCATATATATATATATATATATATATATTTTTTTTTTTTTTTTTTTTTTTTAATATATATTATACACCTCAAATCTTTCTTTACAAATTCTTTGGATGTATTAATTAATTGCTATTTAGAACTTGAAATTAATTTAAGATGCAATTCTTAAATAAAAAAAAAACTGTTTCACAGTTGCAAAATTTAAGCTCATATTTTAAAGATTTTTTACACTTATTTTGGTTTTTCATGTATCTCATGTAATTCTCAAAATTTAAAGTGTTTTTTAGTGCGTTTTTATTTGTTATTTATATGTTTTTTATTTTTTTAAGAATTCAGCTAG
Source organism: Clariallabes teugelsi (assembly GCA_030014215.1). NCBI lineage: Eukaryota > Metazoa > Chordata > Actinopteri > Siluriformes > Clariidae > Clariallabes > Clariallabes teugelsi. Next base: position 6,484,677 of record JAQMYG010000019.1, on the reverse strand, counting down.
ATGACAGCGACATGTTGGTCAAACCACGGATTTGGGGTTTATCTTCTTTTCCTGGAGATGAAGAAGGTTTTGGTCTGGAGATAGCGGTAGCTGGAGCTTTGTGGTGGAACGGAGCGCAAGAGGCACGGCCTGATGAGTGGAAATCCCCTACTTTCTAATTAATAGAGGTACACAGGGCCAAGGGATGAGGCGGATCAGGAAAATGACATCAGGGGCGAGATAGCATCACTCATTTCTCTGGGCCATTGTGGCCCCACAGGATCATCTGTAATGAATCACTCAAGCATTCGCCAGACACATTTGAATGGTGGTGGAAAAATTCTTTGTCCGGCAGAGAGTTTTGTCGTTTGATAAAGATCTTCACTCTCTATCCCCCACTCGTCTCGTCTTTTCTCCCGCCTTTTTCCGTTTCCACTTCTTGGCTTTTTGTCCGAGAGTTTCCTGATCAAACGAAGAATCAAGGTCTGGGCAACAGGTGCAGTCTCTGCGTCTGATCTTTTTTTTTTTTTTTTTTCTTTGCAAGGACACTCACTTTAAAGTTATGGGTTAGACATAGAAAACGCAGGTAAATAGTAGTAGTTGCATGTTTTTTACTTGATACACATTGGGACAGTTTCAGTGTTCCAACACAATTTCAACATCAAACTGTTTCCAAGACAGCTCATTTCCCTTTTTTTATTAATTTCAGGAAAAACCCAACATTTAAATGTGCCTTATTTCAACTGAGAAGGGGTTCTTTTCTCCCTGCGGTTGCCGCTGATCCGTCAGGCTGTCTGGAGATAGAGACACAGATCTAAGATGTTTCAGTAGGAAAGTGTGTGATCAAAGAGTTGGGAGAAATCTTCAGGACGTGAACAGGGGATCAGTGGGTTTGGAGGAACAAGAGAGGTGATGCTGATATTCTTTGAAATCTTCAGATTTCTTCTTCTTCTTCTTCTTCTTTTTTTAATTTTATTTAGATTTTTAGAATTTAGAATAAAATTTTCCAGTCTATGCATAAATTAAAGCTAATTTCACTGGATCTTCGCAATTAACTTTTAATAGTAGATATTGATTGGCATCATCTGGAACAATTTCTAACCTTGTTTAAAATCTGAATTTATATTTATCAACTTCTGACCTTTAATATATTGTTAGTTTAGTCCTACCCTGGTTTGTTTTAATATCTTTATTATACCAAGGAACACCACAGTTTTATTCAACAATAAAAATAATAATAATAACAATAATAACAATAATAATAATAATAATAATAATAATAATAATAATAATAATAATGTCTTAGAATAAAACATTAAATATGATTCATTTCCCTTGTGGAATGTATTTATGCATTATGTTTATATTAGAAATAATTCTTAAGTTGTCATTAAAGAGGTTATGACTATTTTCACAGTTTGATATACTGTAGGTAAGATTGGTTTAAACTAACAGGAAAGCTTAAATAAGAACTGGTCTTTACAACCATAGTAAGCAGGAAAGCATCTCAAAATGCACAACACTCACTCACTCACTCACTCACTCACTCACTCACTCACTCACGCACTCACTCACTCACGCACTCACTCACTCAACATCTGTACCACTTTATCCCGTATAGAGGGTCACAGGGAGCCGGGAGCCTATCCCAGGAGACTTAGGGCACGAGGCAGGTTACAGCCTGGATAGGGTGGCAATCCATTGCATGGCACATACAGGCAATTTGGGAACGGCAATTGGCTTAATCTGCATGTCTTTGGACTGTGGGAGGAAACTGGGGAACCCGGAGGAAACCCACCAAGCACAGGGAGACCATGCAAACTCATCATGCACACAGAGGACTCAAACCTGGCTGGGAATTGAACTTGGACCCTTAACCATTACATCACCATGCCACCAATGTACAACACATTGAAGTCTGCAGTAGATGAGCTACAAAAGCAGAAGCCTACTGGGTTCCAATTCTACCAGGCAACAAAAGTGGATACAGCACACCAAAACTGGACAGTTTTAGTTCATTTTCTTGCAAGTTGTGCATTTTGAGATGCTTTTCTGCTTACCATGGTTGTAAAGAGTGGTTGTTTGAGACAATGTCGCCTCCATGGCAATGCTCCCATTGGCGCATTCTTCTCTTGCATCAACAAGATCTTTCTGTCTGCAGAACTGTAGCTTACTGGATGTTCTTTGCACTATTTTCAGTAAACCCTAAAGACTGTTGTATGTGAAAATCACAGGAGATCAAAGCATGGAGGTCATCAACAATCAGTCCAAAGTCAAAGTCATTATAAAATCCAATTTTATGCATCCCAATGTTTGATTTGTATCATTTCCTAAAGCTCTTGACCTGAATGTTCATGATTTTATGTACAGCATTGCTACAGTACCATGTAATTGGCCGTTTGGATACTTGTGTGTGTTTGAGCAGATTTTCAAATTAAAGCTATCTGTAAGTGTATATACAGTGGTTACAGTATTAGAGTTTTTTTTTTTTTTTTTGAAGAAGAAGAATGGCATAAAGCAACAAATGAATCTTATTATCTTGATTGTCATTGTTTTAAAATTGTTGGGGATTTTTTTTTGTCCAAAACGGGATGTTTTGCACAAAAAGACTTAATCAGTAAATACTTTTAAGCAGTGGATGGTGAAAGCAGTTGATGTTTAAATTGGCTGATGAATCATTTGACCAAAACATGACATTCAATCCTTGGAGATGCGTAGGAAAAGAGCAATAGCTTGAAGGTGCTCGATCCTTCTCCACTTCCATCTCTTTTATACTGTACATAATAAAACTTGCATGTGTATGCATACTTTTAAAAGTACTTTATTTAAAGGTCCTTCACTTTTGTAATCATATCACACTATTTAGATTTCAATTCCTGGTATTATGTCCTTGTTCCAAGCCTTCTAATGGCTAATTATAAAGATTCACACACTTTCATTGACTAGGAGCTATTTGGGAACACCAGTTAGTCTAATGTGCTTGTCTTTGGATTGTTGGAGCAAACTGGAGAACCCGAAGGAAACCCTCCAAGCACGAGGAGAACATGCAAACTCCATGCACACACACACAGACCTGAGGTGGGAATCGAACCCTCGACAATGGAAGTGCAAGGCGACAGTGCTACCCACTACATCACAGTGCTGTTAAAAAAACAAAAACAAAAAACAATATTATACTTGAATGCTTATTAAACACAACTACAATTGTTCAGACTCTCTTTTTTGTACCTTTAAATATGAATTTGTTTCAGTTTTATCTCATTTATTGACTGGAAGGGAAAAATAAACACCAGATAAAGTGTCGCAAGCATTTATTCCTCATACAGCCAGGACAAATGAAAGGAGTCTATCTGAGCGTTTTGGAGAAAGTCGAATACCTTTGGTGCCATTCCTAAGAAAAGTAAGCGGTAAAAAAAGAAAACGAACAAAGAAGGGTTTTGTTCTGCGCTGCTGCCGCAAAGTTTTCCAATTTGTCTCATGGAAATATGAAATAATCCAGCATGCCCTCTTTTCATATGCCATTCCCATCAACAGAGAGGAAATGAAGGCTGAACAAAGTCGATCTGGCCGTATCACACACACACGCTCTGAGGGGATTTACTAAGTCAAGCCATGGACATTAGCTTCAAAGTTTGTGGGGGCGATAAATATGGGCTAAATGAATCAGAGTACATTTCAATAACTAGCAGCAAATAAGGGCACACCGCATGCATTGCTGTTATGGCTTTGTTTCAAATGACTTCTTTCTTTTTTTTTTCCATTTTGGTGTTCAATCCTTCCCAAGGGACGTGCACCCAAAATGTAAGAAGGTTTCTAGACATCTTCTCCTTCTCTCTTTCTCTCTCTGTGTGTCTTATTTTCTGTCTCTGTCTCTCGCCCAACCCTTATATCCCAATGCAATTATTTAATATACACCCACTCAGAGTCTGCCTATGAGATAGGAATATAATTGTATGTTACTTTTTAATTACAGGAAAAAATCTAACTTGTAAGATGATGGGCTGGAAGGTGCCACTGCATTGTTATTTCTCTCCCCTTTCTTCCCCCCCACCACCACCCTCCCTTCATCCCGGTTTTCTGATTGTGCGAGCCGGGCTCCTTTGCTGAGCGATGATAAGCGGAATTTCCATGTTCTCTGCATAATTAATCCATCTCTGCCTCTCCTCATGCCAACTCCTCCGTTATCGCCCTCACATGCCTGAATTGCAAAAGAATCCTCTCTTCAATTGGAACTTATTGATATGCCGGGAAGGAAGGGAAAAAAAAAAAAAAACTGGAAATCCTCAAAATTTTAAGCCACAGATTGGTAAATGGATTAATTTCGCGGCAATCTCCAGCATCTAACGCGGACAGAGACGGGCGATGTGAATTGAAAGTGCCTCCTGTTTCTGGAGTTTTAGTCCCAAATGATAGCGTTTATTGGCATGTTTTTTTCCCCTCTCCTCCACAGTCAAAAAAAAAAAAAAAAAAAAAAAATTACCATTCATTTGCATGGCATAAAATACTTTTATATGGTTTGGAAATTCAGAGGAATTTCTTTCAATGCCTGTCGTTTGGCTGCCTGATAACAACTCCTGCCTCGCACATCTGGCAGCTTTTGATACTGCCTGAAAAGAGAGCCTGAATATTTAATATTTTTATCTGTTTTTCATCGATGGTTTCACCATTAGGGCAGGCAAGCCTATTTTGCATGGAGGCAGGCAGATGTAGATTTATTTCTCTGAGCTGTCTACACTCGGCCTATTCTGATGCATTTTCACTCCTTTTGTGTGTTGTGTACGTGTGTGTGTGTGTGTGTGTGTGTGTGTGTGTGTGTGTGTGTGTGTGAGTGTGAGAGAGAGAGAGAGAGGTTTTGAGTGTGTGTGTGTGTGTGTGTGTGTGTGTAGGATTGCCTCTGCATATACAGTCACTTAAGCCTTCAGTATTATAAGCAGAGCATGAGGACGGCACAGCTTCAGAGAAAAAAAACACACACACACACACCTGGAAAATCTGCAAAAACAAAATGATGAATATATTTATAAAAATGTGAATGCAGGATGGACTGAAATATTCATTTCCCCAAGTGTTTTATCCCAGAACGATATGATATCATATGATATGATTTATGATATATGATATGATATGATATAATGCAAAGCTGGACTAATGTCCACTGAACGCCATTCCATTTCCTGTTCGATGCAGACATTGGAATGAAAGGTGCTGATTATTTGGCAGCTCAGCTATGAAATCGGACATCATGACGTTGTTCTTGCATCTGTCATGTGCAGCAGTAACTACTGCGACTGTGCAATTAAACGAAAAATGCTCCGGACCGTCCTTGGACCCTTGTGATCTAATAATTATAGATTAATCAACTCGATATTTTGTCTATTCTATTTCTTCTTCCCTCTCTTGGCAGTCGGGGAGAAAAAAAAAAACTGAAGATATGGCATAAATTGGATGCAGCTGTATTTCAAGACAATTAATCTGTCAAAACCTGGTGCGCGCACACTATGCACTCAGCATCCATATGCCATGGCCGGGTGATACCGATCGTATATTATTCGCACAAAGCCAAATTGAACAACGCCTCCAAATGATGTTGCCATGCATACATAAATTACCAGGGGAGTATATTACACCCGGCGCCCATGATAGGGAATAATGTATAATAACAAGGCATAAAAGGTATTGTCTTGTGTTTTTATAATATTGTCTGTGGTCGGGGGGTGGGGGGGATCTTTACTGCAGGAATGTAATGGGGAAAAGAGGTGATGGTAGACATTCGATTGCTAAGATTGGACATTGATATAATAATAATAATAATAATAATAATAGTCATAATAATAACATTGTAAAAAGAGGTACTGTTGAAGTACCCAGGATCACTTGGTATTTAGTCCATCTTATATTACTATCAGAATAATAAGATAAGTAAAACTTGTTTAACTCATTAGTTGAGAAAAAATGATCATGTCGCACTTCGTGAAGGTCTTGTTTGCGCACTTAAACTTCACACCTCATCAGGAGAAGCCATGTGAATAGGTTTTTAATGTCTACTTCCATCAGGATTGTTTCTATAGCTAGTAATCCTGATTAAAAACTATAAATATCCATTTGGAAAGTCTACTTTACAACAAAAATCCAAAAAACCTGTACTGGGATAATGGGACGCCTATTATAAAATGGATATGAGCATTAGTGTCAACTGTGTGTGCCATCAAGAACATCTCAAAGCATGCGTCAAGTGCATACAGTAAAGAGATAAGATAAAGCAGGAAACTGAATATGAGTGTTAATCAATCACGTGAAACTTTGCATCAAAATAGATACTGTATCTGTAATGATATCCATCCATCCATCTAGAAACCTCTGCAGTCCAACCAGGGACAGTGGAGGCCAGTGGTGACCACTGTATTTATTCCCATTTTGTATGACTGTGGTAGAACCTCCAGTCAACATTCACACACTATGGGCAATTTGGAAACGCCAGTTAGCCTAATCTGCATGACTTTGGACTGTGGGAGGAAACCGTTGAACCTGGAGGAATCGCACCAAGCATAAGGAAACATGCAAACTGGAGGTTTACTGGAGGACCTGGCGGTGCAAGGCAACGGTGCTAACCACTAAGCCTCAGTGCCGCCAATGATGTTGATGATGGTTTATGATTATTTAGATATTGTATAAAATAAAAATGGTCTAATTTCTCGCAAGAAAAAGCCTGGTCATTGAAAATAGTTGTTCTTAATTACACTGGGGTGTAATGAGATGAAATTGATTATATTGAGATTTTTTTTATTTCTTACATTTTCCTTTTAAAATTTACAAATGACCATACAGACAATTCTATTTTCAATATTTCTTTTGATTCTGTAAAGCTGCTTTGTGAATATTTGAATATGTAAGATTCTGCACAATTTTTCGCTCTCTATTTAAATGTTAGGAATTTGGTTCAGTTCAATTCAAATGAATTTAATTGAATTTAATTGAATTGAATTGAATTGAGTCTACACTGTAACTAAAGCAAAAAGGGGACAAACCAAATACTATGAAATTCATCTTTTAAAGTGTTTACTTTACATTCAAGTTGTTGGTAATTATATTAGGAAGCAAAATACAGTCATTTGAACTACTGCTTTCAGACTTATGGGCTCCACTGCAAAACTGTAATAGTTTAAGTATATAGTCTATAATATGGTTAAATTTCCATTAGAATTGTTTGTATTAATGAAATGTATCAAATGTATTAAAGTCAATAGAAAAAGATGGCCTGGCACTGTGGGACATCCATTGTTAACAGAATATGAGCAATTCCAGCAACACCAAGCTGCCACTGTTGTATCCTTCAGCTGCTCAGTTGTAATCATGTCTCACCACTTGGACATTACAGAATCTTGACTGGAAGTTATTATCACATCCCTGTACAGTCCTGACCTCACTCTGAGCCATTTCCCTATATTTGGGCAATTAAAGCAATTCCTGGGAGGCCAGTGTTTCAGATGTGAAGCAGGTAGTCCAATCCTGGCTCCGGCGTATTGAGAAAACTTCCTACCTTGATGGTATCCAAGCACTAGTGAAACGTTGGGATAAGTGCATTAGCAGGGGATTACTGTATATAGAGAAATATAGAGATAACTGTGTTCTGTTATTCTGCACAATCAAATGTCCTGGTTTGACTTCAACGTCTTGCGTATATGCCGTGATTGATCGACTGGCACTTCCTGTTTTATGCCTTGGTATATTGTATAATGAAAAAGCTTATTTTACAGTTGGGTCATTAAATATTTACTGTTTTAAATATTGAACTGAATATTAGCATTAATTGATCATGTGATCATTTCTCATTCTATTATACTTAAGGTGCCCGAATTGTTCTCAATAAAGGAATATAAATGTATCTGGGTGTTGGGCTATAAGCTAAAAAGTTTATGCTTTGTGAAATTATAATAAATATTAAAAAGTAATATTGAAATACTCTCTATACTTAAGATGAAGCTAAGTTGTTTAAATTTATATTGAAACTAAATATTAAAAATAAAAAAACAGAGGAGATAGAACTTGAGAGAGAGAGAGAGTGAGAGAGAGAGAGAGACATAATTCATGGAGGGTCAAAACAAAGTCATTGTGGGCTAAATATGGGCTTCAAGCACCAAATTGGACAGTCCTGTGCTATAGGTATACAGTATCTATGATTCATTGTGAGTTGTTGCATCATTTCTATAGTTTTGAAAAGCCTGTCTGGCATTTCCATTCAGGCTGCTGTTATAAAGTTGGACAAAATAGTTGTTGGTAATTATTCCATGGCACAACTTGAAAAAAGTTTATTCTCATTATGAAGTTCTGTTTTTAGTGTGAACCTATACCTTTACTCTTCCAAGCACGTATCTATATTTCCATTAATATTATCTTACTACATTAGTCATATTGGAATATTTTTCGATCATATTTTTGCTGATTTATTATTTATATATTGTCTAAAAGCTAATTTACTGAGGTTGTGTGAGGTCATACAGAGGATAATGGACGTAGTCATTAATTATAATTAGAACCGAACCGTAATTGGATATAATCATTTCAAAAAGTTACTCATTATGGTACAATGTATTTTCTTTATAAAACTGCAAGAAACAAAACTGCAAGAAAACATTTTGCTGTTTGTCAGACTGCCTTAAAATTCCACTTGGCATCAGCATGTAAATGGGTTTTGCCTGTTTTCATTAATATTATTTATATATTTCGATTCAAATTTATTACTGAGTTTTCAACAAGACCTTAATTGTCAGTTTGCCCGAACATGGGCATTAATTCGTCATGTGACACTCTTCTTGTTCTGTAACAGTGTATTATTCATGCTGGGATTATAAAGGTAGACTAATTAATTACCATTCATCATAATTGCACCGTAATTAGAGCAAATAATTTGCCCACGGTAATTGAATCACTACTTGACACCATGTTGTTCTTTTTACGTTTAAAAAAAAAAAAAAGTAGTAGTTCCTTGTTCGATTAAGGATGTGTCGTGGATGAGCCGAGCAGACTGCACATCACACATTGTTACAGATGACATCGATCAGATGGCGACGCGTTCGAGAGGGAAACTTCACACTCCGCTCAGATAACACAATCAAATTAAAAAACACATCCATCTGGTACAAGTCACAAAAAAATGACAATGTAAAATGCATACTGAGCTACACGTTCGCTTTTGTTTTATTCTATGCACCAGTTTTTATTTATTTATATTGTTTTTTGCCAGCTTCATTTTGTTTTTATGACATTCATATCTCATGATCATTGAAGGATTCGAATATGAGTTGTCAGTAACACAATAAACCATAAATGTTTAAAGATTATAATAAACGGTTTACATTTGTTCTTTAATATTTCAATCTTTCCAAACAGTACGTTAAAGTAGTTATGAACGTTGAGATTGTTGTTATGTGTTTGGAGATTTGTGTGAAAATTATATGAAAACAAGTTTTCAAAAAAAAAATTTGATTACCTTTTTCATGTGATTATGTGAATGTGAACGTAAAGTAAGAAATGCACTGTAAAATTGACCTCGAGCTCAACTTGTTTGGATAAGAGTCAACTTCTGAAATTTTTCTGAAGTTACTCACAGGAACTGATAAATTTTCATGCTTCACTGGAACCGAAGTGTTTTTACAGTATGAACATAAAACTTAAACTTGGACGTGAATTTAGAGTTTGTGCCGTTTTTTTTTTTTTGTGCAAAAAAAATCCACAAATTTCCAGATGTTGACAAACATCTACATTATTTTGTCATTATGATATTCATCGTAAATATTAGCTAATACCTAAACCCATCAGATGTTTTATACTTTAAAATGGTATTTTTGGATATTATTTACCATTTTTTTCCACTTAAAAGTAAATATAACTTTTATAAATGCAGCACTTTTTCCCCCAATAATGAAACTGAATCCTAAAAATATCTATCTAATGAAATTTTCTTGAAAGTGTTTTTAAAGTTATTTCCTTACTGTATGTCATTAATAATTCAATCCATTCTTTTACTCCCTCCGACATTTTTATACTATATATTCCATATTTGATTATCTATGATGCAATTGTTCTAGTCTAATCTGATAATGCATTGTTGTATTCGCCTGATCACTAAAAGTACAATTTTGTAAATTAATAAATCAGTGTTTCAACCAAATACCGTAAACAATTTTTTGTACAGCATGTGATTACAACATGTATTTCAGCAAACCCTGAATTTCTCAGCATGTAAACTAAATTCAATCAAGAAAACTAATAAAGCGAGAGCCTGATCGATATGATGCCCACTTGATCATTCATTGATGATCTACTGTACCCGCTGCAAATTCTGGGAATTTCAAACTAGCCAGAAAGCTCACTTTTTTCCTTCTGATTTCATTCCTCCCTCTATGAAGACACAGATAAGTACCCTCATTTCATACTATCCCTTTCGAAAAAGAAAACATTTCACAGCGGATTTAAATATTAAGAGCTGCATTTTTATTATAATGTTTTTTTTATTAGGACTTTTTAAACGCTAAGGTTATATTAAGCGGGGATTTACAAATCTCAAAACACAAAAGAGAAACAAGGAGATGGGATTGGATGTGAACGATGAGAAATGGAGAAAAGGAGCAAAGAAGATGAAGAAAAAAGAAGAGGGATGAGTGGTTGCGCGGATGGCCAGCGGGTTGGCACGGCGTGGCGCGGCTTGGCAGGCTGGGTGGCGGAGCGGGCACGCTCTCAGACATCTGTTTGCGCTCGGCTGCTGCCGACGCCATCGGAAAAGGGGGGGGCTGTCGCAGCCATGACCGGCGGGAATGCAGCACGCCGATAATGCCCTTCTGCAAGCCGATGCCACTGTGATGCCAGTGCGCCTCTCCGCGTAAGGTACCTTACATTGGCACAGGACCTGAAAGCAAACCGAGAAGCAAAAGATTGGGAGAAGAGTTCAAGGCAAGCCACAGGGCTCAATTTTAGGACATTTTTTGTTGTTGTTTTTTTGCTCAATGCGGATATTTTGAAGCGGCGTCCTATCTCTAGCTCTATTTCTGTTTTCTTTTTATTCATCTTCAACATTAGACCTTGAGTTGAGTCTGCCTTAGAGCAGACGGGCAGGCGTGGATGGCCTTGACATGGCCCACTCCTCCAGCTGTCTGTGTGATCACAGACACGCACACACACACACACACACCCGCACGCACGCACACACTCATCCTGTCTCTACCTCTGTCCTCACCACCCCTGGATGGACGCCAGTCCCCTAATGCCAGTTGGTGCGCCCATCGTACAGCGTGACAGCAAATGGCAGATCTTCAAGGCATTCTGCTGATGCTGCTCTTAAGCCAGGATGGCAGCGTCTGATTTTCACATGATTGCCTTCTGTGTTGGACGGACAACAACACACTAATCCTGCCGTTACAACATGATCTCGTGCAGAATTCGAAGGATTTATAAAGGGAGCTGGGTAAGGTAGCAAGCATGCTGTTAAAGGAAAATAAACAACTTGATTCATCATTTTCCTGTAAACAGCACATGAAGAGTTTTATTCCTCTTCTACCTCAACAATGTGCCAAAGAACAACACATCACACTTTTTTTTCCACTTATGTTACTGATGTCTACAAAACAGGAAATATATTAGAGTTACGCAGTTTACATAATGGTTATGTCTTTGAGAAACCACAACCTTTTTACTGAAGACTTTTCCCAGTGCATTAAACGTAAAGGAGCAGGTTTACCATAAAACTGATCATGATTAAACATATCCTCACAGAAAGAATGATTAATTATTTGTTCTTAAATAACCTTTGCTGCTATAGGAATTGAATAGGAACCTTGCGATCAATCAGATGGAAAAATTCAACTGCACTGTAGGAGAATAACTTAAGGAATAGCTCATTTTTTGTTTCTAAGTCGTTCAGCTGTCCTGATACAGTAGATCATTCTATCATTTTGGTTATTTCATGTGCATGAGATACAATTTTAGTTTTTGTGTGTGTGTGTGTGTGTGTGTGTGTGTGTGTGTGTGTGTGTGTGCGTGTGCATGATACAGTTTGTCCCCACATTTTGATTAATTCGTACATGCATAATACATTTTGTTATATACCCACATTTTGGTTAGTTCCTTAAATGATACAGTACAATTCATCTACACATTTTGATTCATTCATTCATGTGTGGTGGGCAATTTGTCTGTTTGAGATTCAATTTACCTGTACAATTTGGTTAATTCATACACACATGATACAAATCCTTACCACATTTTAGTGGATACAGTTTATCCTCAAATTTAGCATTTTGGTTAATTCTTACAGTATGCATTATACAATTCATCCCCAAATTTTGATTAATTCATGTGTTTGAGATACAATTTGTACCCCTATTTTGATTAATTCATCTGCTTTCAAGATTTTGGGTAATTCGTCCACTTGAGAAACAATTTGCCCACACTTTTTGGGTAATTCATCGACTTTAGATTCAATTCTTAGCCACATTTTGGTTAATTCATATGTACATGATATAATTCATTCCCACATTTTGATTAATTCATATGCTTGATACATTCCATCCCTATATTTTGGTTATTTCATCCGCTTGAGATACATTTCTCAGCCACATTTTGATTAATTCATCTGCCTGAGATACAATACATCACCACATTTTGGGTAATTTTGGGTAATTTATCCACTTGAGATACAATTCGCCCCCACATTTTGGTTAGTTCCTATGCTTGATACAATAAATCCCTATATTTTTTCTTAAATTCTTATGCATGAATCAATTCGTCCCCACATTTTGATTAATTCGTGAGTGTGAGATACAATTCGTAACCCCATTTTGGTTAATCTAGATCCAATACATCACATCACAGGGTAATTCCTCTGCTTGAGAAACAATTTACCCACACAATTTAGTTGATTCGTACACATGCTACAATTTGCCCGCAAATTTTGTTAATTTATGCTTATGATCTAGTTAAACAAGTACTAAAGACTTTTTTTTTTAGCTTGTACAGAACTTTTTACAGCAAGAGGCTTAATTTCTTGGAAAACGAGACAGTATGTGGCAAAGTATCAAAATAAAAGTTGCGCATGAAACTCAGTCACATGATTGGCCGAATTTTAAAACAAACACTAATTGCATGTCCCCTATATGGTCCACTTTAATAAATAGTCTATGCCTCCACGCTGCTTCTACCTTAAACCCGAATACAGATCCAGCTGCGAATAATCATAAACAAATCGTTAAACAAACAGAGATACACCGTTACACCCCTACTGTACAGTATTTAAGTATGACTTAGCACTTCCTAATGAATTCATCAGCACATTAATTCCTCCCATGTTTCCCGTTTGAATTTCCGCCCCCACACACACTGATACTGCAAACACACACTGTATGTTCTTTAGATTACCACAGGAGTGAACTGCATGCTACTGATTTCCCCAGCGATGGGAACAGTATCATGTTAATTATTTCAACCATCTGGTCCAGCCCGTGGTACAGGCATCCTCCACCCCAAACAGATTTGTACCTGTCAGGCCCGGTGGCCATGGAAATAAAGTCCAAGTCATCCTGAGGGATTTAATGAAAGGAGGGTGAAAATGATTCTGGATCGTATACAACTGGACTCGGGGTCGGATTTAAAGAACCACATGAACTCAATGAGTTGTATTTGATTCAATGATGAAAAATAATTCGATCTATTCATCTAACAATGACATTGGTGCTGTGGCGTTTCACTCCTCATCCTAACCTAACCAGTTTTCCCCATAAGAACTACATTGGAACAGAATACAGTATCATAACACCTTTCCTGCACCAATATCACCACAACAGCTGTGGATTTGTCATATATATACCGTTTTATTCTAATTCGCCACCTGTAAAATCCCGACGTGTCCTTTCTCCATATGTGCATCACACCGCTATTATAAGTCTTAGGAACGATAAAAACTCGTAGAGCCCATGCATTCATTTTATCCAGCTGTGAAAAACTAAATGCAACAGAATGTTCAGCAATAAACACTGAATAAATCTGGTTCATTCTGGTGCTTTATGAAATTACATCGCTTTTTACATACGGCTTCTCCGTCGCACCGTGCAATTATATCTCGCCCAGTAGAATCCTTAAAAATGTTTTTTTTTCCTTTCAATTATTGATCGATTTAAGAAAACTAGAGCTTTTCCATAGTGTTTTTAAAGGACGGAAATGTGGCTCTCAGTGTGTGGTCTGACCTTGAGTGATGGAGAAAAGAGGGCAGAGGGTGAAAAAAAAAAGGAAAAAAAAGAAAAAAAAGTATAGCCTGGGGTGACTTCATTAATTTAGAGGCATTTATTAATATACATCACCATCATGGTGCATTTTGATGACCTGAAACAGACAGGTTGGGTCCATCCTTCAATCTTCTCATATATTTCTGCAGCTATCCATATACAGTATAGTAAAATGGCTGTGAATTGAATGTTACCATCAAGTCTGCGCCTACATTTCCTCATTCAGGAACAATATTGGGGGAAAAAAGGAATATTGTAGTTTAATTCAATTCGCAATTTAAAAAAGCTCATTTGTAACATGTAGCATGTGCTGCTGAAATCTTAAATCTGATTGGTCGAGAGGTGTTGATCACTTTTTGATAACAGTTTTCCCAAAAATCTACAGCTACAGTAAGACTAAACAGTGATCAAGTAAAAAACAATAAGCCATCTGATTGTAAGGATGTGATGTGTTTGTTTCACATTTACGGAAGGAGTCTCCAGTGTCAGAACTTTGTAGAGTCATCAGGAAATTTGGTTGCTTCATTTTTTTGTCTTGTTATCTTTAAGGGAAAGTGAAAGAGAGGGAAGAAGGAAATGCTGCGGAAAAGTTCATGGCTGCTACATTGTCCAGTTAAATTTGGATTTAAATGATCAAATACGTTAGATACTTTGATTGAATAAATACTGCAGTGATCAGTATGTTTCATGTGCAACACTTCTTTTAACCTTTAAGCTACTGTAGCTTCTTATAGCTTAGACAACCATGTCAGAAGACGTTTTCCTTAGTCTTGGAAAAGGGTCAAAATTATTGGCCCGCATCAAGCAAAGAAAACAACTAAGGAGATTGCTAAAACTACTGAAATGATGTCAAGAACTGTACAACACATTATTAAAACCTGGAAAGATAGTAATGAAATGTCAATTTATAAAAGAAATATGGCCAGAAAAAAAATCACTTAAACACTTGGGTAAATTGCATGTTTAAAAAAAAATCTACAGTAGAAATTACAGCTATGTTTAACAGTTAAAGTAAGAGCATTTCTACAAACAGTGTGATGAGAACTCACCAGTTTGGGATTAAACAGCTGTGTGTCCATAAGGAAACCTCTCGTTAGTTAAAAAAAGAAAAAAGAAAAAAAAAGTTTTGGTTTGCTAGAGAGCATAAAGTTTGGACTTTAGAGCAATGGAAAAAGGTCATGTAGTCTGATGAGTCCAGATTGACCCTATTCCAGAGTGATAGGTACAGTAAGAAAGAAAAGTGCATGAACTGATACATCCATCATGCACAGAGCCCACTGATTGGTTATATGGCAAATCTCATAGGCATGTTCCAGGAGGTTGTGAAAGAGTGGCTCTGAAAGCATGAGGAATCATTTTCACACATGTCTTGCCCACCACAGAGGCTTGACCAGCATGTTTCATTCCTTATTTAATTAATTAAAAGTCCTTTAGAAAGAAATCAGGAATGTAGTGAAGAATGTATGTTGTGGACATACAGTACATACAGATATATATACTGTATGTATATATATATATATATATATGAAAAAACATATAACATGTAAAAGCTGCTTTGGGGAGTAGTTTTTGGGAGCTTTGGGTTTTCCCCCGCAGATGTTTTTTGAAGTTACTGTAGCAAGAAACATCAAAAATGATACCATGGTACCAACCTTGATGGCTCAGTAGTAGGTTTCTCGCCTGCCTTGTAGAAGGTCAGTTCCCACTAAATCCTCAAACCCCAGCCACTGGATGCAGTGCTGGTCCCAAGCCTGGATAAAATGGGAGGGT
The DNA here is from genome assembly GCA_030014215.1 of Clariallabes teugelsi. Lineage (NCBI taxonomy): Eukaryota > Metazoa > Chordata > Actinopteri > Siluriformes > Clariidae > Clariallabes > Clariallabes teugelsi. The sequence continues at coordinate 6,468,658 of JAQMYG010000019.1, read as the reverse complement.
TGCGTCAGGAAGGGCATCCGCTGTAAAACCTGTACCAAGTTGTGAGTGGATTGAATGGTTTGCTGTGGTGGCCCCTCGATGGGAGCAGAAGAAAGACTAACAACAACAGTTATGGTAAGTTAAGAAGAAGGTTCATATGGTAGAATTATATGACGTTTTTAAACAACATCTGGTGGAATCATCAGAACTTTGTACCGGTCAATGCTGCTCTGTTTTATTTGAGCACATTGTCTTGTGTTATGACCTACACATGCTGCACTTGTACACTTTATGTATTTAGTGTTCTTGATGTAATTTTTTTATAGCATAAGTTATGCATAGTCTTGTTTAGTTGTGTAAGGCACTGGTAGCTCAGTCAGACAATACCCAAACCCCAGCCAGCTGGTCCCAAGTCTGGATAAAATGGGAGGGTTGCGTCAGGAAGGGCATCCGGCATAAAACCTGTGCAAAGTTGTGTGCGGATCGGATGGTCCGCTGTGGCGACCCCTTGCCGGGAGCAGCTGAAAGACCAGCAACAACAGTCTTGTGTAGTTTTGTGCTGTTTCATGGTCCTAGAGAAACATCGTCTTGTTTCACTGTGTACTGTACTGCTGTTTATGGTTGAAATGACAATGAAAGCCACTTTAACTTTGTATCAAATCCAACATACTTCAAGAAAATACTGCAGCAACTTGGAATTCCTACAATGTCTTCTCAACAATATGTTCATAAATTGATATCAAATCAAATGTCTGCTTGCATCATGAACAGTAGACAAGGTAGCACTTCTTACTTCTAAATGTCTGTCTGTCTGTCTACAATGAACATTCAGTCATTCATTTTTTTCCACCAAAAGAGATAGGAAAACAACACAATTCTGACTTTTGGGGTAAGTGGAATACTGCAAAAATGAAAAAGTATTTTAAAAACATATAGTAAAATAAAATTTTTGTACAAGGCATTCCATTATCTCCAATGTGCATCTACAATATAGTTATAGCAGCCCTTACTGTTAGATTAGCCAACTTGCATGCTGTTGCCTTTAGCGTTGAAAAATTAAATTGAATTTAGTTCAATTTTATTTCTCATATAGCAGCTTTACAAAAAAAAAAAAAAAAGTAGATGTCAATTCAGATCCCTAATGAGCAACCGCAATGGGACAGCGGCAAGGGGAAAAATAAACTCACCATAAGACTGCATGAGGAAAAAACCTAGAGAGAAAAGCAGATTTAAAATGAAGGCTGTGCTCTTCTGGATGAAACTGGATGATTGTGAGATCTTTAATCAACGCGTAGAAATGTGCAGTTGAATTTTTTTGCAGAAAATGTCCTGAGATGAACACAGGACAGTGTTTATGATTACATCATAAACCGTATTTAGGAACAAATCTCCTGGTCAGATTGTCCACTAAGGCATGGGCAAGGTTTAGGTATGAACTGGTTATGGGTTTCCAGCAGCAAAAGTCTCGTCAATTCAGTTGAAGATTGAAGAAGTTCAACTTGAAGTTGGAAAAACACCAAACTTAACCCGGGAAACAGAATCTGTTTTTGTTCTTTTTTAGATCATGTAGCTAAAGAGAAAACGAGAAATAGAAAGAAAGAGACGGAGAAAGTGAGGCTGAGAGACTTCTCCTCATGCCAGCTTGTTATGGGTAGAGGAGGCTGAGGCAGACTGGTGCGAGGCAGATAAAAGCCTTCCTCAAGGTGCAGCACTGTTGACTAGTTTTAACCCCTTGAAATTATGCCGTCGTTTCCCCACTCCGTTCCAAAGTCCCGGAATTGGGTTACAAGATAATTTCACAGGCGACTTGCTCGTCTTCCTTGGCAGTTCAACTGGCTAATTGAAGGAGGCGATTTCCAGGCCCTGCCACTGTTTAAGGAATGATACTTAAAATCTGAGTAATGACGATAAAAAGGATTTGCCATGACGTGGATGTTGCTGGATTTCTTCGACTATATATGAGGCCAAACATGGAGGGAGAAAAAAAGCCTCCAGGCTCAGGGTGTGTGGGAGAAACAAAATAAACTTTTTTTTTTTTTTGGCAAATTTTTGAAAAAGTTTGGTGCCAGTTTGAGAAGCGAAATGGTTTTGCATCATGATACAGACATTCTGAACAGAAAAAAGTCATTCATTCCGTTTAGATAGCCAACTGTGTGATGACAGCCAATTATTTTAGTTTGTTTTTCAATCTTTAAAACATTTGTTTAAAAATGACAGATCTCATTTAATTGAAAGTAATTAAACTAATTTTTTCTGTAGATCAAATTAATGACTATAAAAGCAGTAAACAATTGAAAGAAAGACAGAAAAAAGGAAAGAAAGAAAGAAAGAAAGAAAAATTCCAAATTTTTGGGAAAAGTGTCCGTACTTTGCTTTTTTTTCAGGTACTGCAATAACTTTTTCAGGTACTGCAATAAGAAAATAATTTAATAGTTTATTTTGAACATCTTTTGGAAATTAATGTAACTCTTTTGTAGACTTTTGTATACATTTATACAATTTAATTAATCTATATACATTGAACTAAAAGTAGTTAAATATCTAAAGCAAATTGCATTAAATAAATGTAATATTTTTAAAATAAAAAAATATTTATTAAAAACATATTAAATTCCTGTACATTTTAAGCAGTAATAATATTAAAAAATAATATTATTATAAAAAATATATATTATATTTTTTAGCTAGTTGCATTAATGTAAAAAAAAATTTCACATTTAATTTTACATGAACATTGATGTATGTATTGATATACATTTTTATAATTTATGTCAACTTGGATTTTGTGTTAGGAAAACAAGTCAAATAATTTAGTAGATTTATAAATACATTTATTTATGAAAAAGGTAGAAGCCTAAAATCCATTAGTAATTTGTTGCTTGTCTCTTAGAGTGCTTATGAGATTTATTTGAATAATTACTATTCAAATAACTACTAAACATACAATTAAGTGATTTTAATTAATATTGGTAATATATGAGTCCTTGGGCACCTGATGAAAATCCTGAAAATCCAGACAGAACAGAGCAGGAAGGACATTTAGACCATCTGATCAAACTTTTAACACTTTAGTTTTGTTTTAAAATCATGCATGCATGTTGTTGTTGCTGTTATTATAGTTCTTTAATTTAACACTCACTTTAATTCCAAAGATCTTCTTAATAAGGATTTATTATGGTGTTTTTTTTTATATACATTTGTCAAATAATATTTTATAAGCTTTCTTTCTCTGATAGAACCAATTAGATATACAGTTGATTTTGATGCTTGGATCCATAAATATAATAACTTACAGAGAAGATATTTTTATATAAGTAAATGAAAGCTGGAGTGGCAAAAACCATTTTATTAGGTCATGGTGAAAAAAAATGCAATATCATCTAGTTAACTGCATACTGTAGCTAAACTGATTATTCCATTATTCAATTATTAATGACCATAAAAAAAAAACGATATAAAAATGAAAATAGCTTCATAACAAAGTTTCATAACAAAACTCAGCATGTGAGGTATTGCTCTTCTTATTTATTGATGCAATAATACAGACATTAGAATGACATTACATTAGAATGCACACATTAGACATCAACAGTCTAACCTAATCATATTCCCAAGCAGGAATGACAATTTCATTTTCTTCCCCTGGATAAACTCTGGCGGATTATTAACAGTTATTCAACACACAATAAGATGAGTAAGATCTGTGTCATGACACGTTTAGCAATGTGCAAGTTTACCTTTAAAAAGAAAATTAAATATTACTGTAAACTCACAGTGCAAAAGGTCTGGGAATCGGATTTAGGGGGTTTAAATACACATTAACGTAATCACAGCCCACAAACATAATACATAAACCACAAATGTAATCTAAATCTATAGTGTTTAATGATATAATCCCACAAACGTACTGTAACGTAAAAGCAGTTGGTAGTACGTTTGCAAGGATTTGTTATGTTTGTGGGAAGATGAAAAACTTCAGCTTTTAAAATTGTAATAACTTCCCAAAAATGTAATATGAGATTTATTTCATTTGTGGGATTATTACATTAAAAGTGGTTGTTAGAAGGATTATTGTTAAATCCGTATTTACAACTGTGTAAAGCGGTTGTAATTGATCTATTTATTTATTTTTGATTAAGAAAATAAAATAATACGTTACATTTTCTTGTTAATTCTACAGAAGTTACACTTTTGTAAAAGCCAAAATCACTTACTCCGAACTTAATTTTAGATAATTCATTATACTCACTCACTCACTCATCGTCTATACCGCTTTATCCTGTATTCAGGGTCACGGGACCTGGATTCTATCCCAGGAGGCTTAGGGCACGAGGCAGAGTACACCCTGGACAAGGTGTCAATCCATTGCAGGGCACACACACAAACATACACACACTACGGGCAATTTATGAACGCCAAATCGCCTAACCTACTGTACATGTCTTTGGACTGTGGGAGGAAACCCACCAAGCACGGGGAGGACATGCAAACTCCATGCACACAGAGACGGGAGTCGAGCCTGGTTGGGAATCGAACACGGACCCTGGAGGTGCAAGGCAACAGTGCTAACCAATACACCACTGTGCCGCTAATTCATTATACATTATTTTTAATTTGCGCTTAGTGCGCTTGAGATTCATTCATTCATTCATTCATTCATTCATTTTAAACATTTTTATTTTCATCAGCTTCTGGCTTCTCCTTTCTACTGCATATCTGAATGTTATCGTGAGTGTTTAATGAATTAACAAAAATAATTACATTTGTAAAAAATAAAATCTTATTAATTATTGATTGATTGATCCATTTTCACAATGGTGTTCTTTAAGGGTTAAGTAAACAAACAAACACACAAATAGTCTAGCAACGACAGCAATCAATCTCCTATAGAAATGACACCTTTTTCACCATTTTTGTTTATCTTAATGAATGTACAGTACCAGTCAAAAGTTTGGACAAATCTTCTAATTCCATTGTCTTTCCTTTTTAAAAAAAAATTTCTTTCTACATTGTAAAACAATGCTAATGCCATTATTACAAAATATGCAATAGTCTCCTTAGAACAGTTAATATTGAGATGTGTCTGCTACTTACTGTACACTATACAAACACACTTGGCAATACTGTTCTTGCAAGAACTATTCCAGAACAGCTGACCTTCATGTCTTAACATAACTGACTGGTGTAGTTGTTGTTGCTGTATTTACTTAATTGCACAATTCAAAATGTATTATATCATAGTTTTGAAATCTTCAGTATTGTTCTGGAATGTAGAAAATTAATTTTCTCTCTCTCTCTCTCTCTCTCTCTCTCTCTCTAAACATGGATATGTATACAGTAAGTCAGTTGTATTTTTCAGCAGTTATGTGATGCCTTTTGTCTAATCCTTAGCTCAGTCTAAATGATGATAATGAATAACCAAATATAAAATAGTGAACAGAAGTATATCTGTAGCTTCAATAACTCTTTAAAATATGCGTGTAAGAGCAACAATAAGTTTATAACCAGTTTGTTGGGATGAGTGAAAAGTGCAATGCTTGGTAAGGTCTTGTTCAACATTGAACTTAATTCAGTTCAACGTTTTTGTATAATGTCTAAAAATGAACCTTGTCAAAAAAGTAGCTTTACATAAATCCATCAACCTCTATAGTCCAACTAGGGACCGTAGAGGCCAATGTTAATTACCATTGGTATTTATCCCTATTTCACGACCGTGGTAAAACCTCCTGTTAACATTCACACGCGCATTTACACCACGGGCAATTTGGGAACACCAATTAGCTTAATTTTTCTTCAATTTCCTTTTGATTCTGTAAAGCTACTTTGCAACAATGACCATTGTTAAAAGCGCTATACAAATACAATGTAATTGAATGGAATTAATGTGCATGTCTTTGGAAAGACTTGGGGAGGAAACCCGATTACCACTAAGGAAAACCGACTAAGCACAAAGAGAACATGCACTCACACACACAGACACACACATGCGTACACACCCTGAGGCAGGAATCGAACCCTCGACCCTGAAGGTGTGGAGCAAATGTGATAAATATGACGTTATAGCTTCATTTATTTATTCCTGTGACGGGAAAGGGAACTCTCCGTGAGAAAGAGAGGAACCAGACTCCATCTAATCGTGACCATAAATAAACGTCCTCTATACAGTAATTGGGAATGGAACCCTCGACCCTGAAGGTGCAAGGGGAAATATTTGTTAGTTAGTTTCGGCTGGTCCCATCGAGGGGTCGCAACAGTGGACCATCTGATCCGCACAACAACTTAGGCACAGGTTTTACGCCAGATCACCTTCCTGTCGCAACCCATCCATTTTATCCGGGTCTTCGACCGCAAACACTTTGAGATTTTGGGCGCTGGGTGGGAATCGAACCCGGGCAGGCGAGAAACAAATCCCTGAGGGACCAATATGGCAGTGCAAATACAAAATGCATAAATGTGACGTTATAGCTTTATTTATTGATTTACATATTGATTGATTTATTCCAAGTGAGATTACAATTGATGGAAACTGACTCATAGTGGCCATAAATAGATGCTATACGATGAAAAAAGTGGTGAAAACGAGTTAACGTACAGTATACTGTGTGGAACGACATAACAAGCTGTATTAGCTTCGGCAGCTACGTACTGTACAGTACAACAATCACGCGCAGTTTTATAAGTGAAGTTCGCCTACGGTGCCCGCCGAGGCCCAAAGCTTGTGTTCAAAAACAAAACCGCGAAACGCCTTCACCTCGTCAGTCAGTTCCGGCGGAGCGGCGCACCGTGCAGCCTCCTCACCTCACACACACACACACAGAGAGAGAGAGAGAGGAGGAGGAGGAGGAGAGGCAAAAGACGAAACAGTGCTCTCTCTCTCACACACACATACATACATACACGCACACACACGCATACACGCGCGCCGTCACTCGTTTCCCCTCCCGCTCTTCTGCAGCGAGTCTCCGGCTCTTGGATGCACCGTCTCCCGGCTCTGTGCGAGTGTTAGAGCCGGCTTCAGAGCAGCCATGTCCCGCAGAAAGCAGAGCAACCCGCGGCAGATCAAGCGTAAGTGCCTCCTGCTTTTCCTTCTCCGAGAGCAAAGTTGGGTAGTTAAAAACAGGAAAAACAAAAACAAACTAAAAAAAAAAAAAAAAGAAGAGCGGATAAGTTGCTAAGCGCCGGAGTCGGCAGGTGCAGTTGTTGTTGTTGTTGTTGTTGTTTTTGTTGTTGTTAATAATATCGTAAACGTCTTTATCTCAGCTAAGATAAACTCCACTGCTGATCAGAAATAACTGTCTGAGCTTCACTACTGTAGTGTCTGAGTCAGGCTGAAAACCAGAGTTTACATTCTTTTTAATGTGTTTATTTTTGTTTATTTGTTTGTTTATTGTTATAAAGAAATAATAAACCGTTTTTTATGGTTATTATTTATTTATTTATGCTGGACAGATTGAGTTTTTTAGTGGGCACAGAAATGACATATATA
>JAQMYG010000019.1:6437515-6448368 GCA_030014215.1 Clariallabes teugelsi | reverse complement strand
TTTGTCACACTCGCTCCTTTCTATTTTTATGCAAATCCCAGGAGCGTACATTAGGTTTTTTGTTTCTATCTGAAAACGGGTCTGCTGCCTTGTACTATATTTGCACATATATATATACATATATATATATATATATGTGCTGCAGGAGGATTACAGTGCAAGCCTCTCAGCTTGATCTTAACACCAGGCTGGAAAATTTCACCTGACACAGCAAGTTAAATAAATCAACGTTTTTATGTCAGGAAAGTTGGCAGAACTGTACACATTTCCGAATGGGGATTTAGGAACGTTTTGCTACTGACACGTCACATACACGGACTGGGACATATAGGGAATAAGAAAGTTTTAGGAATCTCATCCAAGACCACGAGCAGTGATGCATCTGTTTTTTTCCGTCACAGAACCCACATGTATATCACAACAATTACTGTATGATTGTTATTTTAGTTTTAATAAACACTACTGGATACTTGTATCACCACTTCATCAACTTCTTTCTGTTTTGTCTTGCTTGAAGTTAATTCAGCTTGTCATGTTAGTGAGGAAACACACATCTCTTTGTCGGATCAGCTTTACCTCACTGACACTGGAGACTTCTTATGGAAAGAAAAATGTGAATTTTTCATTTGTCATACAGTTACAGAGTTTTATTATTATTATTTTTTTTTACAAATCTGTGTTTAATATCACATTAATATATGGAGAGGTCGGTACATGTTTGAACAAATCAAGGATTTTAACAAAAATATCAAATCACCATATTTACAGCATTTTTTACCAAGCCTTTCATTTTAACAGACTCAAAGTAATTGGGCAACTTATTGATAAACAGTGTGATGGCCAGTTCTGAACAGGTTCTTATTTGGCATGGCAGAGAGATAACTTTCGAGTGATCAAATCAGCAATTTGGTGCATTCTTGAAATGAAAAAACTAAAACGAAACAGGACAACAAAACGCAGGGGTCATTGTTGGATTGTTCTTAAAGAGTCGAGTCACCTGTACCTGACCGCACCTTAATTACGTGTGCTTTTCACTTACTGAAGACAAAACTGAAGGCAGAAAGTCCCACAAACAAGCAGCAACTGAAGACGGCTGCAGAAAAAAAGTCAGCAAAACGGCTCAAGGGAGGAAAATCAGCAATTGATGATTTGGGGTTTCAGATTTCAGGCCGTTCCTGACAGCAAATGATTTGCATACGAGTATTAAAAATGGGAATAATATTTATAAGTATGTTAATGTTGTCCAATACCATTTGAGCCTGTAAAAAGGGAAGGACTTAATGAAAAATAAATGTATGTACGGTAACTGTCACAAGTTTGGAAACAAGTTTTTCTTTTATTTTCTACATTTCTACAAGTTTAAAGTTACCAGGCTCAGAAATCACCAATTAACAAACGGCACCTTAGATTAGAGCCGTTATGAAGGCTTTACATAAGTAGAATAAGTAGCAGATACATCTCAATATCAGCTGTTCAAAGGAGAATATTGCATATTTTGGACGCCTTCAGGATTGTTTAACAATGTAGAAAAAAAAAAAAATTCAGGAAGGAACATGGAGTTAGAGGGTGTGTCCAAACTTTTGACTGGTAATGTAATTCTTCAAAAGTTAAAGCATTATTTTTGTTTAACCCCTTGGATTGAAGCTTAAAGTCTTGAATTCACTGTATTGGTGTATAAGGTGACAACCCCCTCCACCCCCCCCCCCCACCACCACAAAAAAACCTACAGTACCTATGATCATTTGTATTATAATTTATATTTAATATATCTATATAATATATAAATGGATACGCATTTCAACATGCCTTTTTTTTTACTTGAATTGAATTATGGCAGCAGTGTGTACTATTATATTTCCTCTAAACATGTCAGTAGTCGCACTATTATTGATGCTATCATGTGATCATGATTTTTTGTGCATATATATTTTTTGTTAAAGTGTGTATACGATTTTTTAGGCCCCTCTGTATTCACTTTATACAGTATGTACAGTGACAGTAAATTGATTTTCTTTCTAAAACCTGTCTACCTTTCTATCCATAGATCATTTATGGCTTATGCAGTGTGATGACTTCATTTGGGTCTTTCACTTCTAATATCACATCCTTAATCGGACGTGTTTACTTAAACCCGAAGCTTTTGCGAGTGCGGTGTGCTGAATCGTGGCGCTTGTTATGATGTTATGCTTCATCAAGTACTTTGCAGTATATGTGAAAAAATGCCTACAATGCATTGCACTGTAAATTACAAAGAATAATGAGCGCAGTCAGAATGATTTATGAATCATAGGAAGTGTTCGCAGGACCTGCAAGTTGTGTGAAGTTGCACATTTTTTTTTTTGACCGTCTTTCTAAGAAGTTCCTTCTTAAGCCATTGGAAGAGCAGAACAACTGGGTCAGGTGATAAGAAGGAAGAACTGCAAAAGCCTAGCGATAAAAAACGCTAAGGCCTGACTGATTGATGCTCCGTTCTCCCCCTCCATCACACACACACACACCCAAACACGCACACAAACACACAGACGTTTGACAGTTCTTTCGGGATCTGATGATGCTCAGATTGAAGCAGAGAGGAAACCAAGCAAATAAGAAGGACACGAAGGTCACAGACGTCTATCTTCCTCCCTCGATTTTTCTCCCGCCGTCACTCAGGGAGCAGACTGTGGCAAGGCGCAGCGAGGAACAGGTTACAGTGCCAGCAGATGTTTTACAACACAGGCCATATTTCATTTCTCCTCGCAGCATGTGTAAAGAGGTTGTTTGTGTACGCGTTTGGAATCGTCGTATGCGCGCTTTCACTTTTACCTCCCGATCATCATGATGGGCTTTTAGAAAAATGGGGAGTGTAATGATGTAAGATTGATATCATGATAAATTGTGAATATTTTTATAGCCGGTCTTTTTTTTTTTTTTTTTTCAAAGACAAACTTTGAATAGAAACAATTGATTTAATGTGACAATTTTGTTTTGTGGAATACTGAAGATCAGCCTGATATGGAGGGAAAAAAAAACAAGAAAAAGTCAAAGGGAATTAAATGGTTTGACGAATATAACAATAAGAAATCATCATAATTAGGCTTGGAAGTTTTTATTCTTTTTTTGGACATGGACATTTTTTAAAATTATTTATTTATATATATTTTTTATTACATTTTATTTTAAAATGCCAAAGTGCCAAACTAGTCTTCATACTGTACACGGGAGAATATATACCAATTATGAAAAAAATAAAAAAACAACTTCTAGAAAGATTTAGCTAAAACAGTTGAGACTTTTGGGACGTCTAGGATTTGCAGTGTAAGTGATTTTTGTGTGAAAAATTTTAATTTTCAATTATGCAATTATTCATTTTAAAGCTTCAGTTAAAAAAAATAGATTTTGCTATTGGTGAGTATCGATATTAAAAGGTTTTAGCTTCAGTGTTACAAATCATTTATCGCTGATTTTTCTTAAGTTTGTGTCATTTTTGTCATCATTTATTTTTCTAGACTGCAGCATCACTTTTTTGCTGTACGTTTGTTAGCAAGCCTGTGTGTCATGAAACATTGTGTATCACTCAAATGTAATAATGTATAACATTAAAAAAAAAACTTTTAAAAAATATTAAGACAGGAGCCAGGAGACTTGGGGCACAAGGCGGGGTACACGCTGGACAGGGGGCCAGTCCATCTCAGTAAATGACGATGTATTGGGAGGAAAATGACAAATCAGGTTTGAGTATTCAAACCTATAGTATAAATGACATTACTGCATACAGTACATGTTATTTTATCACATTATCCCTCTTTCACCCCCCCCACCCCTCCGGTGTGTTTACTAGTTTATTAATTTATTTTATTTTGTGTCAAAGAAAGATGTGGCTTAATAACTACCAAAGATAGTAAAGACATATTTGGCGTGTCTTTGCAAAATGTTTTGAAGCTCCAAGATTTTTACATCTACAGTATACCATAAAAGGTGCATAAAATGATTTTCAGGACTGTAAAGATACAATAGATACAATGCAAACATATAAAAGTTAAAAATCTGTCCGTCATGCTTCTTAAAAAAATATTACAATAATCCAGAGTCATGTAACTAAGGATGCTGTTCAGAAATGTTTAGATTTTCATATCAAAAAACTTTTTTTTTTTTTTTTTTAAACTAAGCAATCATTTTGGGGGACTTTTTATGTTCCACAAATTTGGAATAAAAAAAGCTAATTACTATATCTTAAATAGTCATAATATATATCAAATAATCATATACTGTACAGTAAAAAATCTTTTATTTGAGATTATAAATACTGAATGTTGAATTGTTTACTTTTACAAAAAATATCAGTGTTATTTTTATCATCAGGTTTTGCTCCAATGTTGATTATACTGAAAATCCATGAATGTGCTCTTTACAATTGTCCTACAGATGATTTTGTCTCATTTCCCGAATGTGTGACATTTCTTCGTTCTGTTCAGAAAGAAAAAAAAAAACGTAACGAGCAAGAAAAATCCTTCATCGACGTGCGGAACTTTATTCTCATCCTTCGCCTTGAGTTGTCAATTTAAGAGATAGAATAAAAGAAGTAAATTATGGCAAGGCAGCAGCTCAGAAGTCCCTCTTTTCTCTAAGTGGAACATATTAAATGGCCGCATCATCTAGTTTTTAGCACCTTAGAATCAAAATCTATTCAAAAGACACCATTATCTCCGAGAAAGACAGTATCCAGCGTCGCTTTCTCTTTTAGGCGTGAATTGGACTTTATCATTAAAGGATAAAAAAAAAAAGGACTTTTCTTTACAGAGTTAGTCAATCAAAGAAAGTTTGATAGAGGAACGTTTGTAAGAGCGTCTTAAGGTGTTTGTCGTTACGGCTGCCGAGGTCAACGATGAGTTATTCTCATGAAAGCAACCTAGTGAATAGACTGGATAACTAGCGACTTGTACAACAGTGTACTTCTCCTCCTTGCGGATCATCTCCCCTCACACGATCGCGGCTCTGTTTGGATACGGACACATCTGTCTTTGTTTAAAGTGGCTTTTCATCTCCATAGCTTTTTCTCCAAGCTTATCAGACTTCTCGCTCATGCGCCACTGTTTTATTTTGCGACAACGTATTATTATTATTTTTTCCTCCCATATTTCTATGATTTTGTTTCTGAGATTGCGTCTCCGAATTGAAGTTCAAAGACTCTTCAGTTCACTTGGGAGATATGGTGTGACTGAGAGAATGGCCCTTTGTTCTTCGACAGTCTTTGAGACTTGGTGCATGTGTGTTTTTTTTTTTTTTTTTTTATCGATTTCTTGATATACAACATGCTAATCCAACTTGGACTCTGAGGAAAGAACATCAGAGTTATGGTTGTACATAAAAACAATGGTTTATTTAAGCAAACGCCGGGTTATTGATGCTCTTGGCAATAGGAAAGTTGTTTATTAATGACACTCTGATTGAGAAAAAGTTTGTAATAGCTTGAATTTCCAGTGGCACAGTGAGGCTTATTGTAATGTTTCATAATAAGCTACATTTACACGGACAATATTTCCAATTGAAATCATTCAGATTCTCCAAGTATTTAATCAGAATATATTGTTTTTGACATGAGCAGAACGGATCTGCCTGCTGTCAAGCATTTAATCTGTCCGAAATATAACAGGTAAAAGGGAAGAAGAAATTTTTTTTTTATCCAAACATTGAGGATAGGTTTGGCTTCCCATCATTTCTGACAAATCTCACCTTCTGTCTTATGATTGGCCGGAGTGTTTCGACTGAGGTGTTTTAAATGATGCATTTTTATTACCATTATTAGTGGAATATTATGCACCTAATGTTGCATGTGCATTATGGTAGCATATTTAGTCAAAGAGAAATTGTGACACTTAAACAAAAAAAAATTTGGCTAAAGTTAAATCAAACTTGAGGTGCGTACAAGTACATTGCAATAGGCCTTGGTCGTTAAGTTGGAACGCAAGTACATAAGAAGTAATCTGGGCCAAAATCCACAACCCTCGTTTCATGCAAAAATGCATTCTGAACTTCAGCTGATACACATATGAAGCTTCTGCATTTTTACTGAGCTAATCTGAGTCAATATCTTTAGAAGTATGGGGAAGATTTTTATTAATTATTATGACTGTTTAGTGTGCACTATTCATGTGTCACATAATCATTTCAAAATTGATTTAATTTTATTTATTTTTTAACAAAAAAGTATTTGTGTATTTTTTGCATTTGTGGTGGTTAAATAGTGCCATTCCTCTTTTATAATAGTTGCTCTAAACTATTAAATCTTTGGCAGGTACAGTAACACGGCATCCTGTGTTGTAGGAACAAATTCTTTGTAAAGAATGTTTAGAATTGTAACAAAATATGAGAAAAAATTTAATACTAAATTGGGATGTTAATAAAATCATGATACTTACAGAATCTCAATACAAATCGAATCAACACCTTAGGTATCGTGATAATACTGTATCGTACCTTGTGGTGATTATTTAGTGCAAACTTAGCTATACAGCTATCTTTAAAAAAAAAAGGTATCTTTAAAAAATATCATCTTGATTTAGTTCAGTCTCAGCTGAAATTTGGAATGCATTTTCGCACAGAACGAAGAATGTGAAATTTCAACTTACTTACTTGTACTCGCATTCTGGGCGAGTTTGCAGATCAGGATGTACAGTAGTAATGTACTTACTGTATATGTGCCTCAATTTAGATTTAAGACAGACTTTAAAAAACCTGAAATATCCCTTTAAAGGGATGCAGTCCAGGATGCTCGTTCGTCACTTTCTTCATCTTTGTGAAGAAGGCCTGAGCAAAAGCCTAGCGCCAGACCTTTTCCACATTCACTGGAATAGAAGTGGCCTGCTTTTGCATAAAAGAAGCACACACGCGCACACACACACACACACACACACACACACACACACACACACACACACACACATGTAAGAGTATGTACACACTTGGACACACACCGGTGTGAAATCAGCTGCCCGCTTTGCCTAAGACTAAAACCTCACTGCGGCCATCTGTGAAATCCTCCTGCTCTGTGTCTAAGTGGAGCTTAGATAGCAATGAGAGAGAGAGAGAGAGAGAGAGAGAGAGAGATTTGGGGACATAGACTAGTGAGTTTGTCCATTTTTAGATCTCTGTTTGTACTGTTTCCATGACGTTCCTAACTAAAACTAATTCAGCTAAAGTCAAAAGTGAATCTGTGTTTTAGCTCATATAGAATTGTGAGATACAGTGAGAGAAAGTCGATACATATCTAGTTTATTTATTTGTAACTCTCCACTTTATTAGGTACACCTGTACAACTACTCATCGTGGTATGTTTGAGCAGATGTGTGGGTGTTCCTAATATAATGGTGTCTTCAGTTTGTCCTGCTACATCATTGACTCATCTGAGGTTAAAAAATATGTAATAAGCATATAATTTTTAGGATGAATGTACAGTACCATAAGAGCAAGTTTTAGTTCCTTTAAGAAGATTTAGTTTAATGGATTTTGAACTATTTTTGATTGCAATAGATTGCAATATCAGAGACCTGGCAACCCTCTCCACATTGACTTTTTAGCTAAAACAAGTAATTTAGATTTATTTATTTTTTTATTTCAATTTTTTGGTAACAGAGGAACAAATGTCAGGTTAAACATTGTGGAAATTATTTAGTAGGAAACCAGACCTTTAAAACTATTGTGTGTTTTTGTGATTAGGTACGGACAAAGTGCTAAATACATTACTCCAAGTGTGCACACACACACAACAGTCTTTATTCACTGTGCCTATTTCTTTCAGATTCGTGATTCACAGTGACACTGCGGGTCGATTTACAGAAACCAAACTTATTTTCTTTCTAACGTTGTTGTATAATGAACCACTCATGAGAATATCTTGTAATGTTGAATAATTAATACTCGCATAATAACAGCATTTCTCATATTTCATTTTAAATAGTGGAATTTAATGAAGTGAATCGAATGAAATTTGATTTCATCGTGAGATTTCATTATGCAATCTCTTGTATGTTTTTTCTCACACACACATTTGAAAGTCAATGCTAGCTCTAACAGTAGCTGCATGCTCAGGTGGACAACTGGGTGTCTTTCAATCAGGAAATGATCATCTTCATCCCCTCCATTCATACTCGTCCCCCTCTCTGTCTCTTTCTGTCTGATGTTTGGGGTCGAGGCAGGAGAATAATGTCTGGTGATTGTGCAGCGCTTTAGAGGGCCAGTGCATCATCTTCATGGTCACCTCCCTCATCAGCGATGGAGCGTTGATTGCTTTTTGATACCCCTCCAACATGGACTGGCTCCTGCATACATTAGCCAATTACATCGCCGGCTGCCGTCTGCAAGTGGATGTTATTAACACACACTCTTTTCCCCCTAGCACAGAGCTGATTCAGTGCGGCCTGACCGCGTCGCGTGTGGTTGCGGCCTTGTTCAGGCAGAAACGATTCCACACACTCACTCTGGGTTTTCATTGATCTTGCAGACTGATCGTTCAACTTGAGTAACTGTCGTTATTTGAGACTGTTTAAAAATATACACTGTTTTTAGATAGTATTTTATCTATACGATTGCGTTTCAGGAAAAAGTTAAGGAGCATTAAGATTGCAGTGCAGGATGAGAATGATTAGCGTCATCACTTGAATGATTAACGTCATCACTTTACATCCTCTTGTCGTCTCAAGGGGCTTTTTTTTTTGCCACTCATGCGTCTGGCTTGCTCATTATTCAGTCCAGTTGTTGATGAGAGACAGTCGAAGGTCGAAGGAGAATAGCAGAACTGGTTCAGACTCAAATAATCACTCCATGCAACCGTGGTGAGGAGAAAAGCATCTTAGAATGCACTACATGTTGAATAGGCGACATGCACTACATGTTGCACTACATGTTGAATAGCTATAATAGGAACTGGCAACTGGTTAAAAATCCCTTCACTTCAGTCTCCAGCTGTTCTGCTTGAATCAGTACCTCTCATCCCTCCTCTCTGAGAGAGCTCAGCCAATCAGCGCTCTCTAGACCTCTGGCTGCGAGAGGTTACAGCATCACCCGGGGATCGAACTCGCAATCTCCAGATGATAGGGCGAGCACTTTATCACTGCGCTAATGCAAACCTGTGGAAATGAGCTTTTTAAGAAGGTGGGCATGGCTCAGGGGAGCTGATGTACTTAATGAAGCTTCACGTAAGAATCTAAACGTTATGTTTGTCAAGTCTAAAGTGTTTGTCTTGTGTTGTTTGTGAAGGTTAGAATTACTTTGATTAATTGCGCTGACTCCATGACAATGGAAAAACACAATTCCAAAACACAATTTTGCAAAACCAAAACCAAATTAAAGCCAAAACGATGACCTGAGAAGGATGTAAACTGTGGTCTCTGCAGTGGGAACATTGTGAACTAACCACCAGACCACAAAGCAACATGCTGTTGATGCTAGTAAATAACCGTACATAACAATGAGTGCCGCAAGCACCATATTACAGTATAGTAATTTGGGAGATAAGGTGCACCTCAAGGTACACTGCTGGGCCAAACAAAAAGTCGCCATCTCAAAAGGGTCAAATTAATGGGCTGCATCAAGCAAAGAAAACAACTAAGGAGATTTCAAATGACTGGAACTGGGTTAAGAAGCTATAAACACATTATCAAACCCTGTAAGGACAGTGCTAAACTCTCAACTCTGTGAAAGAAATCATAAATGGAGATCACTTAAAAACGTGGTGAAGTTGCATGGTAAAAAAATCAGCAGCCATGTTTAATAGTGAGTAAACGGAACATTTCCGTACACACAAATACACACACAATATGACGGCAACTTACAGGATTGGGACTAAACAGCTGTGTGTCCATAAGAAAACAACTTGTTAGTAAGACTAATCATAAAAAAGGCTTCAATTTGCTGGGGATCATTTAAAATTTGATTTAAAGATTTGAAGACTTTGGAGCGCTGGAAAATTTATCATGTGGTTTAGTTCAGATTGACCCTAAGGGTAAGAAGGGAAGCGCATGAAGCAATGCACCCGTCGTGCATAGTGTCCACTGTACAAGCCTCTGGAGGCAGTGTTATGATCTTGGGTTGCTTCAGTTGGTCAAGTCAATGTGCAAATTGATGTTAATCAATATAAATGCTACAAACATAAGTACAAATTTTATTGCTTTGTGGTTGTATTTCAACACTGTGTTTTGGGACAATTCAAGGTTATCTCTAAGTTATTTTTTCAAAGCCATTCCGACACTTTCAAAAACAATAACATCGTCAGAACATCATTATAACCGAATGACAGCGGTCATCCAACGTTAGGGTTCCTGCTGGGTTCGACTCAGAGATTGTACAGAGCTGTCTGTGCTGTAGGTCACTCACAAAACCAGAGCTTGGATACAAATAACTGGTTATCTTAATAACCCTGTATCAACGAGTTTACTATACCGTATATAACGCACATGTGTAAATTCTTCTATACTTTGCTTTCTATACAAGTTGCACCAGCTGGATGTGGAAAACAAAGCGTAGCAAAGAAGAGCCTTAACTAGAAATCACACTCTGTTTCTCTGACTAATCTTGACATCGATCATAATTCCAATAAAACATTTTTTCCGAACTTTTTCCTTTTTTTCTTATTAGAACTCGAGCAATTCCAGAAAAGACTTCCAGTGGCATTGCTGTGGTCATACTTTACTGAATATCATTTCAGATAAGAATGTAATCCTTTCAGCTAGATGATGTATATTGACCAGCATCTTTCTCTTATCAATAATGGCTCACGGGGCTAGAGAGCTTTAAAGTAGTGTGGGTTTGTGTGTGTGTGTGTGTGTGTGTGTGTGTGTGTGTGTGTGTGTGTGTGTGTGTGTGTGTGTGTGTGTGTG
>JAQMYG010000019.1:6426462-6437415 GCA_030014215.1 Clariallabes teugelsi | reverse complement strand
GTGTGTGTGTGTGTGTGTGTGTGTGTGTGTGTGTGTGTGTGTGTGTGTGTGTGTGTGTGTGTGTGTGTGGTGTTTAGTTCTGATCAGTCGACATGAGCCTTACACACTGTATAGGATTAACCTGAACCAAACTTAATATCTTCTGTAAGTGTATCATCACAAGTCACAATGTTTGAACGAGTTTTCAGTAGTGTCTCTCTCTCTCTTTTCTCTTCAGCCTTTGATTTGGGAGTGTTTACAGTATGAAGTCTAAGCCTGAAGCTGTTCGGATGGTACAGAGATTATAAAAAAAATCAAAAATCAAAAGAAAAGACAGAAAGCCAAGGCTGGCTTTTACAGGCTGGCATATATATATATATATATATATATATATATATATATATATATATATGTGTGTGTGTGTGTGTGTGTATTTTGGAGTCAGTGTGGCGATACACGAATCTCCACACAAACAAATAATGATTCATAATTGAATCGATCCAGCTTCTATTGTAGTCTGTGCTAAAGCTGTTACTATAAACAATATCATTTTAAAATAAGCATATTAGCATAAACATTGTAGCTGGAACTACGTTCTTGGAAAAGTAATCAGTAAACCAAAAATTTTCCCAATCAGAATCAAGCATTTTTCCTATTAAAGGCAAGTAACTTATACATCTATTACATTTACATTTAATTTAGGTTTTGTTGCCAGGAGTAAAGAGAGCAAAATTGTGTGTTTTCTCTTGGTGAAAAAGATGGCATGTTCAGTCTCTCTCGTTAATCCCATCAACACTAGCCAATAGGAATGTAATTCACTATAGACCACCCGATACTATACTATTACTCTACCTAGGTGACGTTTTGATTTGTATTGCAATTTTCTAAGCATCACAATTTTATAAATATCGCAGTTCGATATAATTTTTTTCAGGTTTTGTTACAATTCTAAACAAACTCAGCAGATAGTTCGTGTACCACCTGTAGGATTATAGAGGAACGGAAACATGTCACCATCCCAAATGCAAACATATATATAAAAAAAAATAAATACATTTTGGAGTGGCGTACAAAAGAATACGTAACTATGCGGAAGAGGGCGGGTAGCACTTTCCTGAGTGTGTTACACTGCCCTGTGATGCAGCGCGAGCAGCAGTTTACAAAGACATGGTGAGCCGGAATGGATGTGTTTCATATTGGTAGATGCAATATCTACCAATATGAAACACTGGTGCAATCATGTGACAATCTATGACAAACGTGAGTTAGTCTGTAGATATACAGTGTATATAAATAAAGGAATGATATAGATGTGTGTCAATAATATATGTTTTTATTCCCTCCCATTTCCACACCAACTCCGGTTGCCTGAAACGAAGCCATGTCTTTTCAGCAGCAACAACAACAAAAAGGAGTTTGACGTTCTTTGTTCGAGACGATGTCGTACACGTTCATGCTGCACAGGCCAGATTGAATCGAGCGCTTTTGAAAACAGCAGTCCCTGAAGCTTTCTGTCTTCATCCATACTTTGTCTCAATCTGTGTGAAGACATTAGCGACACTGTGCCTCCTCATGCGAAACCGTGTTTGCTTGACTAGCAGTTTCAGTTAACTTACTGCTACGAGACATCTGGCTAATCTCTCAAAATCAAGCAAAAGCTCTTGAGCAGTTTTATTTAATGAGCATCAATGTAAATTGGACACATGCGTTTGAGTGCGCCAGACCAAGACGAACACGCAACGAAAGAAATGTTTGTGGAGCTGAACACAGCTGAATTAGTGGTTATTGCTACTGTTGTTAAACTCAGTCTTGAGCTGTTGTGTTGCGTCCGTGACACGATAAAGAGCTATAATACTAAAAGCTTTTTTTAAAATATATATATATAAACCTGAAAAAGATTAAAAGGATATTCAAAATATTGAATTAGTTTTTCCAGTTTTTTAAAAATATACATTTTAATTAGAAATAAATCTCTTATAAATGTTATTATAATATTGATATAACGTATATAAAATATAACGGATGGTTTTCATTCCTTTTATGGACTTTAACATCTGTGTGAAGCAGCCCGTGTGAAATTCCATGCTAAGTAGCGTACAGTAACTCTACTGCTAGCATCATGTTGGGTGGAAAAAATGCCATTAGTTTGGTTGTTTTGAAGATGTGTTACAGATGATGACTTTATAGATTTACTTCCTTAGATTAGCAATCAAAAGATGGGAGCACATGAGAGCGATAGCTGCTAATGAATGTATGATTTCTGAGGGAAGTCTGGTTGCAGCTAAGATGCTAACTCCTGATTAATCTGGCTGTTTGTTGTATATCTACATCATTTTGTTGAATTGTTTTTGATTTATGTGTTAATATCAGCGCTGTGTCAAACACTGGGTCAGGTTTAGTCAAATGTGAATGTGTTTGAATGTGTGCGTGTGTGTGTGTGTGTGTGTGTGTGTGAGAGAGAGCAAGTGACTAGCTTAAAAATACAAGCACAACATCGACTTCTGAATGAGAGTTTTTTCTGATGAGTCATGTACCTCATAACACACGCAAGGAGGCTTAAAGATGAGGCCTGAAATCTATTTTTAATCTTGTTATTGTCAATGTCTAACGTTCATGACATAAGTGCGTTCCTCGCTTGTAGCCCATAAAAGCGCATGGTTTATTCTTGACTCATCTAATGAACATTCTCGTGCAATCATGTGACAATACAGTATGTGAGTTTGTGTACACATGACATCATTTCCAAAATGGTAATGTGACAGAACTAGCTTATTTTAAAAGTAAAAAAATAAGTCATTTCATCCAATTTAACAATTCTTAGGATTTATTTATTAGCATGTCATAGTTTTAATTATGGCTTATTGTCAATATATACGGCAATATTGAAAGAATTATATGGCGCACAGGGCTTTTAACTCAAAAATTGTCAGGGAAAATGCCAGGTAATGTTTTAAAAAATTGTTCTGTGGTTTATTTGGTCTGTGTTTTATCCTCCATAATTTCTGTTAAAGGAAAAATGGGTCTTGGTTAAGGATAAATTTAATAAAATCTATACATTCAAATCAATCTATACTCTAATATCATCCTCAAATTATTAGCATTATTTAAACATTAAGTTGATTATGTTACAAGTTTTGTATATTTAATAAAGTAGCTTTCTTTGAAAAAACATAAGGTGAACCTAGATTAAAGTAATTTCAGAAATTCAAATATTTTAATCTAATGAATAGAGCTGAAAATCAAGGGTAGACTCGTTAAAATTTTTGATCATTTCCATTTTCCATTCAGTA
Organism: Clariallabes teugelsi; assembly: GCA_030014215.1. Classification (NCBI taxonomy): domain Eukaryota; kingdom Metazoa; phylum Chordata; class Actinopteri; order Siluriformes; family Clariidae; genus Clariallabes; species Clariallabes teugelsi. The sequence goes on along the minus strand of JAQMYG010000019.1, from coordinate 6,434,146 downwards.
GCACTAATGTTTACTGGCAAACAGAATTCATTTCTAAATGCAAGTATTACAAATTACTAAAAGCACATAATAAAAACATTGAAATGCAGTGTAACTTATGTTGTTGATTGATTGTTTAATTGACATCTCCCATACAAAAGGATCTGTTTCTTCCTGCCAATCTTCTGCTCTATGCTCCAGTCCAGTGACTGGCTGTAAAGCACCAACTGGCCATAAACTCAAAAGAAGAAGAATCGATACTCTTTCAAAATGCAAGTATTTGCTAGATGGAAGTCGTTTCTATTTTCTGCAAAAGCTGTGATTTGTTTTTAGAGATTTTGCAAATTTTAGACCAACGTTTACCATTTTGAAGTTTACATAAAATTTTATAACTGTGAATCGATTTTGAATCAGAAACTCTCACAATGATTCAATTATTTAAATCACATGGCTTAACTAATTAATAGAGCAATATAGAAATGCAAGGTAGATAGATAACCACTGTGTAGAAAATTAGCTAGCTAACTTAAGTGTCACGACTTACACTCTTACACGGATATTTATAAAGGGTATAAACCTTCTAGTTCGATTCATAAAGAAATTGATTCAAATCAATTTTTATTTCAGGAGCACGTTTGTCACAAAGCAAACTATAAGTTTGTCCCTTTTGAGAAAGCCTGAGGAGACACCGGCAGGAAAACCCTGCTGACTCTGATGATTTAGATTTTTAAAACAAATATTTGATATTTAATGATGCCCCTAAATTTGCTATGATGTTCAATTTAGTAGTTTTTGATTGACGTGTGATTATTTTAGTTTAGAACTTGATATAGGCGGCCATTAATTAACGAATAATGATGACATTGAGAAGGAATATTTTTTAAATGTTCAGAATTATAGATGAGTGAATTTGTAACAAGGCATTTATTGCCTTGATTCTAGAGATTGGGAAAAATGATTCATTTATGTATTGCAATTCTTTTGTATGGAACATCAAGTATTGCCACATTGACTCCAAATAAATTATTTGAATATATAATTATATATAAAATTGTATATAAATTTTCTTTATTTGTATGTGTTTGCATTTGAGCTGGAAATATGTTGGAGGTGCATGCTAAACTATTCACACATTGGCATGCAGCATAGTATCCTGTGTGGTTTAAAATTGTAACACCAATAAATGAATGAATAAATAAATAAATAAATAATAATAATAGTAATAAAGCATTGTGATGTTTATAAAATCATGACACAGAATCTCAATACAAATCAAATCGACGCCTAGGTATCGTGATAATATCGTATCAGCTCATCCTTCGTGATTCTCATCTCTACTTGATTCATTTCACTTGCCTTTTAAGTCATTTTATCAAGCCAAATCATTGGATTGTTACAACTCTAGATGCTTTAAATATAAAATATTTCATCAACACTGTTACTACCGTTATTCTGAACTCAATGTTAAAGTCGTTACTGTAGTCTTGTTCAGCAAATTCCCTTTCTATGTGCTTTTTAATCACCCCTAATTGAAATGTAAGTCTGATCACATGGAGTACCAGAAAGGGCAGGACAGGCTTTTCCTCATCATGTTGGGTTCATAAACGCCTCTAGCCGTCGAATCGGAGTAATTCCCTGAACTCCGTGTTCAGCCCCAGCGTTTACACACAACCCGTCCCTGTGGATCAGCTTGTCCCGTTGTCACGCTCTGCCATTGTTCCAGCACTCGGTAAAGACGGGGAGGGGGCGGGGGGGATGGGGGGTGTTAGAGAGAGTGACATTATCCTTGCCGTCTTTGATGGCGTCTCGTGTTTTGACGCAGAGTAATCTGCCTGCCTAATCTCCTGAGCTGATAGAAATAAACAAGCGCCAGGAAAAAAGTGCACGAGCTGAACAGAGGGAGGATTATGGTAATTTGGTCGGATAAGTAGAGGTGTTTAAAACATGCCTGTTTTAATAAGGAAGACAGACGCCTAGGGAGTGCTTGAAATCGTTATTTCAGGACGTGTGCTTGGATACTTTTACTAATATTCTAAAGTTCAAGCAAGTTTTTAAAGTAACGTTTTGGTATTTCAGATGCTATGAGATTCTCCTGTGCGGCAGTGTCACAAAAAAAAAAAAAAAAAAAGGGTCGATCATTTTCCTAAACCTCGCTGGCCGTCCATTTTTTTTTTTTTTTTTTTGGAAACGCAGCAAATCAATTACGAGGCTGTGGCTGAAATGAAAGCAGAGGCACTGTGAGACTTAAAAGTCGCCTTTGACTGGATGCATTACAAAGAGGGAAAAAAATGATATCGCCGCATACCTGAACCTCCGAATGCTGGTGCTTTGAAGCGGTCCAGCCTGGCACGTTCAGCGGGCGTCGTCAGAATGGCCCGCGGGTCTGAGCGGTCCTGGGCCCTGGCCCATCTGCCCCGAGCTCCGAAGCCATGCCATCCCAAGAAAGACCTGTGGGCTTGGCAGTACATGTGGGCACAGGGTATTGAACTGACTACGCTTCTAACCGAACAGCTTTGAAAAATCATCCCTCTACCTCAGTTTGTTATTTCGGCATTTGAGCATTAAAAAAAAAAAAAATTTCTTGTTTTTTTTTTTTTTCCTGCTGTCTCAAGGCTATGAACATCATTACTGCAAAAAAAAAATGCTCCAGAAGCCAAGTTATGTTATTTTGTTTAAGCGCAAAGCAGAGCGAGACGATCCAAAACTTAAAAGCCGTCTCTCATCCGAACTTTAGTCGCCGGAGGGAGAGACTGAGGGCACGGACGTCTTTCAGCTTCATCCTTGTGAGGCCAAAGAACTCGGCCTGCTCCCTCACCCACAGGTAGAAGTCTCCTTCTGCCAGGACATATCTTTTGTCTTCCATTATCTTTTTTTTTTTTTTAACCCGGATTATTCGAAACGCTTGGATTTCTCGCCCTTCCTCCGTCTTTCTCCCTCACCTTTACTTCGGCAGCTCTTTTGATATCCATTTAGATTGGAGCTTCATTTGAAAGGCTCAGACAATGGAGTGACTTCTAATTAAGAGCAGCAGCATCTGGCCTCTGGCACGCTATCCCGTTGTTCCATCTATTTTGCTGGGGAGAATTCATTTGTTTCTTAATTAAGAAAAACACCAATAGCGTGAAAAATCTGCTTATGTTACCTGAATCCGAATTAGTTAAATAGCGAAAGAGAAGAGTTCAGGGCGATTGGTGAAAAAAAAAAAAGAAAAAAAAATACATTCCAGTAGCCCTAGAAATGAACTCTGCGCTGATAAATATGAACTAACTAGCCTTGCATAAATCCAGAGTGGCGAGGAGCAAGCAGCGAGCGCGCCGTCATTATGGCTAAGACAATATGCAAACTATCTTCAAAGAAATCAAATTGCCGGAATGTTTTCATTTGCATGTATTAACCATTAACATAATGAGGAGAAGTGACATTGGACCCGGATTGCATGTCTGTTTGGATTGATAACTCTGCCGCATCTGGGGTGGGGTGGTGGGGGACACAAAAGGGACTAGCGGATGCTAGTCGAATCGGTGTTGAACTGTCAGATTGTGTATACGTGTGTGTGTGTGTGTGTGTGTGTGTTTGTGTGCGGAGCCTTGAAACCTAACCTGCAGCAGGGTTGAAACAGTGCCATCTCTTCCCAACAGCTATCCCCAAACAGGAAGCGACTACCAAAAAAGGGAACATGGGACCTCTAGACACACATACACACACACAACCACGTATACACAAACAAAGAGACTTATCTGTTCTATAGTGTGGCCCACATTGCAGCAAAGTGGCATGCGGCCAAAATGACTATAGTTTATGTAGCGCACACGGAACTGCCTTAATATTCCGGAACCATTTTTCCCCCCCCGTGCCGCATGCTGTTGCAGGCAGGATCAGCCTCCGAGGTCAAATGATTCAATTAAGTGTCTGTTTATGACTGATACCAAAGCCGGGTGGCGTCTCCTACTTATCACCTTTTTTGCAGATCGGTGTCGTCCCAGAATGCCACGCGAGAGATTTTTCCGAGGCTGTAATTAAAATGGCACGGAGACATATTTCGACGTAGGGGCTAACAAGCGGGAGACAAATATGATGGGGAGGCTAAGGAGAAGGAGGAGGAGGAGGAGGAGGAAGGGTGGCGTGATTTGAAAATAGCAACACTGCTGGCAGCCAATTAGAGAGGAATGCACCCAGTTCGAGGGCGTGCACCGGCTAACATTGGTAAAGATCCAGTTATACAGTATATGGTAGATTTTTTTTTTTTTCAGATAAGCGGCTAACATGAGGACATGGTGAGACTTTTTAATGTCGTGTTTATGTTCCACGCTGACATTTCACGTTAACGCGATCGACTAGAGGCGTGAACTTTCGAGCGACTCTTTAGTGAGATTCTTCCGTGGCGAATTTGGCAGCAGAATGCACGACTAGTTCTTTCGCCGGCAGTTTGCTGATTAGACTAGCGAACAGTATTAAAGTTTAAAGCTTGATGTTTCTCGCTGTGTAACTACAGTAGTCTCCGGTCCAATGAGACTCCTTTAAGTAAAGTGTTTATGTAAAGGCAAACCGCAAAACAGAGTCGCTGGTACGTTTATCAGATTAGCTTTTTTGAAAAACTAAAGAAAACACCATGACAGTGTGTAGCTCCTGCGCGGGAACTCTGGGCGGGACTAAGAGTTCAGTGAATGACGTCAAGTCAACATGGCAAGAAATGTCAAGCAAAAAATGTAAACTCCTCACAGTGAGTTTGTACTTGCCATGTATTGTATATACAGTCCTTGGCAGCATTTTATATTTAGCCAATTTAAAAAAAATATGTTGATCATGTTTGTATTGTCAAGTACAAAACTATTCACTGTTTCTAAACATAACTGTAAACTTAATAATTAAATAAAATAAATAACATGACGAATATGTGCATGCCTACACATGAAAATAGAAAGGAGCGAGAGTGACAAAGTTACCAGAAGAACTCTGGCATATTCTCCAGCACGCTCAGTAAAACCTAACAGTTGTTTTACTTATAAAACTGCACAAATCTGTTTTTAACACTACTGATTATTTCATGAAAAGAATTTTCGCCCCCCAAATACTGATTGTGTTTATTTTATTACACGTTATTGACCTTTTATAGAAGTTTCTTTTATGTAGAAATGTTTTCAAAGGCATCTTTACTTAGGGCATTATCTTTTTTTTTTTTTTTGCATGTTCTCAAGGCTTTTGTAAGTAAACATGTAGTAGGTTTTACTGAGCGTGCTGGAGAATATGCCAGAGTTCTTCTGGTAACTTTGTCACTCTTTCTCCTTTCTTTTTTCATGCAAAACCCAAACGCTTACGATTTTGCGCTGCTTTCTTTACATGCATGCAGATATTCTTCTGTAATATTCTGTAAATTTATGATTGGAATTCTTGAATGATTTTGGACATCATGATGCAAACATGATAAAAATGTATAACAAAATTTGTACTTAAGATAATATAAAGTATATAAAAGACTTTTATTTTTCACAGTAATGTAGATGTTTAAAATTAAACAACATACATCTGTAACACTGAAGAACAGTGAATGCAGCAGTACTTGAACGCAGCTGTTTGTTTTTACAGGATGTCGGTAAATAAAGGAACTTTTGGGACCAATGGACACCCCTGAGGTATACCCAAGTGTAGTAGAAGCTAATGCGAACAGCTTTTTCCTACAGCTTTGTTATGATATTCCTGAGCATTACAGCATAAGGGGGGGGAATCTGGATACGGGAACGTTCAGGATGTCTCGTGCGAGTCATTTTGAAGCTAACTGCAGTGCCATGTTGCAGTTCATGGTGGCTAACAGGCTAAGCGCAGGCTGGGCACAGTGTGTGGCACTGTGCTGCTGTTGGTGCCCAGAGCTGGCCTCCTGCTGTGACCACATTTGATGCCTGACTGGCAGCGGGAACTGGCGCACGTCTCTCGTGTCTCATGGCAACAGAGCTGGAAACGCGTCACTTGAAAAAAAACAAAACAAAACAAAAAAATAATGTATGGCAATGAGAAACAGGAGAGCTGTCAGTGATTTTTCCATACATCTGAGGAGAAGGATTCTTATCCATGTGAATATTAAAGCGTGGTTCGAGCTCGTCTGTGAATGTGATTTGCACGTACAGTGTCACGGTCCCGCAGTCGACGCGAAACAGAGTTTGAGGTGGGGTGGGGTGTAATGGGGGATGGGGCGTATGATGCACATATGGCTTTGCTGTTGATGTATTCCATCTTTGACCTAATTTAAATCCCTGCCAACCAGCTCATACACATCTCAGTTTTGTCTTTTTTTTTTTTTTTTGTGCAAAATTAGAAAGGGTAAAACCTGGCATCTCCTCATCGAGACAGGTATAAACAGCGCTGTTGTCGTGACTCATCGGCGGTAAATACAATAATCGGGGCATAAAAAATAAATAAATAAATTTGCCCATGCCTGGGATGCCTCTGGGGAACGCCCCGCCGGAGGAGGATGCCCATTCGCATGCCGCACACGGAGAGATATAATTACGGCCGCCCGTCTTTGTTCCTGCCCGGCTTGCTCGAACCGCACTAGTAATTTGCTTGTAATACGGCGGTGTTTTGTAAAAGGGAGGGTGTGATATTTAGGTTGGAGTATTCTCAGTGGGACTGAGCGATACGATTGTAATGGACGCTTTTGTCCCAGAGCTGTGTGCTGTAACAAATATAGCAAGGCTTACTGTGACGCATGCAAATGCAACAGCGGCACTCGGGTTAATAAGGGTGTTATGGGAAGTAATAATAATCATCATCATCATCATCATCATAATAATAATAAACTAGCTTAACTAAATACAGCAGCAACAACAATAATAATAATGATAATAATAATAATAATAATAATAATAAGAGTATGTTTGTTATACTAATTGCTCTCCATGAGGCGCTTGCCATAAAAAACTGACACAGAGCACGAGCACAGTGGTCGAGTGGATTAGGTTATAATCTTTCATGCACTGAAGTGCAGCTGTAGGTGTTGAGTAGGTAACTGTATAGCTCCTCGAGTGTGTGTGTGTGTGTGTGTGTGTGTGTGTGTGTGTGTGTGTGTGTGTGTGCGTGCTGTCAGGATGAGGTAGAAGCAGGATTGTCATCTCTGGAGGACTCTTTTGACAGAGGCTCCTCTCCTGTACTCTCTGTCGAAAGGTCAGTGGTCCTTTTCTGTCTCTCTTCCTGCTCGACACACATACACACCTAAACACATACACACACTTATGAAAAGAATGGTGGATTATTGCATTTCTCTATTCAAATTCAAAGCTCTAGCATAAATCACATAACTGTTTGTTTAATCAGTGGTTTACATCCCAGTGTGTCCTGTTCATTTAGGAAATTTCATTGACTCTTGCTTTATGTTTATTCGTAAAAAGTCTGAACTGGCTCGTTCCGTTTGGACTAGAAGTTCAGAGCCAGTCAGGCTCGTTTTTAAATTTTTTTAAATTCCTATTCTATGCTGAGTTATCCTATGTACGGGTTCGTGGGGTGACCTGGAGCCTATTCCAGAGACGCACACTACGGGCAGTCAGTCTAATCTGCATGTCTTTGGACTGTGGAGGAAACCGGAGTACCCGGAGGAAACCCACCAAGCACGGGGAGAAACATGCAAACTCCATTCAATTCAATTCAATTCAATTTTATTTGTATAGCGCTTTTAACAATTGACATTGTCACAAAGCAGCTTTACACAATCAAAAGA
>JAQMYG010000019.1:6370057-6396604 GCA_030014215.1 Clariallabes teugelsi | reverse complement strand
TCTCAACTGCGATTAAGACGATAGACCAAAATCTCTATCGGTTGACAAATTTCTACCGGTTAACCGTGTATACCGGTGTATATCGCCCACCCCTATTTGTAGCTATATTTAAAAGAACACTAATGGTTCAGAGGAAATAAAAGCAATTATTAAGGAGAAAATGTTGTTTAGGATGACATAACATTATCAGATGTGCTTTCTTGCTGAAAGTGCTTCTGTAGAACAGATACATGTGCTGTAGTTAAACACCCAGTGGTGTTACCATCCACTATCACCACTCGTGGAACATGCCTCTCGTCCAATCGTATAACTCAGTCGAAACTAACTATTGTATGATAAATACTGTAAGAACATATGGATTTTTTGCCGTAGCATTGCGTGTGAATGAGCTGTTATTATAGAGACTATAATGTTTTAGAATGAGCGCATTGATGTAGAAGTGTGATGTACATTGTAGTCAAAGATAATGTTATAGAAATCAGCTTTGATTATTCTTTGTTAGTTTAACTTGAACACGGATCAAGAATATAGTATTGAATATTAAGATAAACCAAATAATTGCAAGTAAAATACTGTACATATCTATATGTATATTTAGATTTGGTTTGCTGAGTTAGCTACATTTTTACTTCACTATGTAGATTTGTGGAGGTTTTTTTTCAAAAAATGTTTTTTTAAGATTTGCATTTACAGAACTAATTAGATAATGCATTGTACATGTATTTGGAATAACAGTATTGACCAGGTCAAGGCGTGTACTCCACAAGACCTCTGAAGGCATGTGCTGCAGTATCACATTTGCTACAACAGATTCCTTAAATCCTAAGTTGTGAGGTGTGGTGTTCATGAATCTGACTTCTTTGTCCAGCACAAGTCACAGATGCTTTATCGGATCGGATTGTGATCTAGGAATTTGTAGGCCATGTTACCATCTAGAACACTTTCTCATGTTCCTCAAACTGTTCCTGTGTGGACGGTACGATCCTGTTGTGCCATTATAATGAGATTCTTCACTTCACTTGTTAGTGGATTTAATGTTATGGCTGATTTTTGTAAAGTTTAACCTGAGATTTAAAAAGTCTAACCATATATTTAAAAAGTTTATATATATATATTCCTGATTGTGCTATAAAATGCCATTTCTTGAACAGGTGTAACCACTCGCTCTACAAAAAATATGTTTCATCATTTGTATCATCAGCGTATCTAACGTGTCTATCTTGGATTTTAGTTAATTAAGTAGCACATGTTATTATTTTTTTTATTAGCACTTCAGAATTGTTTCAACAGCTGTATTGCGAGGAAATACATGTAACAGACTGTCTCTTTTCATATTCTAGGAGAAGAGACCAGCAACAGAGAGATAGGAGACACAGACATGGAAGGACAGAACGACAAGACCAGACCTCCCCCTCTGGAAACGGAAGAGTGGGACGGTCCAAGTAAGTGTCCTTAACAGACTTGGGTGGATCATATACTGTAGTATACAGAAAGAAAGGAAAAGGAAAGATTTTATCTGCTGTATTGATACCCAATTTATCATCACTTGACAGCTACTATCACCTGACAGAATTTTACTAAGTAATATAATATTTTTGTTGCATACACAACACATGCATCTAAAGATCAAAACATTGACTCCAACAGAAACAGAAGTCAGTACAAGTGAACAAACCCAAAGTGTGCAGGCTTGAAGGTCTCGGATCATTTCGCTCTCGCTATCTGGCAAGGTTCGGATGACATCAGATCGTCCCTGGCCTTCCTTCAAGCATTTAGCCCATTAGCTAACGGCTAGTAATCACTTGTAAGCAGCCCATTATGACACAGTTTAAATGAATCCATCTGGGATCAGGGGATTTAAGCCATTCAATGGCAGGGCATCTAAAGATATCCTTGACAAGGTAAAACTCTTGAGCGGAAGCTTTTAATGAGCGCTAAAATTAGCCATCTTCAGCTGCACTCATATAACTCAAGTAAGCCTTGCCATTGTCGCACCTTATAGACCAATTAAAAGGAATAAAAAACTGTAGGTAAGTAAAGTGTTGGACCATGACCAAAGCAGCTTCGATACAACTCTGCTGCAAATGTACAGAAATGATGAACAGCATCATTGGTGTTCGGTTAGGTTTGGATTTGTTGACTGGGGAAGACACGGCATATGATTTACATCATGTTTTTACTAAGCACATACTTCAGGAAGCCCTCATGCCCTGTGGACGGGTCATCGTAGAAGAAGCCATGCCATCCAAATGTGTCATCATCCAGAGATCAAGCCACGCCAGCTAAATGAATAAGTGTCCCCCAACACTTTACAGTTCCCCCCCTTTAATTTCATCCTATCTGTAAATACATCTTGAAAAGAATTTCACAAAATGTTGACTTTATGAACATCGATCAGCCTTTCGTAAAATAACTCGCCTTGGTAAGCCCAGGTGGTCAAATTGAGAGAGATAAAGCGAGAGAGAGAGAGAGAGGTCTGTAGAAATTCTGACACTAAATGCTCCAGTGATCCAACAAGCGTCCTAAATTGGACTAAATTGCATTTTGAGAGAACCTTGTATAGACCATTGGAATGATGGACTTAAATTAACTTATTATCACCAATGAATTATAAGAGAAGTTAGCAGGGTTGAATGGAACGGATTAAATGGCTTCGCTCCAAAGCTTTATTGCATGTGTGTGCTCTCACATGTGCTGTGCTTCCCCAACAGAAAGCTTACGCACACACAAAAACATATTTATCGTTTCTTCTTGAGGAATCTCATTTTGCCATGCAGATTTTCTCCCCGTTGCTTTCTCAGAGGGTTTGAAGAAAAAAAAAAATAGTTCTATCTTGTTTTTTTCTCTCTCTCTCTCTTCTTTATCTTCTTAAAAGTCACTTCATCAAAGTGATGGATAATGCATCGAACAAGATAGGAACATCAGCAATTATTGCTCGCCAGTGGCGTCCGGTTGCCGGTCAGACCAAATATGATTCTCCTTTAATGCATGTGACCTCTGCAATTTATTGCAGGTACATACAGTTAAAAAGAAGAAGGAAAAAAAAAAGTAGATTCCAGCAAGTTGGTACCGGGAAGCCCCCCTGGGGGTGTGTATTTTTTTTTAACACTGACAGTGAATCAGTGTTATCGTTCCCATATCAGATAATGCATTTATCATTAAATTTCACATTTGCATTTCAATCTGAGGAAGGAAATGAGCATTGGCAGCACACGATAAGAGCGCAGGCGACGGCTGGTAATAAAGCATCTCTGCGATCACGCGTCAGGCAAGGCTGAGGGGGTCAGGCCCACAACTACAGGGGCCAGCGAGAGGAAAGAGAAAAAGGAGGAAGCATCACGTCCAAAGCAGGGCAACTGCGAAAACTAGTTTCTCAAAGAAAGACAGATGGATGTGTTGGTGTGGGTTGGAGTAGGGTACTATACTGTAGGTACTACAGAAAGAGAAAGATAGAACGGAGAAAAGAAGCTTAGACTTCAATTTATAGAAGAGTTGAGTTAGTATTTACATTTTCATGGAAATTTATTTCACTACATGGGAATTAAGACAGGAGAGAAAATTGTAATTAGAAACGAGGTATAAAAACCTCACTGATTAGCAGATCTTATGTCTAGGATACATGTTTTTAATTCATGACTCTCTGTTGTATACGTACCCAACAAACAGGAAAAAAAAGTCTTACTGTATTATTGTTTTTTGGTATGTAACTTGTATTTAAAGCATGCATTTCTTGGTGATTCGATGCACTGCATTGATGTAACTATAGCGCAAACTCCTGGTTCGAAATCCAACGGCATGCTGCACTACATAAATCGGTGTGGTGGGAAATCTTTGTTTTTGCTACACATATCGTATTAACTAACATACATTGATGACAAACTACTTTTTCAGGAAAGTGCAGTGCTAAGCAATAATATTTTGTGGTTAAATGTAGCAAAACAAAATAAATATATTAGCAAGACACAATAGCAAGACATTACAAAATAATAACAATAACGTTTCTCCATGTCCAGACAAAACACAGCGTCTTGTAGACTAAACAGCTGAGGTTTGTTTTAGGGTGCAAACACTTTGTTTGTAACACACTTAACTATCAAACTAGCTCGCTACAGGTTAATAGGTTGTAAAACTATTTTGAGCTCGTCAGGTAGGGTTCCCGGCCCTGGGAATAATGCTGGTGCTTTCTCTAGCCCAGTCTGTTATGTGTCTGGATCTGAAAATCCTTTCCTAGATGTCATCAATATTTGAAAACCGCTTTCAATTTCAACCAAATGTAGCAGGATCTCAGTGCGAACAGCCTCGGGTACAGAAACAAATTGCATGTTTTCAAACATCCTAAGCCTAGGATTAATCTCTGTTCGAAAAAATTTTTTTTTTATATATATATATATATTCAGGCACTTTAGTACACTGGCCTCGCTTTCCAAAAAAGCACAATCATAAAACAACAGCTTGATCCTGAATTTGAACTTTGTCTTTGGCAGTTAAGATAATTGTTAGACTTTTATAGTTTGCGCAAAGCACGGCCCAGCGTCTGCAAGCAGCTCAACCGGCTTTTATCACCGCCACGGGGCCGGAGAGTTATTTTAAACTAATTTGTCAAATCCGTTTCAATTTGGACTCAGTGATTTCACTGATAGTACAGATGCTTGTCCACGTTACCGATAACCTTGTCGCATTACCCTGATAAGATCTCGTCTGCATACCCACAACACAGCCGCAGCTTCTCCCTCCTTCCCCGCTTTCATCGGCACACGTTAGTGGCACAGACCAGCGGAGGATCTTACCTGCCCACAGTTTTTGGCGATAATAGAATGGAAATGAGACTTTCTTTTGTTCTGCAACAGAAAACGGTCCTTTTCGCGTGAAAAGGAAATCTCAGAAAATGACAAAATTGTCTTTCACACAGGAGTACAGTGCATGGGCATTCATCTTGGTGCGTAATAACCAAATTTACTTGCACATCGCGTCTGTGCTGAAAGAACATTTCCCCCTTTTCATCGTTCCTATTGTGCCAGAAAAAGTCAGATGAGCATGTTATAATTTGAATAAAGTGGAAAATCAGACAATCAAATATGAACATCTGAAATGACATGACTTCCTGTGCAAAGCGATTAAAAGCAAATTTATTTAGTTTAAGACAGTCTATCCTGTTATCACTCGCCTTTGTGAGCATTCAGATACCGGAGAGCTCCGGTTCCTTTTGTTATTCCTCAGCTTAAGTTAGACCAGGTGCGATTACGATCGGCGAAAGATAATTCTTAATCACTTTCCAGAAGGCTATCTGAATGGGATGTATAATGGCCATTACATCTAAAAGACGGAGGCTTTCTTAATGAAGTGACTTTGACCAAGTCCACCTGCTGTGAAGAATCCATTAAAACCCACTCTGCAATTTGTCTTTGGTACTAAAAAACAACCGAAAGCCTCTCATCGCTCTAATTGAACTTCTTCTGTAATCACTTTATCATTATGAACGCTGCCTTTTCTCCTTTGCTTTGAATTCTTCGGGGTTCTCTTCCAGCGTTCGTTCGCAAATTGCCTCTGTTGTCGAAACTATGTAAGATACGGTTCCAAAGGGAATGCTCACGCTTTGAGAACATCCCCGTTATGAGATGTAGACTCGTAGAACACCCATTTAGCTCTCGCCGGAGATGTTAGCCTTATCTGCTTGCCAATCTCGCACTCTTATTTCGCCTCGTTATGGATGTTTGCAGACTCGTGTATATTAGCGGTGATAGCCTGTACAGCAATTTGCTAATTATCATGGACTTCTTTGATACATATCTTGACATACTCCTCAAGGCAGAAATTAAATGGGGAAGGGGAGGGTGCTAATGAACTGCTGATCATGCTAATCTCTAACAAAAAAAGCCCTGAAAGTCAAGTACTGTACGGAAATTACACTAGTTCTCATTATTTAAAAAGAAAAAAAATCACTTTGTTGAACGGACTTCCCATTATAAATTAACAATAGCGAATTTAAGGTACGTTCGCAAGATCTCTTGAGATTCAATCTAGAGGCCCTGTTTCAAACTTAAAGTTGGAGTACTGACTCTGTGTAGTGTCACATGGTTTCTTCATGTTCAAGTGGGTTTCCTCCGAGTTCTCCAGGTCCTCCCAAAACTTTTGGCTTGGAGGAAATGGCTTCTCTTAATTGCTTGTTGGAAATGGGTGGGTTTGCATGGGGGCCTGGGATGGACCGGCATGTCCAGTGTTCCTGGGATAGGCCCGAATCAACCGTCAGTTTAAAGAAGATAAAGTAGCTACGAATGAATGAAAATCGCTCTACTGTCAAGTAAAATGAGTGTAGATTTTTTTGGGTTTTCCAAACCAAGACTAATTGAGAAAGAATAAAGCATGGTATCATGCAGAAGGATTTTGGCTCTTTTAGAAACAGTTGGGTTTTGGGGAAAAAAATGGCTTTCCTATGTTTCATTCTCCCAAAAATTAATTTTGAATGGTCAAGGTATCTGGATCATCCAGCAAGCATTGAGTAACCCACACCTAGAGCTTATCACCCCACAGCCAGATTTCTGAGCTTTACAAACCTCTGAGTTGATGAATCTGTAGCCCATAGAGTCTGTCTGGCCTGGCCTGACTCATCTGTATGTGCCAACTGGGCACTAGCCACTGGCTTTGGCCTGGTACATGGACAAAAGAGCCAAGGAGTATCCTTGGATTTGCATCCAGTCTCTTAGTTCCTACCAATCAGGAAGCATCTACCACACCAAAAAAAAAAAAAAAAAATCCCACATTTCATCCAGTTCTCCAATAAGTCTAGTTCACAATGATCTGACCCCTCATCACATCATACATGCAACAATAGCCACCTCAGCTTTTAACACACACACACACATGTCCTGCTAAGTGAATTTGAGGAGCAGATGGCAGTGATGGTTGCACCAGGTGCCTCCACAATTGTTTGCGTTCGTCTCACTTCTATTTATATCATGCCGAAAAACATCCGGGCATAAATATTTGCATAGAGCCTCTGGGACCTTTTTTTTTCTTTTCCAAAAGGATGATCCATACGCCAGTTGATTCATCCCACCCCTGCAACAAACAGATGGCACTTAGTGGGTCGATGCCTCTAGCATGAAATTCACGTTGATATTTTAGGAGATGACATGATGGGGCAGGAGGTCTAGTAGACCTTTCTTTAATTGCATCGTTCCTAATACCAGCACGTTGCCAGCTGTCTCAAGTTGTCTCTTGTCAGTTTTGAGGCGATTTGTAGAATTGGTGATTGAAATTGATCAACATATTAAAACTTAGGATTTCTAGATACCTCTTTCAAGATGCATCCGCTTCACGACCAAAGAAACCCCGAGCCCAGGAAGGTGGGTTTTTTTTTTCTTCCCCCCCCACCATTCACAAGTTGGCTATTTTCTCCCCTCTAATTATTCACAAAAGTCTGTTAAGTCAGGGTGTCGTCAGAGGGGAACGTGTGGCCCAGATGCAGATTAGAGACTCCTGGAGATGAGGGTGTAAAAAAGGATTTAATGGTAGGATGGATTAGAGAAATCCTTGTAACAATGTTAAATAATTATAGTTCCAGCTGAGATCAAAGCGCCATTGATTGAACCCCTCAAGCCTTTAGCACATAGAGAGAACGAGGGACGGAGAGCGAAGTGGAGGCGGGGGAAGTGCGGGGGGAAAAAAAACTCTTGGAAAGCGAAGATCGGTAAAGTGCCGATCAGACTGGCCGAGATGCGCGACGAGAGGCCCGACGATAACGCCACAACTCATAAGCGAAGGTTGTCAGAACCGCTTCGGCTGATACCTAAAGCGTTTTAAGGCGACTTATAGACAGGGATTTACAGTCAGGGATTTTAATGTATGCAAAGCGGCAAGTCGGAAATGTAGGCTTTCACTCTGAACTTGTTTATTTCCAGCGTAATCAGGAAGCGGTGACATGGCTCACTGCCACTCGTTCACCCAGCGAGAGCGTCTTCTTCATGGCTTTCAGTCGTCTTTATTTGAAGCTTTCTTGGCCACTCATGTGAGGATAGTGTGTATTGTGCCAGTTTAGATTGCCATGACAAAAGAGTTTAGCATTTACTATGAATCAGCATACTGTATGTAATGTAATGATGCAAAATCCTGCCTGAATTATATTTTCACGAAGTCCTAAGTGCAACATGCAGTAAGCAAAAGCACAACTAACAACGAAAATCAAGAAGAAATAAATACCTTCATATGAACTTGCAGCATGTACTTTTACTTTTTTACTATAAAGAATAACAGATACTTATTTTTTTTTCAAAATACAGCACAGTGCCTGACTGGGGCGATGAAATATGCAACAAGAGATTAGACAAATCACTCGGCTCGCCGTCTTAAAGTGCCCCGATTCGAATTTAGCCACTGATCCGATACACTAAGAGGCTTTAAGAGAAAACTTCATGCTTGTTAGTTACGGAAGCAATCTGAAATACAGCTAATGCACTCCGAAGGCACTAAACGCAGCCGCAATTATAATCGAAACAAAGGTGCCGCTATATTCTACTTCATCACAAAGCAGTGCGTTATGATAGTGTGAGCAGCGAACTTTTTTTTATTATAAGCTATTTATAACTAAGGACGTCTGTAGCACGCTAACTAGTTGCATTATTAGCCTTGTACGAGACTGAACGGTGAGGCGTTACAACGTCTGTTGCGATTTTTGCTGTCAACAAGGCAGCATGTGATTTAGTTCAAGAGACACATTCCACGGTTTAATACGACGGTGATATTTAACACAGCCGAGTTTCTGCAGGAGGTTATTGTACCGGGTGATTAGCATCTGACTAATACTATAGAGAGCTCACATATTTTTCTTTTTGAAGATTGGTGTCTAGTTGGCGTTGTAATGGGATGAAGGTTTATGGTCTGTGTTTAGCAGTTGCGGTGAGATGTAGCTGGGCTGGACAGATTAGTCTGGGCTGGTAGATTTTTGTTCGCAGTTTCCAGGTAGACAATTATCTTAAAGTGAAAAAAAAAAATTTAAATGAAAGAAAATCCCTTCTCTTTAGAGATTTGCACAAAACCAAAAGGAAACATTTGGTAAACACTGTATGTTCAGATAATATCTTTTAAATGCTATTCAAGAACAGATCAAACTATTAAAAAAGGATAAAGTTACAAGAGGATAAACTCATAATCGTAGTCTTATTCTAGTTTTTTTTTTCTTTAGGAGACTAATCAGCATTTTTTTTAAAGGGCACCTATTATGCAACATTCAGATGCATTTCCACTGTGTACAAAAAATTTTTAGTTTTATTTCCGCCGGGGTTTAAACAAGCCGATTAGATTTCCCTCTACCCTCCGTAATGTGACCTCATAAAAAGAAGATCTCCTCCCCGGGCTTGATGCTCAGGTTTGGGCGTGGCTTAGGAGTAGCTCATTTACATAGACACTAAAACGGCACATACGGAGGAGGAGCATGAAGAAAAAACAAGCATTAGTTGAGGGGTATTTCAGATAGAGCATGAACACACACACACACACATCTGAGACTTGAGTTAACTTGGAGAAATTGTAAAACATGCAACCTTTAAAGCAAGAAACATTAACTGTATATGGATCTAGACAAGAGTCGATATATATATATCATAAAATATACTGTGATCCTTTAGAAATATTTTTTGTGCTCTGTCTCTGGTCTGATTAGTGAAATGCGCGATTCGAAATGAAAATTAATGCAGATGCGTTACGTTTTTATACGCATCTAACCGTAACTGCTAAAAATAAATAGATAAATAAATAAATAAATAAATAAAAAATCGATAGAGAGAGAGAAAAGGGGAAATTTGAGGACAAATAGAGGAAATGCTTCTTCCTCCGTGGCTTTACTGAAGGAAGTGTGTGCTGCAGTGTGAATAAACACATTGGGTTATTAATCACTCTTATTATCTTTAACATCTAAATGACAATTGATAATAATAGCAATAATAATCAACAATAAGGAGTAATAATGGTAGACGTGGTAAAGAAGCGAGTGTGTGTGTGTGTGTGTGTGTGTGTGTGTGTGTGTGTGTGTGTTGCGGTATTCAATTATGCAGTTTCCATTGGCATATTAATCATCTTTTCACCAAACACGCCGGTGTTAATTAAAGCAAAGCGCGGATAAAGACGTGTTGCCGGATCATCACTCTGTTTATCGCTGCTCACACAGCCGCAGTTAAGTAAATTCAGCCCGCAAGAGGAATTTCAATGCCTCGTCCCACCGTGTTTGGTAATCTGCATATGCGTGTGTATATATGTGTGTGTGTGTGTGTGTGTGTGTGTGTGTGTGTGTGTGTGTGTGCTCCTGAATGAAAGAGAAAGAACAATTTTTTTTTGTATGTGTGTGTGTGAGCATGTACAGCTACCTGCTGTGCTGGAATAGTGTGTAAGTGGAAGAGCGAAAGAATGAACATGGGACTAAAAGCAAAAACGAGAGACAGAGAGTGGGCATGGTAGTAATTTTTACACAGTCTAGTGGCAGATCTGGAAAGAGAAGTCCAGCCCACTGGCAGAAAAGACGAATTGTGGGGTAATTAGTAGCAGAAGACCGATGAGGCGTCCTGCTTCGTTATCACTCGAGAGAGAGAGAGGAATGGCTCTGAACCCGAGTGTGTGACTCAGCCTGCCTGCTGTCAGAATAAACACAATCTGAAATAGATATTCCGTTTATTGTTTATCTATTTATCATCATTTACACAACCAGAATTTCCACAAATATGCTGTAGGGAAAACATTTTATTTTATTTTATTTTTTTCAGTTCACTGATATTCAACTTTTAGGAAGGGAAATGTAATTATTTGAGTGGAGATGAATGCATTTGTTAATGGTTACCTTTAGAGATTAATGCCTCAGGACTCGCTAAAGAAATACAAATAGTGTGTGATTGCACAGAGGTTTATTTAATGTTTCAATCTGGCAACTTTATCTAATAGATTTAAAATTCAATAATGTACAAGAGAAAGCGAAGCCTTTCGAATGGTTATGAGGCATAAAGCGATTTGATTTGTTGCAGAGAATTTAGAGGCGGGGCAATGGAGGATTTTTTTTCTTTAGTAAACAAAAAACCTGTGTGTACTGGCAATGCTGAGGAAAATAAAGTATATTGTGAGTTTTGGAGTGTATAGTTGTCATGTGACTCTACTACAGGGGAAAGTAAACCAAAAACCTTAATTTAACTTAAAATACCCCGTATTAGCCAAAGACCTGCTACTATTACGGACATAAATTAGTACTTGACTAGAGCGAGTGAGAGATTAAACCACTTCTGGTCAGAAATTAAAGTCTTGAACTCTCAGAAATTACCAAAATGGATTTCCATTGTAGCCGAACATGGCAGCCATCTTGGCAGAGCTCCTGAGCAATTATTACTCATTTGATTTTACAGTTACTAATATAAAGTAATTGGTAAAATCTGATTAAAATGATGTAAGTATTGTGTGAAATTTGGCAGAGAATTTTCTTTGTCATTTTCAGGCTATAGTGACAAACTTCAATAGCTAGTGTTCTTAAAGGTCCCATATTTTACTATTTCTTTAACAAGTTAACGCAGGTCTCAGAGGTTCCCTAAAGTGTCTGAATAATGTTCCAGCTGAGATGCCCTTTAAATAATGCATTTTTTTCTTACTGCATTTTCTCTTAATTTCACTCCTCCGCTGAACATGACATTTCAGTATCTATGTACATGAGCTACAGCTGAGACACGCCCCTCCAGTGAACTGAACAAGCTGGGGGAGGGGCATCTTCTTATATGATGTCACAATTACAGTAAAACATCTATTTGGCTTGTTTAAGCACCCATCAATAAAAAATGGGGGAAAAAAGGACAATAATCTTGTGATTGCTTAATTAATATACACATGCAATGGAGACCTACAGTATCTGAATGTTTAAATTTGACTAAAAAGTAAATGTTGTATAATAGGTGCCCTTTTATCTAGAGTATTTCATGCTCAGGACATGTCAAATTAATTACTTCTGATTTCATATAAGTAATTGGTTCATTTTTTTTTTTTTTTTTTTTTTTATATTGAAGGTTTTATATATTTGACTCTACTTCGTGTTCTTTCATTTCACAAAGCAACAAAGCAGCAAAATGTATGATGTAATGACAGGAAATAATCACTAAAATACTAAAATATTCTTTACTACACTCTTGAGACACTACTCTATTTTTACTACACTATTGAGATACTACACTATTTTTACTACAGTAATGAGGTACTACACTTTTTTACTACACTATTGATATACCACACAATTTTTACTACACAATAGAGATACTACACCATTATTACTAGACTATAGAGATACTACACTATTTTTACTTCACTGTCGAGATACTACACTATTGAGATACTATTTAACTTTTTTCTTCATTTTAATAAAGGCTTGGTTTCATAGCTGTCAAAACCTACACTATTTAGATACTATACAATTTTTACTAAACTATTGAGATAATACATTATTTTTACTACACTATTGAGATAATGCACTATTCATACTACACGATTGACATACTACACTATTTTTATCACACTATTTTTATTACACAATAGAGATAATATACCATTATTACCAGACTATAGAGATACTACAATATTTTTACTTCACTATCAAGGTACTACACTATTGTTACTACACAATTGAGACAGTACAAAGTTTTATTTTTCCTATACTATAGAGGTACTAGATTCTACATTGTTTTTACTAAACTTTTGCACGATTTATACAACACTATTGAGATAATGCACTATTCTTACTGTATATACTATTGAAATGCTACACTATTTTTTACTACACTATTGATATACCACACTATTTTTACTACTCAATAGAGATAAATAATTTTTTTTCTTAGTATACTATAGAGATACTACACTAGTTTTATTGTTATTTCTTTTTTTTTCTTCTTTTTTTCAGCAAGGCTTGTTTTTCCATAGCTGTCTATGTAAAAGCCTGAACCAAAACAATGTGAACTCTTTGACCTCTGAACTATTCCAGTGGATTAGATTTAGGCTTTTTTTTTTCCAGATGTAGACACCTGTATGATAGAGAAATTCCCTTGTAGCTGAAAGATTTGCTCAGATCTAAATTTAAAAATTGTACATTGATTCATTCCACCCCCAGGAATTGAGGAAGCCAAATCTTGTTTCCAGTCTACGTGTGTGTGTGTGTATCTCGCATGCTCTAACCATGCTTGATGAGTTTCCTCCAATGGTTTAAAAACATGCTGTGTAAGCTGATCAACTTATAACTAACTAACTGAGTTCCATGGGACGGGCTCTCTGTCATTAGTTTAAAGTACAGGAGGATTCACACTGTTGAAGTAGATTAAGATAAGCAGGAAACGTTGCTGTGTGTGAAGTGATTAACATGGAAGGAACGATTTCATAAAAAGTAGATAGTTACTGAGTAGAATATAGATCTGCTACAGTAATATAAACCAAAGTGCATGAATGGCATTAATGAATATTTAGACTTTTTTTGGCGTCTAGTCACAAAGATGACTGAAAGCATTCAGATTTTCCCTCATATTTTGGTTGAATAACTGAAATAATAACTTTGCACCAGATGACAGATATTGAGTCTTTGTACTGAATTTTAATATTTTATAACAAACAATACTGCTGATGAAGGTTTTGCAAAAATGCCAACTTTGATGTGAATCTGTAGCGCTAAAAAACAGGAAAAAGAAGAAAATAATGAGCTGAGGAGTGTGTGTGTATATGTGTGTGTGTGTGTGTGTGTGTGTGTGTGTGTGTGGGTGTATACGTAGATCTCGTCTCTTTTTTCCTTCGCTCTCCATCTCTGTCTGTCTCTAGTCTTCTTTCTGAGGAGGTGAGTAAAGTGAGGATGATCCAGAAAGTCAGTGTAGAGAAGACAAGAAAGGGTTACAGCTGAGGAGGAGGAGGAGGAATGTGTGGGCAGGGAGCGCTCTCCTTCCTTCTCTCTCTCTCTCTCTCTCTCTCTCTCTCTCTCTCTCTCCTTTCCATCTCTACCTCCTGACTTTATCAGCGGCTTCACTTACAGGAGATCTTCGTGGTTTGAAGCACCCGGCTGCATCCGCTGTCTTCTGTCTTTCTGACCGCACTCACATTCGACCCACACGCAAGCACACACACACACACACACACACTCCTGCAAATACTACCAAACTCTCATACTAATGTCCTTTTACCTTGGACTTTTTTTTTCTTTCTTTTTTCTTCGGCGTTAGCTCGTTAAGCAAAACGCGGCACGAGAGGCCGAGGCTTTTTCAAAGACTCAAGAAAGAGAGGCAGGGGAGTGCAAAAAAGAAGAAGAGAAAAAGAAGAAGAAGAAGAAGAGAGTTGGAAAAAAGGTCTACGTAACAATGCCGGGGAAAAATCAGAACATTTTCCAGCGAAAGATGGGCCATTTCCAAATCCTTGTGCCCTATCAGACAAATTAAAGTAAATCAAGCATGAAATGAAGCAGGAGAGCCTGGAGATAAGGCTCCTTTAAGTCGTTTCCAGATTAGGATAGAGTGAGAGAGAGCGAGCGAGAGAGAGAGAGAGAGAGAGAGAGAGGTGCATCTGCTCGCCGCCAGCCGAGGAGGCTAGTTTCCCATTTCACAATAGCAGCCTGTGTATAGGATTACTTTCCCCTGTCACTGACATGAGGGGAGCAGGAAAGGAAACACACACATACAGCGCACACCTACACACACTGCACTCATGCTCACGAACATATCCTTAAATGTTTCGTCTCAAACTGCAAGGTTTTTTTATTTTTATTTAGCAGGGTAGTTCATGACATGGAAAAGTAAAGAAGCCTTTTGCTTCACCTTATGATCGGGCTAACTGCACTCTCCTACAGCAAAACATCACTAATATGATGAATGGAAGCACTTACAGTTACTTAAATAAAGCCTCATGGCTTCATTTGTCTCTCTGAGCAATATATATATATATTATGCATATATTGTGTAAGTTCCCCCACTGGCGCAGCTCTGGCCCATCAGGCCATGACTCTACAAGAGATCTGGGGGTGTGATGTTGCGTCTGGCTCCAGGACGTTAGCATCAGATCCTTTAAGTGCTGTAAGTTGTAAGGTTGGATCTCCATGGATCAGACTTGTTTGTCCAGAAAGTTTCATGGACGGACAATCAGACTGAGATTTGATGAATTAGGAGACCGGATCAACAACCGTGAAGTCTTTTCCCGATAAGCGCAGTACACGGCAGGCTGTGATGGACTGAGTGTTCTGATACTTTTCTGTCATAGCCAGCCTTAACTTCTTCTTTTTTTCAGAGATTTGTGCTGCACTGGCTTTTCTGTGGGATCGGACCGGACCGACTGGCTTTTGCTCTTTGCAGCCATAAATGAACCTTGATTGCCCATGATCCTGTCACCAGTTTACCAGTATATAATTGATAATCAGTGTTAGTGTTAGGGGTATATACTGTAGAATGCATTTCTCTAATACTAGACATCGCAAAAATGATCAAAACTGGGTGGAAAGATACATCACTCGGTGGCCATTATTTTCAGCTTTTTTTTTTTCACTTGCCAGAAACAGACCAACATCATGACCTTTCAGATAAGGATTTGAACCGCTGATAAAACCTGACAAAACTGGTATAAATAACATGCATGACCTGATATACAGTATAAATGTGGTAAATACACATTTGTTTCTTTAGGTTGTTGTGAGCAAAGTTTTGCTAGAGACCAGGTCGACATCGGGGTCGCGTGGAACGCCAAAACTAAGTCACGTACACTGGACGTGTTTTCGAATCCTATGATGATTTATGAAGCCTAGAGAGTAAAAAGTGAGCGTATTGTTAATTGTGGACCTTTATTCATCCTTAGTAACTGCCTGATCAGGCTCGAAATGGAATTTAACTCATAGAATTTGCTTAGCCTGTAGTTTATGTTAAGTAAAAAGTAAATGTTATGTTACAGTACATCAAAACTATTAATAAAATGTACATAAAGGAAAAGTGATATTACACCAAATAAAAGAAAAATTTATGTTTATAAAAATGACAAGATATAGAAAAGAGATGTTTTAGTTGTTTAAAATCTGTTCCCAGTTAATACTTCTTGCTTATGAATATGTTAAATAGTCCAGCAACTATTCTTTTTTATCTGTTTAAGAAGCCTGAGTCAAGTCAATCTAAATGTCCTGACTGTGACCTTACAGTATATTGTATAGGACTGTATATTCTTGAAATGTCCCCCCCTGTATCTTTAAAGGTACAGTTTGTAATGTGTGCCTCCATACCTGCAATCATACTAATACTTATGCTTATCTTTAAAAACAGAGTGGTTTACAATATTATAATGCAATGTATACATTTTTTTCTGGCCAGAAATGTGCTTCGTCCTCAGCTGCTCAACCTGCCCTCTTTTCTTTAGGAGGTGAATCATGAGGCATGCTTAGTTTCAACAGAAAGAACAGGGTCAGGTGGGGAAAGGGAAAGGTGTGGTCAAACCATCCTTGCAGTTTTTCAGACAGGCAGCAGCAGACTTTAAAAATAACTAATTGCTGCTTGGCGTTATCATGCCTACTGCTCTCTGTAAATAAGTAATCTCTGTGAAGAACAATGTTTTAGAAGTATAATTGGCTAAAAAGATATAGTTATATAAGTAATGATATCTTCAATACAGATGTTATTACTTGCCATAAACCAGAACAAATTAAATCTCTCTTTCCATTTACCTGCTGGATATTGCAAAAAGATTAAAATCATATCTGGACCCTTTACACTTTGCCTGCTGGGATTAAAGGTTTTGTATCTCTGCACTTTGAACCCTCCATAGGTTGCCCAGTGATTAGGAGCATGACCTTGACCTTTCAAGACCCTGCCTTAGGTTTAGCCCCTCTATCAACCCCATCTCCAGCCGTTTAAAAACTCCTCTTGGAAAAAAAAAAGTAGGTTTTTAACGCCGCCCTTATCCTAAACTGGATGAGAGGAAGAAAAAGAAAGGAGGAAAAAAATCCTTAATCCATCTTATCTGTTGACTGTCAAACTGCTGGGGCTAAGACCTCGTCACAAAAGACAACTAGGTCAGGAGAGACAGGATTGGACTGGAGAGCTGGAGAAGCTGTAATTGGCTGGCGGGGAAGGATGAAGGAAGGCTAATGACATGGTGGAGTTAAACCGTACCTGTAAACACGGACTAAAATGTCACCAATGACAAGCCACAATATTCAATTGCATCATTAAACTAATGTAACAACAACAACAATAATAATAATAATAATAATAATAATAATAATAATAATAACAATAATACTAATAATACTGTGAAATATGAAAAAAATATTAATATTATAAACAATAATGATCACTTAAAAGACAATTGAATAATAATAATAATAATAAAAATAATAATAATAAAAATAATAATAATAAATAGTAGTAGTAAAATACAACTAATAAAAATAATAATTCTAAAGTAAATATATGCATGTAAAAATTATTATATTTAATAATAATAATAATAATAATAATAATAATAATTAAATAATGACAACATAACAGACAATTTTATGTAAAATTATGAATTATTATTATTATTATTATCATTAGTACAGTAGTAGTAGTAGAAGGAGGAGGAGGAATTGATTATACTGATTGTAATTACAAACAAATATATACATTTTGTAAATAATGACATTACGATTAAACATTGACATTAACAGAAAAAGGATTATTATTATTATTATTATTATTATTATTATTATTAGTGAGCATTATATATATATTTTCTTTGGCAAATTACTGTTGAAAACAATCAAATCGTAGTAGCAGTAACACCACATACTGTAGCAACAGGCCACATCACACTACCCTATGTTGATTATTTTTCTACAATAGCTCAACCTTACATGTTTATTTCTTACATAATATATAAATTTAAAATACATAGCCTTAATTCCTTGGCCAAAACAATATATATCTGGAAATCCAAAAAGTATGAATAAAGTTATGTTAATGTTTAATTAGATCTAGTAATCTACTTTTGATTGTAAAAGTAGATTAAGATAAATAATTTCTTTGGAATAAATGACGTAATAAAAAACATCCTAATGTTTTAGCATGCTTAATGATTGTTAACAAATTTCTAAATAGTGTTGCTAAATGTTTAAGTTCCTTAATATTACAGAACCACCTACACATTTTTATGGTTCAGCTCTTCGGTCTCTGCGCTTTTGCAGCTTCAGCTTCGACTCCGTCATCTTGTAGCTGAAATCAGATGTACAATCGCAGCCAATCGAAATGCATGTGTGCTTCTTCCTTATACATATACACATTGTTAGTCATTTGTGCTGACAGCTGAGAAGAATTATATCCCTCACAAGCACTCTGAATATGTTACACTTCTCCGATAGTCAAATTTGTTGGTGGGGAATGACTGCCT
Source organism: Clariallabes teugelsi (assembly GCA_030014215.1). Classification (NCBI taxonomy): domain Eukaryota; kingdom Metazoa; phylum Chordata; class Actinopteri; order Siluriformes; family Clariidae; genus Clariallabes; species Clariallabes teugelsi. Next base: position 6,378,223 of record JAQMYG010000019.1, on the reverse strand, counting down.
GTCCTCTAGATGACGCTTTCGATAACGTGTCTCGTTTTTTTTGCTCTCGTTTTTTTTTTTTTTTCCCCTCCATCGGCATTGTGACAGACCAGGCGAGATGAACGCTTCTGGAGATTGTTGTCAGGATGTCTTTGCCATGGCTTTGATCGAAATGAACTCGGGGAAAGCAGGGCGATTTGATTTTGTTTAGCGCATTTATGCCAGATTATATAATGGAACCTTTTTTTTTTTTTACATTTCTCCTGCTACAGCAAATACAAACTTACTACATGTAATCATGTTGAATGCTATACTGTACAGTTTTAGACAGTCAGCTGATTCATGAGACAAGCAGCAGGATGAAGAAACCAAATTTGAACATACCTGCTACTTAAATATGCTTCAAATCTCTAGTGAATGGAGAGAAACATATTGGGACATGCTGCTCTAAGAATATCATCACCAGTGTGATGCCAGTTAACAACCAGAAGCTGATTGTTTTTTGCTGAAGTGTTTTATTCGTCTCATACCAAAAATCTTAAATTTATGATCCACGTTGTACAGTACCAGTCAAAAGTTTAGACACACCTTCTAGATCAATGTTTTTTGTTTAGTAATCTATTTTCTACATTCTAACACAATACTGGATTAAAAAAAACGTTTGAAATAATATATATGGAATTGTGTAATTAGGTACCATCAACAACAACAAAAACAGTCAGCTGTTTTGAAGTAGTTTTTTTACCAAGTGCATTTGCAAAACCCATCAAGCACCATCATGATGAAACTGTCTCTCATGGAGACCATCCCAAAAAAGTAAGACCAAAACTTACCTCTGCTGCAGAGGAGACGCTCATTTAGAGTTACCAGCCTCAGAAATCACCAATTAACAACCAGCACCTCAGATTAGAGCCGTTATGGAGGATTTACAGAGCATAAGAAGCAGACACATCTCAATATCAATAGAGATTATTGCGTAATTTGGACGCCTTCAGTATTGTTTTACAGTGTAGAAAGAAACAAAAATCAGGAAAGACCATGGAATTAGAAGGCGTGTCCAAACTTTTACGTAGTAGTATGCTTTGTCAATTTATAGTTACCAAACAAGTTAGTTGCAGCATAGCCACAATCATTCTCTCACCAGCATCTTTTTGTTTCTCTCTATTGACATAATGACCTGAAAATTAAACAGCTTTACCTCTGAAGCTCTGAAATTGGAGAAATCTTAAAAAAAAAAAAAAAAGCCTCTAGAAAAAAAAACTTTTCCATATCCAAGCTGTTTATATCAATTGTCTGCTATACAAGTCTTTGGATACTGTAAGCTGGTAGTATAGACACGGTATGTGTGCTGTTATAGGAAATAAAATGAGTACAGTATGATCCTGTGCAAAGTGTTTTTTGGATATACAGTACTTTTGAACATGGTGCAGAAATTTTTTTAAGATAAATGTTTCGTGACTTAAAATATGTATCAGGAAACTAAACAAACCAGGTGATAAATTTATTTAGTGAAAACATTTTTTGATAACATTATTTTGTCATTACATGAGTAAGTTTAATGATTGCTTATTCAGCTTTTTTACCAGTTTATAGGAAATAATTTAGCTACAGTAAGTGAATAAGCAATTTGAACATGGCAGTGTCCTATCCACGTGTGTTTTTATCGCCTCACTCCTCCATGATTTGTGACCTTCCCTGGTTTACCTTCATCCATTTCCTCTTCAAGCGGCGACACAAACTGGTTTTGTCTGCAATTTAATTTTCTTCAACTTTCAAGAGAATGTTCACATATTATTCAGGCAGCTACTATAATATTCTTCTTATTCACTTCACAAAATACTGTTAAATTCTTCTACGATATTGTTAGACAATTCAGCCGAAGCTGTGCTGCCTTTTACAAATGGATTCGATGGTCAAAACTTACTCAGAGAGATAGAAATTTGAGTTCAGCAGAAGGATTTTGTCAGAGATAGCAAGAATAAAGAGAGAAAGGGCTTGGGTGAGAGAGAGAGGGAAAGAGAGAGGGAGAGAGAGGTAAAAAGGTCCTTCTGTGTTTTAACACAAGTGTCTGAACAGAAGATAATGGCGAGACTGTGGGATATAAATGATGCATTTGCTTCTCTCAGCCCCGATAATGGCGGTTTTGGGGAAAGGGGGGGAAAGTTCATCGCTCTCTTATCAAAGCGCTCTGACATTTCTCCTTCAGCTGTAAAATTTCATATCGCATATCTCGAGCTCGAAGGCCCTTTTTGTGGAGCAATACGGCACATTCCATTTCTGCCCCATACGCTTTGGACACTATATTAATTTAGGGCCCTGTTTGGCCCTACTATAGTGATGTTCTCGATATCTACAACGCCATTTTCACTTTTTCTTAGGACTCTTAGAAATTGTTAGAGATCTGTGAGGTGCTTTAACATACTGCTGTAGCCTTTAGATTTGATTTATGTGTTCAGTTATTTATGATAAACCGTACAATTAGTTTTCTTTTTTTTTTTCCTTTTTTATGGGTTCTCAAAAAAAAAAAAAAAAAAAACACCACCAACAACAATGGAAAAAAATACCCTGAACCACCAGTTCAGTACAGAACAATTTTAAGGACATGCTATTTTTATGCACCGCTCAAATTACAGTAACTGCTGGTGACAATTCTGTAATGCATAAAATGTATCACTAAACATAATATAGATTAGCTAATGTCTACAGAAATAATTGTATTTTTTTGTATTTAAAATTTTAATATAACAATTAACTTTAAAAAGATGGAAAAAATAATATCTGTAAAATATATGAACAATATCTTTAAAAATATGTGTAGAAATTATTATTAATGTTAAATTGTGCACATAAATTGTAAAGCTTATTTATAGCATTTAAACATCACTATCCGGTCAGTTTGTAACTATTATGAATTTAAATAAATTATACTACAACATCTCATAATATCAAAAATAAATAAATAAATAAAAAGCATATTGAGGCAATTTTATCCTGTCACCACAGCCCTAACAAAAACAAATTCCACTTTAAATACATAGAGCTTTTTTTTTTTATGTCAAATTGTAGTATTTGAACTTTCTAATAACATTTATTGTAGCAAAACAAGAAAAACTGATTAAATCAATATAATTTATGACCCCCAATTTAACACCACAAATTATATCAGATTTATTTTACAGAAATGTTAATAATGTACATAATTGCGTCTTAATTAGATTTTGTTCTACTTAACATTAGAGCAATTAGAGCTGTAGAGGTACGCAAAAGACATACTGTAGTTCAGTACCTACCTCTGTTATGTAGTCAGTTTTGCAGTCAGTCCATTTTAAGTATAATGAAGTGAAAGGAATACATTTTATTGTATTATTTTTTATTCTGACTTTAGCTTGTGAACAAAAAAACTTGTATAAAACCTGTAAATGGTGGAAAACACGGCACAATTCCTTGCAAACACACATCCTTCTTCCTTAAAAAATAGTTTAAAAATGTTCTTCCGTCTCATGGTGGTGTACTGGCTAGCAAGGTCGTCTTGCACCAGGATTTGATTCCTGGCCAGGTTCAATTCCCGCCTCTGTGTGCATGGTGGGTTTCCTCCTGGTACTCCAGTTTTCTCCCATTAGGCTAGTAGGTGGTCCCTAAATGGCCTGTAGTGAGTGAATGAGTGTGTGTACAGTGTGTGTGTGTGCCCTGCGATGGATTGAACCCCGCCTTGTGCCCTAAGTCTCCTGGGATAGACTCGAGGCCCCCCGCGACCCTGAATACATGATTAAGCAGTATAGAGGATGAGAGAGTGAGTGTGTGCCTACGTCTAGGTATCTAGTTGCCAAGTTGTTTAAGAATACAGACAGCACTATGTGTAGCAAATAATGTCATCAAGGGGTTAATATGAGGGATGTTTAAAGAATATAACGCTGTATTATTTGCACTTTTTGTTACTGGTGATGGCACTCAGTGATTCCTTCTTTCTCGAAGGAGTAAATATAGCGAATGTCTTTCATGATGTAAAATACCACCACCTTCCCTGTTTATGGAGTTGCACACGGTTACAACATGGTTGCACACATCATCAGAAATACACCAAATAAAACTTCATCCCCTTAAATGAGTTCCGAAGAATTCGCTTCAGATTCATCAACTTACAGACATATTAGTTTGTAAAATAGTGTAAAGTCACTATATAGCTCGCTGTTTTTTTTGAAGAAAAATGTACAGCATTCGACGGAGTTAGCCACCTAGCATGTTGCTAATAAAGCAGGAATGCACAGTTTTCTTCTTTGTCCGTCGAAGTTGTAATGTTGTAATGCTGCGAGGACATTAGTGCTTGGGATGTGACACTGGATTATTTAAGTTTTAAATAAACTTGTTCATCTGACTTTTCATCTCTGAAGTGATATTTGAATTGTTTGCTACTCGTTCTCAGTGACGCGCTGCCTGTCCCTTTAATATGAATTACCTGAATTAATGAAGAAAATCTCACAGTGCTACAGTAATTAAAGTTAACTGTATTTCTGAACTGAACGTCTTGCACGAATTTGAATGTTAATGTGTCACTTTGTACCTGCCTTCATTTTTAGTTTCCTCTTTAATACTATTAAAAAAAAATCTGACAATATATACTGTAGGGGTGAAATTCCATTTTAGATGAAAAGTATATCAAATCTGCTTTGTTATAGATTAAGCTAACTCTCATCTCACTCTAGCCTTTACAATTTTTATCTTTGCTCGTTTGTGAGATCGTAGTGAATCCCAATCCTATTTTTTTTTTCCGGTAGGATTACTCTTCAATTTGGTAGCTAACTAGATAACTCGTAGCCACTCATAACTTATAATACAGATACCAGGGTTGAGCAATCACATATTTCCTCCAAAGCACATAAATCCAACCTCTACATCTTTTCCAACTACTCAAAGAGCTAAACACTGATTAAAGCGAACTGTCCCCTTCTACATGCATGCACTCACAGATGCTCATGATTGAGTAGCATCATTCACAGTGTAATTGACCGTATTTCCCTTCTGGTCAATTTTGCTCCATGGATGGTTGTAGCATTGTCATGATTTACAATCGAGATTTCCAGATGATGGTGTGAATCCTGGTCTGTTGCAACACTTAGGAGCCAACACAGTTAATTAAAACAGGAATCAAACAGGAGTCCTGATTTCGACCTTTTAATACGAGTTGATTGTTACGGTCCTGATGTTATTGTATGAAAATCTGTAGAACCTAAATACGCCATATGTCTACTTCTATCATTGCTGCCTTTGTCAAGTAAAAATATCAGAATGGCAGTCCACATTATCGTTTCCTGCCAGGGCAGTACCATCAGGGGATCCTTATTGGCCCTTTAGTCTTTTTGTCTAGGCAGGTCCGTGTCGTGTATCTTTGATTGAAAAGCTTTAAAGCTATATCAGTAGTCCTTAATGTATCAGGTATGTTGCTTTTAATTATTTTAAGGTGCGTATGACACCATTTTGTGACACCAATCTAGACAGAACTATAAATGAGCTGTTCAAAGGTATAAATGACGTTTTTAGGTTCCATTACTGTACAAATGTTGTTTAGTTTTCTCGTGACTCTTCATGAGCAAAAAGCACCACACTGTAATTCCTTTAGGACATGTAGGTCATCCTGAATATGCATTTATATCATCATATTATTATACCACTTGTTAACTGCAGAGATGGAATAATTATTTTAAAAAATGACAACTCCTTACAAACCATTGCACCATTAATGATGAAGCAAACAGATGTCTATGTGGAGCATCTTTTTGAGGGCGCTATCGAGAAGAGCATCTGCCCCCCCAAACAAAAGGGACATTCATGCCTCAGCCAAGTATCTGCAGTGGGAAGGGGCAGGCCTCAGAGAGGAACGACATATGATGATCTTATCAAGTGGAGGAGGGGAGCGATGAAGGGGTTTAGGGGTGGACCTGAGAGCTTGCCCTTTGGTCAAATTTTCAGCTACTCTTTGCCAGGATTGTGGCATTTTTTGTACTAGGTGTGGAGAGAGACGCAGTGGTGGGGAACTGTGATGTTTGCACTAATGCAAATGATCGAAATATAGCAGAATAGATTCTGTGTATGAACTTTATGTTTAATGGTTTTTGGTTTATTAGAAATATAGGTATATTATTTACGAAATAAATGACATGTATCTTTGTACCATTGTACAATCATTCCATTCACTACACATTTGGATGGTTAAATTGTTAAGCTTTCTGAAAGGGTTTTATTCGAAATAGGTCCTAAAAAGGGAAACCTGACGGTCGGTTCAAGACTCCCTAGAGCAGTAGATAGGACTTTTTTTATTCCTACATTTACCTCAGCATCATTTTTTCCCCTTTTGAATCAAATTGAATTTGATCAGGTTCCTTTAATGAGCCTAACACCTAACCCATGACCGTGATGAGTTTTCTTCACCTCGTGGACTTTTGGATAGACTCTGCCCAGATACAGGAAAACTACATCAGGTCTGAAAGCAACCTTGATGACAACTGGGTCAACACCACTCATATACAAGCAGCTGTATCAGGTCTGACTCCACCACCGGGATGTTTGGTTTAACCCTGCTTAGGTACAAAAAGCTGCATCAGACATTTAGTCTACAAGAATGCATATCCATGAAACATGGATGTTTTTGTAGTGGTGAACATGGAAGCTTACAACCACCCTTAACTCATCTCGAAGTCATAACATTACCTAGTTTCTCAATTTAACAAAATAAAGTTACTCACTTTTTTCATGGGGTTCATTCATGGCGTGAATGCAGGTGTTAAACATATACATGCACATAAAATACGACCCGTGTAAATATGATAAACTCAAGTAAAAGTAATAATCACATTAGATCACTACATCAAAAAACAACTTTACTAGTTGGACTCAGGATTTTTACAGATAACAATGATAAATAAAAAAGCAAAGGTGTCGAAAAAGATGTAATCGTCCTTGCGCCTCGCCCTAGATTTAACCATTCCTTAGCTTGACTTGTTTGCGAGATGGTGTTAAATCGGTAGAATATCATTCCCATAACCACCTGAACAGCCTTAAGGAAAATATCCTGCCAAGAAATGCCCTTCACATCCTAGCTCTAAATGGTCCAGTGGTCAGAGTGAGCAATCTTGTCACGACTATTTCTGACCTCAGCGATCCAGTGGCCTATGCCACATCATTCTTCACGGACTCACGAGCTTACATCTCCAAACATGCAGACACGCACAGCTCTGACCGCACATGCTGGAGATAAGATGCCGCTGGATGACACCACTGTTTATCCCCTTGCAGTGTATCTGGAATGGTGATGGCTGTCTGGAAAGCGGCAGCGTTTTCCCAGCCCTTCCATGATGGATCAGTGCGGATATTCTCCTGCCGTATATCTCGATCTCATTATCCATAAAGAGACGACATCTAAGCGCTGGTGCCGAATGGAGGGACGGAGGGAGGTGTTGATTATGCGTCCCAGGGGCTGGCTGTGATAGCAGTGTCTCCTCTCGGGTCCGTTTCGAATCCACAACAGCTGGGAGGAAGCGGCCTTGGAACAGCCCACAAACGACTGGCAGACGATCACAATCCAACTCCAAACACCCTCCTGCTACACACACACACACACACACACACACACACACACACACACACGCACACAGCTCTAAACAGATGCATGGATAAACAACCGCAGCAAGGGCTACACTGGAAGTGTCAAAACGAAGCATGTGTGTGTCTTTTAAGGCCAGCAGGTCTCATCAGCATAGGGACATCCTTGCAATCAGGAAGTGTGGAGAAGGGTTTGTGTATGTACTTTCGCAGTAAAATCGAAAGAGATGCTTAGTAATGAGCGAGAACCTTCCTATTTAAGGCTCGGTTTTGTACACTAAGGTACAGATTGCTCTACTGAGCTTGACTAATCCTTACAGATTTAAAGATTCATATCTCTGATGCCTGATTACTGACGCAACTTTTGTCATTTATGTGAGAAGAGCACGAAACTACAGTAGACCAATGCTTTCCATGTGCTTTCTAAGTTGCTGTATGATCTATAATATAAAATCTAATTCATTTTATAGTTGAGTTAAACATTACACTGCATAACAAAACAGTTATAAGCAAAAGACCTCCGAGTGGCGCAGTGGTAAAGCGCTCGCCCTATCATCCGGAGATCGCTGGTTCGGTTCCCGGGTGATGCTGTAA
>JAQMYG010000019.1:6346321-6362748 GCA_030014215.1 Clariallabes teugelsi | reverse complement strand
CGATAGACCAAAATCTCTACCGGTTGACAAATTTCTACCGGTTAACCGTGTATACCGGTATACCGCCCACCCCTAGTCCCAGTAAAGCGTGGCTCGGTGTGTAGGAGGGTGTTTGCAGGTGGGTAAATGATCCGTTCAAATGATTTATGAGTCAGTAAGTCACCGCTGACAAACGCTCCAGTTATTGATTGAATACAGTGAAGTGTTTACTCTGGAGCTGTTTAAAAAAAGGGACTGTAAGGTAGTGTTGCATATCATATCATATTCTCTATTTATGGATATTTGGTCAAATAGTATTTTATATAAATATTTATCTCATTGTCTCTCTCATGTCTCACGTCTATCGTTTGTCTACCGTTTTGTGGCTCACGCGTAAAATTTCACTTAATTTCAGTTTATTCATACATTCATTCACTTAAACTGTGATGTACAAGCGGCGTTCAGGTCAAACTGGGACTTTTGCAGAATAACATTTATGAAAGTAAAAAACACATTTATTTCTCTTTAGAACCACTACACTACACTACACTACACTACTGCTACACTAATTCACCTTTCTCAGCATTTCACGTCTTTGCATTTACATTTAGGCATTTGATTGTTTCTACCATCAAAGTAGAAAGTCTTCTCAGTACCCCAGAGCCATGATCCAGGCTGCCTGCTTCATCTCTGAAACGCTGGCCTCCCAGGAACTCCTTTAACGGCCCAAACGTGTGGAAATGACTTGGAGTAAGGTTAAGACTCCCAGCTGAGTTCCTGTAATGTGCAAGTGGTGCTGGTAAATGACTGTTCCCACAGACAGATTGTGTCTCTTCTGCACATGTTATCTGACACTGTCGAACCTCGAGGATCAGGTGTTCCACTCGCTAAATGTTCACAGGAATGACCACAGTGGGCTCCAAGCCACCTCAGCCAGGGTCATCATTCACGGATGTACGGCTTTTTTTTTGGAATGTTTGCACCATTTGAATGTTTTACTGCAGCTGAGTCTCATCACAGTACTGTGCTTGAAGACTTTTGTAAAAGTCAATAATTTTTTTTTATGCCGTCATTTACAAGACATTTCCTGATTTGACTTGAATGCGCCTGGTACAGCAGTGAACTTTTACATATAACTATAAGACGCAAACCTAACAAAAAAGGACATCAATAAAATGTCAATAAAGCAATAATTAATATGCACACACACCACCGTCGACTTTGGGCAAACTAATATTTCCAATATTACATTTGCATAAAATCACAATTATGATTGGCTCTTACTGTACATTTTATGACACATGAATACTCATCTGTGATATTTTCAAGGCAGATAGAAGTGTTCGCTTTGTTTTTATAGCAACGGGAAATAAAAATGAACCTTTAAGTAAGAGAGCGTTTCATACGAGTGACTATACTCGCTCAAGTTCAGCAATCTAAAATCCAACATCAACCTGATTTCAACTGAGCATTAGTGGAGCGAGGAGTCTTTGGGATTCTGCTGAAAAAAAATGTTGCTCCTGTGAATAAAAACGTCTGCTTTTTGTGCACTCAGCACACATTAAGTCCTCGTCCAGACCTTTCCACTTGAGCGCTCTCGCTCAGACCTTTCCCTACTTTTTTTTTTTTTTTTCCTTCTCATTTTCTTTGAGTGAGTGACTGGCCATCCTGCAGAGCCTCTTCGTCTCGCTCTCTTCTCCTTCCTGTTCTCTTCAGCCCTCTGTCTTTCTCATATCCCACAGATCAATTAGGTCATTAGAGCCCAATTACACAGCATGCCTTGTCCAGGTGAGCCACCAGTTTTCTCTCTCTTTCTCTCTTTCTCATGCTCTGTCACCTGCTCACACACACACACACACACACACACCCCTCTCAAATTAACACAAATTGATGATGACACTGGGATATAAATGTCTGCTGAGCGGTGGTCGGTATGCCAGTGTGGGTCGAAGTTATCGAGTAGCAGGTGTCTCCATCACGGTAATTACCGGGCCTGGACTTACTGCCCGGTGTCTGATTTAAGTGTCCATAATTGATTTGGAAGCAGACTAATAATGGAACCTGTTTTTTAGGAGGGACCTCTAAAATGGCCATTAGTGTGCCTTTCAGGCTCGATGTGGCACTAATGAACGAACACGGTGCTAATTATGCTCCCGAAGCCGTGCTCTGTTGTCGGGAAAAAAGCACATTCCGGTTTTCGGTATCCAGGAGGTTAGGAAGTAAAACCTACCTCCATCATTGTTGTGGTGCGCATTACCTGCACGGCGCGTCCAGGAGAGGAAAAAAATGACGAGATACTTGTCTTTATTTCCGGCGAGAGGGAGGGAGAGCGTGAACGAGAGGCTTTTATTCTGTAATTTAGCGGGAGGTTAGGTGCGGAGGCCAAGAGCGGGAGGAATTCTTCAAGCTGTCACTTCTCCATTTATCACCTCCCTCTGCTCTCACCACTCCCTCTGACAGTCTCATTGTTCGTGGCCCAAAGTTGAACAAGTATCGCCGTGGTCTGTTTTGTTTATTTATTTACCCCCCCCCCCCCCCACACACACACACACTTACACACCAAAATTATATTTTTCTTCTTGTCATTACTTCATTAATCAGGAGCCTGAACTTCTGAAAAATGTTTTGTTTAGGAGGCTGCAATCTGTTTAGCAGTGCAGGGATATGTGTGTATGTGTGTGTGTATGTGTGTGTGTGTGTGTGTGTGTGTGTGTGCGATACAGAGTGTGTATGTGTGTATGTGTTGTTAATCTGTGCCTGTGGCAGGTTTCCCCTCCGAAACGCAGCACTAAGCAGCGGTATCGCGCGCCTATTGTTGTAGCCTCTGTCATAGCAAGGAGAGCCTGATGCAGGCCTGGACTGGCCTGATAAGGAAAGAGTATTCAACATGGCTGGAAAAGAGAATCAGTGGGACTTGAGAGTGGAGTGTGGATGGAGCACACACCATGCACACATGCTCACACACACTCTGAAATGCATGCACACCCACGCTCTTTCTTATATCACTCACACACGCCGGACCAATTATTTACAGTTACATCTAATTATAAACGCACGCCGTCTTCCCGCCCTCATAACTAAGGGAATATCTAAGCAAGAGACAAGCTGAAGCAGTAAATCTTTTTTACATATTTCCATCAGCTTATACTTTATCAGTCTAGAAATCTCCCCTGTCAGTGGCTGGTAATGCAGTCTGGTATCAGGCAGTTACAGGATTTTAATTCCATGTTGGGCACACAAATGACTTTGGCGTCCAGAATGTGGCTTTATCTAATGAAATATTAGGCGGAGAACCAATTTGTGATTGCATGCTTCAATTACTTGCTTGGGCTTTGCCCCAGTCGCCAGGCTGAGGCCACCTCAGATGGCTCAGATGGTAATGATCTTGCTGGGTTGTTTTTTTCCCCCTAGAAACATTGCTGTTTATTTTATTTATTATTTTCCCCCAAAAATGCCAGAGTGTGCAGTTAAACAAAACTTATCTCTGGATCGCAACTCGATGTCGCATTTTAGATCCAAATGCATACCACACCATCTACACGGTGGTCCTGATGGTCAAGTATTTATAATGTAAAATGAGGAAAAGTAAACAAGTGCGATGACCAACCTACCACTGAACACTGAGCCACTGCTCAAGAAGACTTCCTCTAAAATATGCCTCTCAGCTTCCTGGACAATCCAGCTCCAGAGGGATATAGAGGACCCAGGGTCATGACCTTGCAGAGGAGGGGTATATGGGGTGCATTGTTCTTTTTTCATCTCTAAAGGTCCCCCTCTCAGTGAGACGACAGGGTTGCGTTCGTCGCACACGGCGTTTCCCAGGGCTACAGCTGAACAGCGCTTAGATAATACATAGTCGACTTATTCTACAAGTGAACCTGACATTCACCCCCGCCCCCACCCCCCCACCCTCCTTCCATACCCCACCCCTGTCTTTTTTTTATTTCCTCCATCAGCTCAGACAGGCAAGCAGATACGGCGCAGGGACGATAAGCCGAAGCGCATTGTGACTCAAGTGACGACGGCGGCGCTTGGCACGATTGCAGGAAATGATGTGATCGCGTTTACCATGTCGCCAAATGCAGTGCGATGACTCGAGTCAAAGTTCGTGAATGCCATCCGCTGATACATGCCGAAAAAATGTCATTTGATAACGTCTCCTTTCCCAGTTCTTGGATGCAACACTCCAAATTGATCTACTTTTGGAATTTTTTTTGGGACTCGGGGTCTAATATTTGGCATGGTTCCTTAAGAGTTTTCTTAAGAAAGCGTGATCTTTCCAATTTGTTCGACAAGCACCTGGTGAGAAGGCAAGTTCAGCTAGATGATCTCAGGATAGGGAATTGCCAGCAAGTGGTGGCATTTTCAGGAGTGTACTGGTTTGAGAGCAGGACATAGATGGAAACTTGTAGGTGTTTTCCAGTTATGGTTTTGCTAATGAGATGAGAAGTTCCCTGAAGTATAGTGGTCTGGTCTGATCTAACCGGACAAGGTCACTGATTCATCATTAATAAGCACTTTATTCTGGGCACGGCTACAGTGGATCCCAAACCTACCACACAATACAAGTTGTGGGTAAAAGTTGTGAATACATCCTTTATGACACATCAATCCATTTTAAAGGCACCATGCGAACAGTCCTTCAAACCTAGTGGTAGTATAGTGTAGGCAGTCCAAAAAGCATGCTTGAGAGAGGCAGAATGAAACCAGAGAAACCAGAGACCAAAATGTGGACAAGTGAAATTTCACACAGAGAGTACTTTACTTTGCAACAAGATCAACCCAGGGACAATGGAGATGTCAGGCAGCAGCACTACCTCTTGTGGTTTCATGCTACCCTTTTAGATAACCCAGATCAGGAAGTACTTAGTAAAAGGTTTTAGAAGAGTATGTCTCTAAAGTTGGGCATAACTGGCGAAGAAAGGCCTAAATGAAATATTCGAAGCACCTGTGATGCGAATCAGACTACCCTGTTCATCTAATCACCTTTAATTTCCCTTCATCCCGAAGTCATATGATTTAACTATGGGAAAATAGAACTGTTTTGTTCCATATACAAATATTTGCAAGTGTTTTGAAATCAAGGACCATTTGGTGATCTTCAGGACATTAATCCGCTTTAATCAGGACACAATCAGCAAGACTGTACACAGTAATTTCTCCCTTGGTTTGTACAAGGAGATCTTGCCAAAGGTGTGGCCATACACCAATAAACTCTACGGCAAGCATAGCCGAGTGTGATTGAGAGGGGTATGAGCGGCACCAGCTGCTTTGCCATCTGTCACTGTCAAGGCTCCCTTTATGGGACACCGAAGCATCTTCCTCGAAAAAGCAGCCGAGATAATCCGCAATTGTTCTTGTTCGCAAGCACAAGTCCCCCATTGGAATTCCACATTACACTCCAAGAGCGAGCTAATTGGTAGCAGAGCGAGTGAAGTGGGCGAGGTGGCTGACTGACCCATTCACACACAAACACACACATTTTTAAGTATCAGTAACTGTTTGTGACATTTGAAATTGGCAGTCCTTTTTAAAAGTCCATGTGGTTAATGTTGAATGCGTTTCCTTGTGTCTGTGTTGTTGTTGTTTTTTTTCAGTCAATTTGCAGCATTCTAGAGTGCCGTTTGATTTTAATCTGGTTTTCAAATGCGATGTATAATTCATAACATGACTTGGTTCCCTGTCTTAGATCTGACACTTCAATCTCATGGTGTCCCTGTGTGTCTTGTTGGCTGAGATATCAAAGCTTTAACCTTGCTTCTTTCCAAAAAAAAAAAAAAGAGAGAGAAAGAGGGTAGCTCTTCTAACCCTCACCACCCTCATGCCCTTTCCATCTCCAACCTCAGACTTGGTTGTATTTCCAACCTTCTCTAAGACTTGCGGTCATCCATCCACGCTCTCCTTTTTTTGGATGCCAATGATCCTCCCATCCCATCACTCCAGATGGAGAAACAGCACAGAATGAAAGTATTCAGTGTGAAAATCATGGTTATTTTTCCTGCTCGCACGGTCATCTGGTGCGCTATCGCAGACGGTTGTCTCGTGGGATAAAAACGCCCTACAGGGGCCAGAGAAGAGGACGTCTGGACAGCGTCTGGTCGTCTATCCTGGTGGTCTAGCACATCTTGTCTACAAGGCTGTCGAATACATACAGGAATATTTGGCTGCTGGGGTTGCTGGTGAACTTAATTGAGTGACAAAGAGAAGATGGAACCCTTCTTTTAGCATCCAGCGTTCTGAGACTCCTTGATAATGGAGTTCAGGTCTAATGCATTGGCAGGTGGCAAGTTCACCTTCTCTATCTTTTAGCCGTACCTCTGAGTAAATACTGCTGCTCTTTAAAGTGGATTTGTGACGGCTTCTCGCTCGAAAGCGTGGCCTTAAAAATCATGGCATGCATCTAGTGCAGCCCTTCTGAGATTATGCAAATGGACGCCTCTGCAACAAAAGTGGCAAAGTTCACATCCAGTGCTGTCTTTAGCCTGGTTAAGTAATATCTTCGGCATCCGTTGGATTTTACCAGGCAGAACTTTGTAAAGTGTTTTAATAACCCCTTCTTAAAAGTTATACTTCACCAAACTTGTTAAGAATTTTTAAAAGGTCACTGTGGCCACGTCAAGGTTCAGGAATACTGCATATGAAAAATAAAAATAAAAAAGTAATTTAAAATAACCAGTTCATTTAATAGCACAGCGCTGTTGGTTAGAAGGTGTTGATCAAGTTCCTATAACAGCACTTCTGATGGTAGTCTCACTGAGGGTTAATATTAATGAGCTTGTTGTAATATGTTGATTGGAAAAAAACATACACGGAGACACATGGATTAATATGGATGTACACGTACTGTAATTATAGATACGGTGAAGGTTTCTGTAAGGAGATGTTGAGATGTTTATTTCAGATTTTAGGAAGGCTGTTACTGGAAAGTAATTAGCTTTGTAGTGGTAATCATACCAAAGCTTTGTGTCGAGCCTCATCACATTACACTAAACCCCCATGCCTTCAGTATATACAGTAGATTCAGCATCATCTTCATCAAGGTCTTAAAAACTGTATTCACTAGTGTTTAAATACTACATATTGTGGTGAAAGGTAGCCACTACTGTATGTATTGAACAAGCTGTATGAGCAATCGTGCAATATATGATGACTAAGTTCAGGTATAAGTGCCAACTTAGGACATTTGTAGTGCTCATGACAGCTTAGAAATTTGTGACGTCTCGTAGAAATAATATATCTGTGCTCATACATAAGGTTTTTTCTGAGGTTTATGTTTTTGTTCCGCGCAAGCGTCTTCGCGTTTTTAGAGGAGTTTGAGTTTGATCATATTTAAAAACAAAACATTGTTTATTGATACTTGAATCTTATCCCAGCCACAGCAATTTAACATCCCACATCTCATTCAGACTAAACATGACCTTTTGTAATCTGAGCAAGACGATATTTCGATCAAGATGGAAAAATTCACCAGTTCTTTGCCTTAAACAATCTGGGTTGCTTCCTAGTGCTACGTTTTATGGCTTCAAACATATGGATTGTGTTTTCGTTAATAAAGCATGATACGTTGGTTTACGTTGGCGTCCAGCTAATTAAGCTTTGGCTCAACTTCTTGCTATTCCAGCTTACCAGGCACAAAATATACAACTTAAAATTTACTTTTCTCCTCACTGTTTAGCAATGGACAGCCCACTGACCTTGTTCTTTTTGTTTATAAGCATATTCAGGATTTTAGATTTGTAAAATTGGTCTACTGTATGTTGTAAGCAAAGTAAGTAATTTATATAGACATGTAAATCATAACAAGCTAGGGCAATTAAATAAAATTTGATTCATATTTAGCAACACTTTTAACAATGGGCATTGTAACAAAACAGCTTTACAGAATAATTAAGTGTAGGGCAGCAGTGGCAAGGAAAAACTCCTTGAGAAACCTTGAGAGGAACCAGATTTAACATGGAACCCATCATCATTTAGTTGATATCAGATAGATATAGCAGGGATTGATTTGCAGTCGTACTGTGTGTGTGAGGAGGCTGGAAGTTTAGTATAATAATAAAAGGTGTTTAAGCGAATATAAATTCCACTTTCATTATTGGTGGCTCATGTACAAAACAGTTTGTGGGAATTTCAGTCCCAAACTGCAGTCACAAGACATAAGAGGAAAAACTGCCTGCATCAGCCACGTCGTCATTTTTTTCTTTCATTCATTTGTTTACATTCAACTTTTTATGCTTAGATATAAGTATAAATATATTATAAGCATTTCTTTTTCATAGTTATAAATGATTTCAGAAAATGCAAAAGGTCCATCCTATATACTGTAGCGCTTAACTTTTATTAAATATCATTAAATATTGTAAATACTTTTAAACAGGATCATTTGGACCTGAACAGACCTTAGAGGAACTTTACACTATGTTATGACTCCTAGAGAGACAGACTTTAGTTATATTCTCTTTCAAATAGTTTCTATAGTAATAAGGACATTTTTTAAGTAAAATACCATGTTCACTACATTGCCATCTATTTTATTTTTTATCACATGACTATTAGAATAATTATAGTACATCTGAGGCTAAGTGATTGTGCTCCAGATGTGGTATTGTGAATGCGAGAAAGAGGAACTGTGTGTGTGTGTGTGTGTGTGTGTGAGAGAGAGAGAGAGAGAGAGGTGGTCCTAAAGGCAAGCTAAGCTTGCAGTAAACTGGATGATTTTAGACTTGGAGAATAGTTCTGTGCCGCAAGCTTTGGGAGAATCTAAGATGCTTGGAATTGGCTGCCACACATACACACACACACACATACACATACATATACGCCCCTCCTTCATTCCCCTTACGCTCCCTCTCTTCTTTTTATTCATTGACACATATTTGATTGGCTGTGTCTTGCATTTCAGGAAGGGAAAAACGCAGACAGGTAGCCAATAAGCCGGAAAGATATTCGCTCAAGGTCAGATAAAAGCTATTTAACGTCATTACAACCGGCGTTTGTCGAACAGAATCAGGACAAGAGTCGAGTCACTCTCCGGCATTTAGTGAAGAAATCACACATTATTGACAGATTGCTGATGTGCTCCTTACGTTAATCCTTTACTTCAGTGTCGATATCTAGTGTTGGCATGGCGCAAAGTATGTTATTTAGGTCAACACAAAGCTTTTCACTGACTGAATCAGCAAGCATCAAATAGACTTCTTTTTTTTTTTTTGCCGTAAAAAAAGAAAAGAAAAGATGATTTCAAATCAATATACAGCATGCCGTCCATGTAGTTACCGCGAGTGCTAGAAAATAATGACTTGTGGGAACCTTAATGGGTGTTCCTTAAAAGATTGGCGGCAGCGGACACGCGGGCGATTCTGAATTTTATCGATTTCAAAAGAAAAAGTCAATTTAACAAAGTTGAAAAGAAAAAGCCAGGGGGAGGAGGGAGGCGAAGGAGGGGGAGAAAGCATTCTTTTTCACTCAAGCAGTAAACTAAGTACGGCGCAGCGCGGCAGAGATTTCTCCCCCCCCCAACACACACACACACACACACACACACACACACACACACTCCCTTCTCCCATTATCTCCCACCTCACATTTGCTCTTAGGCAAGCAGTTTAAAAAGCCAAAGCGATTGAGCCAGTGATCCAATTTGAAATGCAGAAATGATTAGAGCAGCTTGCCTCATTTCATATCGAAAAAATTCTCTGATTTATGACAGGGCAGCCGCCAAGATCTATCTCCAAAGGGAATTAGCGTGCAATTTCTTCTTGCATATTTCTGTTATTTAGCCTCCCAATAGCAGATGCTGGCATTGAGGAAAAAAAAAAAAAAAAAAACACACCAAGGAGGTATCTTTTCATTTTAGGCGATGAAACCACTGCCATTTTCAATGAGGAGAGAAAAAGGGAAAAAGGAATGACAGACCCGAGATGTGGCAATATTTCATAAACAGATAGCGATTTTGAAATACGGACCTTTTCTTTAGCATGTGAAAGAAGTAAATAAAAAAAGAGAGAAGATAAATAAAAATCAGTGCTGCTTTCGGCTGTTTTTTATTGTTTTAATATTCAACTCATGATTGCTTCTGTGTTATATATACTGTATGTAGAACTATATAACAGGACAGAGGCATTTCTTTTCTTTTCCTCTTTTAATTCCTTCCTTCCTGCTGTAAGTCATCCAAGCCGCAGGCCAGAGGAAATATTAATATGCAGCGATAAGGAGAGCTAGAAGTAAATCTGCCTTAATGAAATTTCCAGTTGACCAGATGCAATTTGTTTCATCATAGAGGACAACTAATTGCACAGGGTGTTATCGAGGTGTGTGAGGCCGCTTAAGGTTGTAAACACACATCTTAGGACAGGTCCAGTCCCTAACACGGACATGCACACCTCTCCTCCAAACACTCACCTCACACACATGTTCAAGGAGAAGGCGAGGTTTCGTCTGAAACCGGGCCGGGTGTAGACCAGGACAGAGTGTGTCAGTGCTTAAAGGTTTGTTCTTTTTTTTTGTTTGTTTGTGTTGTTTGTTTTTTTCCCCTTTCAGATTTGTTCAAATTTTTGAATGATGGACTAGGGGTTAATGTGTAATGCCCAAGCCATTGATGTTTAACATAAATTATTACATTAACTTTCTTTGCGTTTTTTAATAGTTACAGAAACTATAATTTTTTTTTCAAAAAAAAAACAAAAAGGATTTAAAACATTTAACAGGGCATGTTATTAATATAAATAGTAATAATAATAATGATTTATCAAAATACAAATTTAAACATCTTATTTAACATCTATTGATATCTTTCTGTGGTGTTTTGCTTTGATTTTTAAAAAAATTGCTAGTTTGACATTCTTTGCTTTACTTCGCTTTGATTTTGTTCTTTGTTTTTTGGTTGTTTTTTATTTTTGCAGTTTGTTTGTTTGGCTTTGCCACACTGCTTTCTCGTGGTGTTTTGTTTTATTTTATTTATTTATTTTTATTAATTTTGTTCAGGATTTTTATGTTTTGTTTTACTTTGCCAGGCTTTGCTGTTTTGCTTTGTGTTTTTTGTTTTTTTCCGCACGCAACTTATTTTCTCACTCACTCAGCATCTATACCGCTTTAACTTGTACACATCGTCTTGAGGGGCCTGGAGCCTATCCCAGTAGACTTAGGGCACGAGGGTGCCAATCCATCGCAGGGCACACACATATACACACACTCACTCGCACACTACGGGCAATTTGGGAATGACGATTAGCCTAATCTGCATGTTTTTGGCCTGTGGGAGGAAACCAGAGAACCCGGAGGAAACCCACCAAGCACGGGGAGAACATGCAAACTCCGTGGCGGGAATCGAACCCGGAGCCTGGAGATGCAAGGCAGCAGTCCTAACCACTAAACCACCGTGCCGCATCAACTCATCATTTATAAAAAAATGAAATGAAACAAGTATAGCCTTAACAGCCATGAAGCATCATGTGTAGTGTGTTGCATCAGAAGTTTTTTACTTTAATTTTAAATTTATCAAATGTCTGTGTAACTTAGAACTGATGTTGCTAAATGAATTTTAATCATTTTAATTTCTGCGAAACAAAGTACAGCTTTAAAGGTTAATAAGAAACGCTGCTCTTTATAGTAAAATCTTTAATCATCCCTTTTCAGACAATACCTCAATTATTGATTAACCAGAAGAGGAAAAAGCTATTTATCTTATTGTCTATTACGAATCTTTTTGTTCTTAACTGAAAAATTAGAAATGTATGAAGAACAAAAAGGGAGACAGAACATACAGGAAAGCAATATACTTCCCAGTCGTCTCCGGGATTGATTTGCGGCGACCCGGAGAGCACTATAAAGGGCTCCTGCGTGTCATGAAGGTCAGCAGTGCTATCATTAGCTCAGTAGAAGTCACGGACACCGAGAGCGTTACCGTTTCCTTTCTTCCCCTCACCTCCTTCAGCTGATCAGAGGATCACCGTATCAAGGGCGGATTAGCTGCGATTTGGGATTTGCGCAATCGGTTAATTTATTGCAGCGAAGGCAGGTCTCTTTCATCTACAGCAACATTTAATCAGAGTCGGGCACACAGGCTATTACAGGTTCCTCTGCTGCCATCAGCTCCATCACAATCCCCCCTGAAATTTCCAAATTATCTGGAACTGGCTTTGGCTTCACCATAAAAAAAAAAAAATAAAAAAAAGAACATTAGAGCCTATTCCTGATAGGAGCTTTGCGCTTTTTCGCACCAGGCCAATTATAAATAGTGTGCTCCGTGAACAAGATGGGGAGGGGGAAGAAGAGGAGAGGAGAAGAAGAAGAGAAGAGAGGGGAAAAAAAGGGAGGAAATAAAAAAAAAATATCGGATGTGAAAGGGGAACTTTATCGGCAGCCCCGGCTCTCGCGTTCTGATCCAAATCCTAGCAGCTGAAAATTTATATTAGATCTTATCGCGCGAGCCTAAGTCGGGGAAAAATCAATAGAGGTTATCTTTTATGTCGCAGCGACTTGTGGAAATATTGATTTTCATTTTATGGCGAATTTGGAGCATCGGTTGGTAATCACTGGGCCGCTGACTTCACTGTTTCGCCCACTGTATCTCTTACACGGCAAGCAGCAACCGAGCCGAGATGAAAAACGAGAGAACATTGAGACGAGGGGGAGGAGAGAGGAGCTGAGAGGGGGGCAAAACACACACACACACACACACACACACACACACACACACACACACACACACACACAGTGAAACTAGCTATGAAACTCACCACCACTACTGCAAGTGACTAAATCCTTCAAAACATTCTCTGTTCATACACATTCTCAATAGACATTCTTTTTGCGAATCTGTTGTGCAGGACTACATACAGGACTAGCTCAACACTGTTTATTATTTCTCCCAATTTGGTCATGTGCCAATTCCCACCCACTCGCCAGCTCTCCCCTCGCGTAGGAAAAGATATCCATGAGCTAACACCTGCTTCCTTTGAGGCATGTAAAGCCAGCCGTTCTCATGCTGCATCACAAAAAAGGGGCTATCTGTCCTCTTCCACATACATGAGCTCACAGAGTGATTACCTGATTGGCTAGAGCGAGAGAGAGACAGAGGGAGAGAGAGAATGCCATCCCCTTGTATGAGGGCACAATTTTGTAAAGGGTAAACGCTTTCCTATTGTACCACTCCAGGAACCGCTTTAAATGTTTCTAACACTGACTGGATTTATCACAGTCATGCCATTAAAAATCAGAACAATTTTTACCCAGTAAATTAAATAAAACCATATTTCTATACAAACTAATTAAAAATGTTTTACTGTCTCAAATCTACAGAATATTTTACTGTAAAACTTTCCATGTTGTTTACTTTAGTTTGAGAGAAGGTAAAGATGACAACTGTGTATACAACCATTATAGAGACACGTTAATAAAAGTTAGACATTGTTTTAGCCTTTGGACCAAATGTTTAAATTGAATCACGTAACTCTTTTAATTTTCAGGTTGAATTTTGGATTGGTCAGAAGGTGTTGATTCGTTTTCTAAAACAGCAGTCCTGAACATGCTGACGTTGATCAGCTGTGCATAACCAGTCAAAAGTTTGAACACAACTTCTAGTTCACTGTTTTTTTCTTTTTCATTAGATTTCAAAATGATGAAATAACTGGGATTATTTAATTAAGTAACAACGACTGGAATAGTTCTTGCCAGAACAGTATTGTCAAGTGCGTTTGCAAAACCCATCATGATGAAACTCGTGAAGACCTTCACAGGAAAGCCAAAACTTACCTCTGCTGCAGAGTTCATTTACTGTAGAGTTACCAGCCTCAAAAATCTAATTTACAGACCACAAGTAGCAGATACATCTGAACATCAACTGTCCGAAGGAGATTATTGCGTATTTTGGACGCCTTCTGCATTGCTGTAGAAAGAAATAAAAATCAGGAAAGACCATGGAATTAGATGGTGTGCAAACTTTTGAGCGGTAGTATACATGTTAATATAAATGTTGATATTGTGATCTTATTGAAGTCTTTCAGTTAGCATAGCACACACTGATTAATGCCGCTCGGCTTAAGAACATGCAATGCAAATAAAGCCTTTCCACAATATACGGCAAAATACAGTCATAATAATGTAATGTGAGCAACGGTGTTACATTTTACATCATATCCCGTCCCACTGAGGTGAAGCACCTGTTCCAAACAAGCGCTAGCAGGAGTAATGGTGTCTCATGAGAGAGTGTCCTATGGAAATATGGCACCGGTGAGAGAGAGCGCCAAGCCGGTACACTATCCATTTTCTGTTAGCTAAACCATTTCAGTGGTGCTCTAATGAAGGAGAGCCTGAGGGTTGGCAAGTAATGGCCTAGAAAGCCTGACATTTTGCCTGCCAGTATTAGCAAGAGCTACTGTAACAGCAGTGCAGCTCAGTGATGATGTACTCCAGGCTCTCATTGCCCTTTGTATGGAGGGTGGAAATGGCATTTGGGAAAAAAAAAATAAAAAATACAAATTGAATAAAAATCAAGTGGAGAATAAATACAACAGCCAGGCAGCCGCAGTGGCCCCGTGTCCACATCAGGGCACATGGAGAGTAATGCCCCCTATTTCACTACTTTTGATTTAGAGAAATAACTTCAAGCTCGACCCAGGCGCCCGAGAAAGAAAAACGATATTGCGCATTCAGAATAACTCGCCGGTGCATTACGGCACCTAACCTCCGCCGCCCTTTGAAATGGAGACCGATTCTTTAAATTCTTCCCGGCCCGAGGAGCCGATAAGCAATTGGACAACGCGCCCAGAGTTCACCTCGGCTTTCTCTTCTCCGCTGAAAGCCATCTGCATTCTTCCCGTAATTTTCCCAGGCACCCGAGATCAGCGGCTAATCGGGAGAGATCTGACACCGGGATCACCGCGCAAAATATTTTCCCATAATTCTCAGTGCAAAAGCTAGTGCATCCTGCAAGGCCCTAAAAAGTCTCAGGAAGGAGTAAAAAAAACAAAACAAAACAAAAAAAAAAGCCGTGAACGCCACGTGAGGGATCCTTACAAAAAGTATTCATGTTTATAGCCGGATGCCATGCTCTTAATAATGTGCTTTCTAATCACCTCTGAAGTAAGTTAATGCCTTGTGTGTATGTGTGTGCGTGTGTGTGTACTGTATGTTATCTCTTCTCCTACAGAAAAGCAAGGCCCCAGTCCCGGTGGTTTTGAGCTCAGGCCCCAGGTGGCTGCTGGATGTGACTTGGCAAGGAGCAGAAGACAACAAAAACAACTGCGTGGTGTACAGCAAAGGTAAGATCCCAGGTTTATCACTCCACCACACATACATAAACACGCACACACACACACACGCGCACACACACACACGCACACACACCTATTACTTATCGCTTTCTTTATAAAGGGTGCATGAGACAATAGTGATGTCTCAAACTTTCCTTTTTATGTATTTGTGTTCATAATATTTGTCATGTGCTTGCAAAACTAGTGTAACACTAACTAGTGTTAGAGTACATTTAGTCAGATGTTTTTGACTTCTGGTCAGCTAAAGTATGTTAATTTTTTTGTTAGGAACATGGTACTGTAGGAGCACCAGCTCAGGGAGCTGTAATACAGTATGTTTACAGTAGTAGCAGATTATACTGACAATATTCAGTGCAATAGGCAGCTTTGTTTCCCCAGAACATTGTGATTAATGTAAAATCCATTACATACAGTAAATAAATTACAGTTTCTACCAAAGCTTGGCTTGACCACGGTGGAGTAACACTGGTTGCTGTAGTATAATTTAGGACGAGTCCACAGAGAGAGAGAGGGTGTTTTTTGGGGAGTTGCAGCCAGACACAAAAGGGATGAGATACACTCGAGTAAGAACTTGATAAAAATAAAAAATAGACAGATAGATAGAAATACATCATAGTGACTATTGTAAAAAAAAATTGAGTTAACCAGTATAGGTGTGATTTAAAATGATTTAAGGAAATGCAGAACCAACCTACTGTACATTATTTTATTTCATGAACTTAATTTTCAGTTTAAAATATATTTTATTTAAAAACCTATATTTAGCTTAAATGTATTTTAAGTGTGAAGTTTTTAATTTGTAATGAAATTCAATTTTCCTTTTTTGATTTTTTTTTAATTAGACAGTCGACTAAGTGTTTCGCTGCACAGTTGTGTACAGTTGTGTTCGTTCAATCAAATCAAAATTGCCAAAATTTGTGATTCGCAGCTACAGTATATTGTCACAATATTTTGGATGTGTTCCACAGCAGCATCTAATAGATTTTCCCAGATACTCAGCAATATGAAACACACCTCTTTTCATATAGTTTTAAAAATAAAAATCAGTTTTGTACCATGCAGAACATGATTGAATAACAAAGGTTTTATAGACTTTTTTTTTTTTTTTTTATCATCTGCTTGCATTACACGTTATCCAGCAGAAACATCTTAATATTTTCATTGCAGCACGGCAGCACA
>JAQMYG010000019.1:6314122-6331053 GCA_030014215.1 Clariallabes teugelsi | reverse complement strand
TTCTTCTGGTAACTTTGTCACACTCGCTCCTTTCTATTTTTATATTTTCTTTACATCCATGCATTTATTCTTCTGTAATGTTATTTATCTATTAATCTTTAAGTTATATATGAAAATACTGAATGACTTTGTAGATAATTATGCAGACATGATAAACATATATCTATGTGTGTATTGATATAACAAAATTGGTACAGCATGTAATATGGTGCCTAAGACTTTTGCACAGTACTGTATATCTTTTTTTTTTTACTTCAAATGTATCGGTTTTGCTCATAATTAAGATTTTACAGTGCGTATAAATCATGTTTGAGTTTATATTTAAGAAGCTTCACTCTCGTAACTATGATCACTCCCGTAAGACAGATATTAGTATTGTCCTGTTTCACCTGATTAAGGCTTAAGCCCACACTCCCCACACAGGAGACCATTTGATTATATTTACCCTGAATTGCCAAAGGGGCCGCTCTCTACCTATTAGCCGGCATTAGCCAGTAAGTACACGCAGGCCGCTCGTGTTTACACACAGCAATCCAGCGGCCTCACGGACTCTCTCTCAACTTTTTATTTTTTTTTTTGTCATTTTCCCGAAAGATGTCCTGCTTTGTCACTTAGAAAGTCCGAACCCTCAAAGAGAAGACGTGAAGCACCTTCGACGCGAATCATCTCTCTCTGTGAAGTGCCGTCATCAAGCTTGAAGAATTTCTGTTTAATGTACTGTAATGTGGAATTCAGCAGGGACGCGTTTAATTGAGTTTTTACACCAACCAGTTGGGAGTAGCGCTGGAAGCTAGGTGATGTCGAGGTTTTTAATCTCTCCTGCGCCACGGAGAGGCTTGTTGACGGAGTGGTTCTTTCTCTTTTGTACAGGGAGGGGGAGAGGATAGGACTGAGAAAGAGTGAGTGAGAGAGAGAGAGAGAGAGAGAGACGAAGAAGAAGAAGAAGCGATACACGCGTGGATAAAACCAATTGGCAACCCTCAAAGGGAGTGGGGTTGATAAGGCAAATCCTGCACTTGTAGGGAAATAAAAGAATCCGACTGTTCATTAAAGAGAGAAACAAAACAGTCGATTGAGAAAGCAAGCAGGCCGCCTGGTGGACGAGAGAGAGAGAGAAAGAGAGAGAGAGAGAGGAGCATCCTGTCAGAGCGAAAGATCGCACAAAAAATCATGAGAATTAATAAGATGGCGTCCAATAGGGATTCTATTCATGTCCTTAACGAAATTAGGAACGATGCCCCACAATTATCTTACAGAAGGGAACGGCGTTAGCTTACACACACTTCTAATTATGAGAGATAACCCCAGTTTGGAGGTTTCGCTTTCATCTCTACACTCCATCCTCCACACTTACTGAGCAGAGCTGGCACTGAGGATGAACTCAAAGCCTCTTCTCTACACACTGATTATGCTATTCCCGTGTCCTGTTACATGGATGGTGTAGAACGTACAGTCCCAGTCTTTTACTTTTGGTTTATTTTATATAAATTTTATACAGCGATGCTGTTTTTACAATTCAACAAATGAATCTGATTTGTCCAAAAGGTGTTGATTCATTTCCTTTAACAGTAATACTGTACCTCGAACAGTAAATGAAGTGCTTATGATACGTGATTAAAGGGAGGGAAGCTTTGCATTATTGCTTGAATGTTATTTAACAAAGCGTGCCAATAGAACAAATCTTTTTTTTTTTTTTTATTATAGTTGAATTTACCGTACATACTGTATGTTTGCATTTAAGGTGGTTAAATGTTGCACTTTCTTTATAATCCTACAGGTGGTGTGCTCTGAACTATTCACACATCGACAGGCAGAACAGCATCATCTGTGGTAGGAGTGAATTATTAGCTAAGCAAAAAACAAAACAAAATAAAAAATGATATATACAGTGTAAAATCCAAATATTTCTAAAATCTTTATAAAA
This sequence comes from Clariallabes teugelsi, assembly GCA_030014215.1. Classification (NCBI taxonomy): domain Eukaryota; kingdom Metazoa; phylum Chordata; class Actinopteri; order Siluriformes; family Clariidae; genus Clariallabes; species Clariallabes teugelsi. The sequence goes on along the minus strand of JAQMYG010000019.1, from coordinate 6,329,129 downwards.
AATGCGACACAAACCTAATCGGTAGCTACTGTACTGTAGGTATCGGCATAATATCGTATCAGGTGGTCTCTTGTGATTCCCGTTCCTGTTAATTATTGATTTGGTGATATTTATGGTGATATAAGAGACTGTATAATTATATAATTGTAGAAGGTCTCTCCAGGCTCAGGCATTGTAACGTCTTTTTTTAAATGAATTAATTATCTAATTAGTTGTTTATTTTTATTATTTTAAAGCTGGAGAGAAAGGATATAACTGCTATAACTATAATGATAATTACTAACATAACGTTACCTGTTTGTAGACATTTCACAATTCCTGTGGTATAACAGAAATATTGCACTGCAGGAACTGCTTCGTGTTATCGATTATTTTCCCCCACATGTTATTGAATTTTATATCTTACGTAGAAGTTACATGGCTACAGTACAGATTTAGGTCATGGTGGTGTAGTGAAAGGGAATGAAAGTATTTGAAGGCTTCGTACATCCTTTCACTTGTGCAAAGTTTTCTTTGGACAAAAATGCTTGTAGAAAGAAAAACAGCTCAGAGTAGCAGAATGGTTTGTTTGCTGATCAATTGTTTCGATCAGTGTTAATGCACTTTTTTTTTTGTTTCATTTGGACACCAAGTGAAATTCTGCAATTATTAATTTCCCAATCAGCAAGCAAGTTACAGTACAGATGATGTGTTAAACATTCGTACACTGTTTTAATGTCATTTAACATCGTCCACTTGACAGCTGTAACGTTGCAGTGGTACAGTTAGCAAAGGATTTTTAACTGAAGGATGCAGCAAAGGAACGAAGTCGATTTCTGTTGGACTCGTGTGTGATTCAAGGCCGGTCCACCTTTGGCCAGGGCGCAGAACCCGCTCACACAAACACAGCCTCATTAATGAAGTTCAGGATCCCTCAGAGTTAAGGTGATACCCTGAAATAAAGCCCAAATGAAAGGCCGCTCGGAGGAGCAGAGGGAAAAATGAAAGCGACAAGGGAGCAGGGGTGAGGAAGAGGAGGAAAGGAGGAGGAGGAGGAGGGGGTGCAGAACGAATAACAACCCGTCTCCCGTGTTGTGATTGTCCACGTTAGACCTTCCAAGGCTGTTATTTTTTTCCTTTCTTTTTTTTTCTCGCACTGAAAATACAGTCATTCATCAAGACATCAATAAAAATATGGGGCTCAGATTATTATAGTGTTTGAATAGCGTCCGGCCGCGCTCGTAAATAACGGCCACCTCCGCTCGAATTAATTAGAATTAGAATGCAGATAATGCGCGTGCTCATTTTTTTTTTTTTTTTTTTTTTTTTTTTACGGCCGAGACCTGAATCAATTTTACAGTCTTATTCAGACCCCGAGCAAGGTCAGGCAAAGTTGTTGGGGTGAATCAGCACCTTGTAAAACAATATTTCTGCGATCAGCATTCGGCGCGAGGGGTTAGGGCGAGAAACGAAGAGATGTATTAGCCATCAGCGTGTCTGCGGGAGGACTTTTTGGTGTCGTTCGCCGAGATAAGCGCCGAGAAGGGCACCTTGCCTCGGAATGTTTCACAGATAATTCGATTACAGCCGTTTTCATTAAACCTTTATTAAAACGTATTAACACATGTTAACCTAACTTTGTTTAGGCATGCGAGTGATGTATAGATCTACAGACTTTGCGCCTTTGCTTCATCTCCCCTTTTCTACCTTTTCCTAAAGTTTAGTGAACATTTGAATTTTGACTATCAACTGCACGCCTTCCCACCATTTCTCACTATCTCGTTCGCTTTTTTTTTTTTTTTCTTCTTCTTCACTGTCTCTCTCACTCTGTCTCTCGGAGTAAAGCTGTCAGATGAGACAACAATAGAGCTATTCCGCTTCTCCGCAATACCTTTGTAGTTCCTCCAATACTTTAGAGAATGGATTTAACATGGCTTTGCCTGGTTCAGGCGACAAAGTCTCCAAATCTTCCTATCTGCTCACCTCATTTCCATTTTTGACGCTAGTGCAGGATCGTGTTTTTTTCTCTCTCTCTCTCTCTCTCTCTCTTTTTTTTCTTTCTCGCTCTTTCTCCTGACTGACTCGATTTCCTTCTTTCCAGTAGCACTGACTGTCTTGTTTGCCTATTAAGCTTTTTATGAATAAGCCTATAATCTAAACAACAAACAGCAAAATCATAATTAGCGTAATTAGCTCTAGACATAACACATCTCTATCTTTTTTTTGTTTTTTTTGTGGTTAAAATGAGACCATGCAAACTCACCGTTTTTTCCTTCAGTGAGATAAAACTCCTCGTATTATTACACTGAACTGAAATTGCCATGTTTTTTTTTTTTTCCTACCGAGCGTTTCAGTGACCGCGGAGGTCCAACAAATGAGCGCATCTGTCGCTTAATTACATGTTTTCTCACTCCTTGTTGAACCCTGTACTTCTGTTAGTTCTGCAGCTGAATCTTGATTATGATTTCTGTGATACTGTATAAAAGATGCCAGCATTTCAGAGGAACGTAGTGAGGACTAATCGCCGCCACAGATGCGGTTTTCTTCTTTCCTTCGGGTTTCTCTACACGTCGCCCTGCCACATTCATAACCCAGATTTAGCGATGGCTAATCCGTATTTTTTTTTTAGCAGATTCTTAGCATCCAGGTTATTAAAGGATTGAGGCATGAGCCACATATATCTTCTGTTCAGCAGCGCCGCTACCCACAATCCCCCCTGAACAGCGCCTCGAGCTTTCCCTGTGCTGTTCCTAAATGGCCTGAACTATTGCCGGAATATTCCAGAGCGCCAGACTCACCTGTCTTAAAAGTTTGCAGCACCTGTCAGCTGTCAAGTGGCCGGGGATTTCTCCATGGGTCTTACGCTGGTCTTTCATATCATGGCTCATTAAAGCGCAGCCTGGGCGATGGGCGTATTTACATATGGGCTAGCAGGAGGTTTTAATTTGCACTGGTACGGAGCGTGACCGGAACTGAAGAGCACGGTGCCACAAAATGACTTTTCCTCACTTGACACACACACACACACACACATGTGCGCACACACACACCTTGTTCCCTGCTCCGCTTAGAAAACACCAAGCTGGGTCTAATTGCCTGAGCCAGGGCACAAAAGATGGAGACGGTGAACCTTTTCGGTGGTACCCTGGAGGCCAAGTCTGCTCCGTTTACCTGCTTCCTCATTGGTTCTCTTCTGAGGTTTTATTTTACGGCATGTGGCTTCGTCATTAACCCTTTCAAAAATGTCTGCGATTCTCTCCTTTTTTTTTTTTTTTCTTTAATGATTTTACATCACATTTCATACTTTTCTGGAGATCTGACAGCTTTTGCTTTTAGTGTTGGGGGTAGAAAAACAAATTTAAAACATATTTTAAAAAATTATAATAATACGGCACGTCGGCATAGTGGGTTAGAGCCTTGCACCTCCAGGGTCAAGGGTTCAAATCCCGCCTCGGGTCTTTATGTGTGGAGTTTGCATGTTCTCCCAATGCTTGGTGGGTTTCCTCGGTGTACTCCGGTTTCCTCCCACAGATTAAGCTAATTAGCGTTCCCAAATTGCCCATAGTGTGTTTAGGCTTCGGGCCTCTGTGACCCTGAACAGGATAATTGGTATAGAATGATAATTATTATTGGGTTCAAAGCCAGATGTCAACCCTGGATGTTAGAAGGGTAACACATTAGACTGTGTCCGGTAAGTAAGGTATATTTATAAACTTCTTTAATAGACATCCTGGATATCCCAACTATCTGATCATAAATAGTACTTTTAGTATTAATAAAACAACTTCTGTATTTAACAAATGATGTTCAAGAAAAGTGTAAAAATGTACATACAAGACAAAGATAGCCTAGTCTCCTATCTAAAACTTTGTTTGTTGTAGGGTTCTACAGTACATAGGGCTCTACAGTACATAGAACCCTCCTCTGGAACCCTTTTACCCTTTCCAGATATACTCTTATAAGACAGTATTATCAGTATTATTAAGTCCTTGGCTTGTTGTTGTCGAAACCCTACATCATCGCGTATCCGTGCGTGGCAACATCCACCATGTATACTGTATTCTGTCCGGCTTTATCCTTCAGACGACCACGACGCTGCCCACATAGAATGCGCACACACACACACCCGCACACGCGCACACACACACACACGCACACGCATCCTCCCACAATCTCCAGTGACGTGCTTGGCCCACAACTCGGCTCCCGCTCCTCTCCGTGCCGTAGCGGCGCTCCATCGGATCTGGTGTCTTTGGGGCGGACCAAAAGCAGCGGAGATTTTTTGGAAAGCATATTGTCTCGTTCCACCATCTGTGCACGAGGAGAAGATGGTGGGAGAGGCGCCTGTTCTCCGTCTGCGGATCTGGACTGCGGCACCGCGAAGTGAACCTGAGACTAAGGCTGCCCACGAGAGCTTAGCACCATCGAGTCGCGCGTCCGCCAAGCTCCACCGTCACCGTACCAGAATGCAGCCATTTGGGCGCTTCACAAATCAGGCCGGTGCTGTCTCTACTGGAAATGAGTGGATCCTCTGAGGGATCGCCTTTTGTTCAGGTTTTTTTTTTTTTTTTTTTTTTTTTTACTATCCTGTCAAAAACAGTGTACGGCAAGAAGTATGGTATTGAAGGTTTTTTTTTTTCCTTTGCTTTGCAGGTTGCAAACATGTTGTCCTCAAGTGTGTACATTAAGGTTGCCCTAATTGAAACATTTCTCCGTGTTTTCGTAACACTTTTGAGTAAAGAACTGAATAAATTCAATTGGAGTACAAGATTTTGTGCGTGCGCGTGTGTGTTTTAGCAATGTCCTCGTCCCATGTAGGCCGGCGGCTGGTTCAGCTGCTCCTTGGCTGGGATGTTAATACAGAGCAGATTGGTGCAGATCTGCAGCCCTTGTTGTTTGATCTTTTCTCCTCACCCAGCACACGCTGGCACCTTCCACCCCTGCCTCTCCGCATGGTGCAGGCAGAACTGGCATGGCCTCAACCCGCCTGCCAGCCTTCTTCTTCTTCATCTTCTTCGCTCGTACTTTCTTTCCCGCTGGCCCCCCCCCCCCCCCCCTCCCTCTTTCCTCCCTTCTTCTGGCACGCCAGGCTTCTTCCCTCGTGGTTACAAATTTACAAGTGCTAAGTTAGTCTCGTCATAACAGGAGACTTAGAATTTTCACAGGGAAAAAAAAAACAACTTCCATCTTTTCACCTTGACGTTTGAGATTTGACTTTTCTTTTTGTTTCATGATCCTAATGAGTATTAATTAATACTAATTTAGAAAAGAAAGAGGTAATGGTTTTGAAGGAAAAAAAAGATGTGGTGTGGAAACACCTCAAAAACCTTGAACTTCCATTATATATCTTTAATGTGGGGGAAAAGAATAAAGCGTAACTATGGTATTCCTATAACGTACACTATACAGTACCTTACCATTTTTTTTTTGTTCGAGAGTATGTTTTGAAAGCTTGTTTTGGTCATTGGCTTAACTCGCAGGCTGCCAGTTGTGCTCCAATGGCCCTGTGTTTGAACAGCAGGGTTTCTCTGACCTTGATTCATGATGTGGGTCTCCCGGCCATCGATTTGGTCCAGCACGTGATCTCCTTTGGCATGTCCACTGCTGTGGTCCTTCAGTTCTCAATTTCTGCTGTATGGTGTCTCCAGTCCAGGCCAGTCTTGGGGTGCCTGTTTTCATTGTATTGTTGGCTTTGGAGACCCATGGTGCTGTGTTGGGAATAGTGGTGCCTGGTGGTACAATGTTTGTCTGGGCTGAGAGAGGAGGAGGATCCAACAGCATTGTGATTCGATCTCAGCACCACTATTCCAAACGCGCTGTATCGGAGCTTTACAGTCTGAAATTGTTGACGTCTTGAGTCAGTCATGACCTTCAAGTTAAATTAGTCTTTTATGTTTTTTTTTTTTTTTTTTTTAATAAAACTAGCTTTTTTCAGAAAGTCACATTGCTGAAGTTCTTCTATTTGGTTTATTTTCTTATTTTTTTGTTCCGTTTGTTCCCCTCAATTGAAGATTTTTTTTTTGTCACGACAGTAGGAAAAACCCTATGCCTAATTGATAACAACAGAGCTTTACAGTGTCTAAGCCCCAATCTACACTCTCGTCTCTTCTATTTTTCTCTCGTGCACAGCCTGCGCTATCTCTCCACATCTGCCTCTTATCTTACTTAGTGTTAACCTCTTCATTTCAGACCAGCGGCTTATGCACGATCCTAATCTCCCGCCTATTCTTTCCTCGACGCACGGATCTCAGCGGGATGAGACAATACACAGCAACCTCAGCTAATGAGCCGTGGCCATAACTTTTTTTTTTTCTCCCCCCGTTTAAAGACTCACAATGAGAGAATCACGGAGCTTTGAAAGCAAGCGCATGTAGCGTTGTATAAGGAGAAAGTGAGCGTAGCGTGGACTTGGCTCGGAAAAGTTAGAGCCGACACTGATGAGAAGGCTGATTGTGCGGGATATCGCTGATGAGCCCCATTGTTTAGCCGAGGTACATTTAACACTCGTTTTACACAACGAGAAAAAAGCAACAGAATAAGAGGGTGAGTATGAAATACATGTAATGCGGCAGGACCTGTCATGTGCTAACTAGCCCACTCAGCTTTCCAGTCTTGTCTGAAATCAAGCAGGACCTCATTTGCGCAAATCTTTTCCTACTGATTATATGTACAGTATACTGTATACGTGTGTACTGTAGATGTGTTTGGTACTGAATAGCTACATTACATTTCCAGCCTCCTAGGAAACATATGGAGGGCGCCAAGTCAACGCACAGCTTCTCAACAATAGCGCTATAAAGCAGGATGCTAAGTGTAACCCCTGAGATCTCATTAGGTACTCGGGGAAGTCGCCGTCGGCTGATTGGACCGGAGCGAGGCTGGATCTGAGCCACCTGCCAGTTATCCGGCAGCATTTGCATACATTGTCAGTGTTAGGTGGCTTTTATAGCTTGGTGAAGATCATCCGTCTGAGCGTTATTGGAGGCAGAAATGTCTTATTCATGACTTTTCATTATCGTTGCTTAATAGTACTGTTTGTCTACATTACACAAATAAGAAGGTGAGTACAAAGTAAAATGAAGCTATATTCATAACTTAAATGCATCAGACTTTTTGCCAAATCTAATATGGGAGGGCAATGTGTTTTAAAAGCTTCTACCATATACGGTATTCAAATTAGAGCTGTGCGATTTTAACGTTTATGCAATTTAATCGATTTTTGTCAGTCAATACGATTCACTGAATCATTGGGTCAGAATGGAGTCACTCAGTCTCACTCACTCATCGTCATTACCACTTAATCCTGTATTCAGGGTCTCGGGGGACCTGGAATCTATCCCAGGAGACTTAGGGCACGAGGGAGGGTACACCCTGGACAGGGCGCCAATCCATCGCAGGGCACACACACATACACACACACTCATTCACACACTACGGGCCTACATGTCTTTTGGACTGTGGGAGGAACCCGGAGTACCTGGAGGAAACCCACCAAGCACGGGGAGAACATGCAAACTCCATGCACACAGGGACGGGAATCGAACCCGGACCCTGGAGGTGCAAGGCGACAGTGCTGACCACTACACCACCGTGCCGTCCAGAATGGAGTCATGCTTTTAAAATTAGTTGGGTTAACTTACAAATACCAAATAGCTTAACTAAGGAATTTCTTGAAAATATACCCTACAGTATATGTTGGGTTTGGCTTTCATCCATTCTTCCAGATTCTTGGGTATTTGGGTTAAAAAAAAAAAAAGAAAATTCTCAGCAGTATTTGACTGATGGTACTCAAAGTTAGTAACCTAGTGAACCACTGTAAGGATATATTTAATGATGATAATTTCAGTAAGTCCTTCTGGATAAGAGTGTCTGCCAAATGACTAAATGTAAATATAGCAAAATACACCAAAACCTCGGCATACACATTTTTTTTTTGTATTGCAATATGAATTATCCCATTAAAAATAATGTAAATGTTCCAACCACCCAAAAATATTACCAATATTTACAAAAAAACATGCCCAAAGCAACGTTGATATTGTGGTTTGACTCTTACGAAACAGCTTTTGCTGACTGAAAAAATTTTGTGAATTTCCTTCGCTTGGCCTTTCAACTGACGACAAACAAGTTTTGTACAGCTCCCGAACATACGCGCAACTTAGCTGCCATTCATTTCAGTTCGTTCGTTCGTTCATATGCAGATGATGCTTAATATGCTGATGCTGACTTCTTGCAAAATTTCAAAATGTAGAAAATTCATAAGGGAGGGCATTCGCATGCCGAGGTTCTGCTGTACTTGCAAAATTGTCATATTTTACAATTGTAGCACATCATCCTTTTTTAAGTTTATGTATGGTTGGTGTGTTATTGCCACCTACTGGACTGAAGTGTGGAGCAGAACATAGAGTAGATAATGGTTTTGTTCTATAAGTCTGTAAGTTACTTCAGACAAATCAGACAGTAAACATCATTGCTAAAATCACAATGTCCAAGAATGAAAATGACTGTCTGCCTACTGTATGATTCACAGGGCTTATTAGAATAAACATAATAAACCCCCCTGTCACAAGTCTGTAATAAAAAGGATTTTAACATCAAAACTTCACAATATAGTATAACTATATTTGTACTGAGTTGCAGAACTCTTTAATCAGAAAATGTCGATTTTTTTTTTGTATAACAGCAGCTTTGACCATCCTGCTGATTTTAACTCAATACTGTATGTTGGTAAAATATCAACTTTGATTTGCAAAATCAATTATAAATATAACCCTATGGTTATATTTATAATTGATTTTGCAAATCAAAGTTGATATTTTACCAACATACAGTATTATTATATTTCTGCAGTTGTGATGTTTTCTGTAAGGAGATATTTTTTTTATATTTAAGGATGTCGTCGTCACTTTGTAAAGGTTAGTAAGCTTTTCCACCATGTTAAAGACTTTAGGACGTTCCTCAGTAAGTGCGTTTCAAAAAACTTTTTTTTCACTTCAAAAGAAAGAAAAAGCAAAGCTGGCATAGGAACAAGTTTGTATAGTTGTTTTACAGACGTCCCGTAACATTAGCTGTAATTATAAATGGGTAACACGCCGATAATTTATTTATTATCCTATGTGCACACAAGCTTCCTTAAACAGAGGGTTATTAAGTACTGTATACTAAAGCAAAAAGCGCCTTTTTTTTTTTTTAACTATCTTTTCATGGTGATGCTTTTCACATCACACATTGGTGAATGCATATGTAAGAGATCCAAGGCTGCTGAAACGAGTAGGATTGCATAGTGAATTCACATGCACTATGTTCAAGGTCAACATTGACATTTATTAGAAAATGGCCACTCCTGGTGCTGAGCCTTTGCTTACGAATAGAAATTTACGGTGCTACGTTTACAGGCGTTTACGCTTACGTTTAAATCTGTTCCACCAAGGATGTGAAAATAAAGTGTATTTATTTCACTCAGATTTACAGTCTGAAAATCCATTTTGGTGGTGGGTAGCTTAGTGGTTAAAAAGGTTGTAGGTTCAAATCCCAGCACCACCAAGCTGCAACAGCTGAGCGTTTGAGCGAAGCCTTTAACCCGTAACTACTCAGTTGTATAACTAATAATAAATTGAGATGAAATGTACCGTAAGCCGCTCTGGTTGCCAAACGCCGTTGATGTAAACGTAAAGCAGAGCTCCACTACGGTGTACACACCCTCGCTGCATGATCTGTGACGCAGCTTTTCCCCCTCTTTCTGTGTAAAAGTAAGGATGCCTCAGAGCGGCGATTTGGGAGATTTACAGAGAGTGAGAGGTGTGTAATACAGGCCACTGATGGATTCGGTGTGATATGAAGTCCATGTTAAGAGGCAGGGGATAAGAGGCTATGACATCCATGCTGTAAGGTTAAGGTGTCGCGCACCACTATTACTGGATCAATACTTCTCAGTTTTGTACTTATCTCTGGCCCGATGCTTAGCAGCTTTTCTGGACACACACCAGGGACTCGGAGAAGAACTCACCTTCTGGCTCTCTCACTGCCTCACTTCTTTTTTAGAAAGAAAGAAAGAAAAGCTGCACCGAAAGACTAAACAATACAAGTTTCTGTCACTTGCTCGTCACAGTATCTTCTCTAAAAGGATTGTGTTAATATATAGAAATGAAAGTTAAAGCGCAGACAGTGAAAAGGTGAGGGTTTTTGTTGGGGAGTTATATAGCGAGTGATAATTCAGACACTTTAGAAACGCCGCTGCGTGTTTCAGCTTCAGAGAAGAGACACCTATTGTGTTTACAAACTAGCCACAGAGAATTCTGGTCATGGCTGTCGTTTGATTTTACTTAAGGTTGGGGGGGAGAATCATGTTTTGAGCTAAAATGGGTGAAAAACGCTCATCTTCCCCAGCGGAGTGTTTCCCTACTTTTAAGTCTTTCATTAAACTTCTGAAGCCAGAGTTAATCCTTGCTTCACCATGCAACAAAAAATTGGATTCAACAATTAAAAAGAGGAAAGAAGAAGAAGAAGGGGGAGAAAGAAAAGAAAGAAAAAAAAGGAGAACGGAGCAAGGCTGATCGCTCCATATTCATATTCCGATGCAGGCGTTATCACTTAAAAGGCTTTCTAATTACAACAGCAAGACAAAAACTGCTTGGATTCCTTCCAGACGCGCAAAATGATAAAGTAAGCTCGCTCTCACCGCCGGGCGCTTAATCTCGCCCAAGCACCTTGGAGCGTCATCTCCCAAACACATGCCACTGAATGTGGAAATGCCATTTGGAGATGCAGGTGTGACATTTGATAAGAAACTTATGGATTAAATATGTTGGACTAATGAGGAACCCGGCTAGCCCATCAGGGCAAACTGTTGGCTCGGATTGTGCGCCAGGCGATAACATTCCTCCACGCAAAAACTCCAAATTCATTATTAATAAACAGCCGCAGTCTCTCTCACTCACGCTCACGCTCGCCTCGCTCCCTCTCAGGCGGACGAGTGAGGGATGTTGCTTCTCATCAGGAGTGAGAAGAAAAACCAGACGGAAGTTAGAGTTCGAGTGAACAACGTGTTTAAGTTTTTGTTTTTTGTTGTAGACTTTTGGTTTATAGTTTGAAGGTTTTCGTTCACAGTGTTCACTCGCACACTCACACGTCCCAGAAATGAACTGGTGTATTGTGAGATATGGTTACTTGGATCCACATCCAATGATGTCTGGGACGTTATAAACTTTTTATTTCTCATGACAATCCCACAGTAGACCTGCTTTTAAAGGAAAACATTTTTTAAAAGATGTCCATGCTTATGAAAAAAAAAAAAAAAAAAAGTATTCGTTTACTCTGGTTTCCCGATCTAATGACCTCATGGATAATAGATGATTTAATTACATTTTTTTTAAGGTTTATTTTCCAGAGGATGACCGTTTATGTTTTGTTTTTTTTTATGCCTGGCGCATTACAACATGGTAGTATTATATGTTTTCATTTAAAATACATGGGGTATGTCATTTTTTTATTTGTAATACTTAGATTTGCATTGTTTCTGTCTATTTATCTATCTAAAAAGATCATAAATTACCTGAGACATTACGTTATAATGTTAATATTTGTTTGTTTGTTTGCTGTTTGTTTTTTTTAAAAGGTTTTCTTTGAAATTCCTGACATCACAACCAGTCATAAATTGACATTTAATTTAATATATTTTATTTTAAGGGAATTTTTAAATATCTTGATCTCAGAATAATTTTTCAAATTTTTTTTATTTTATTTTTCAGATTTTTTTTTATCTGTATGGACATAAAAAAATACACCTCCTGAGACTTTATTATTATTATTTTTATTTTTATTTTTTTCATTTTGAATCTGTATGAATGTCTTCTTCTTCTTTTTTTTCTTTTTTTAAGGACGTTACAGCGTGTCAGAAATGGTATCAGTGTTTTGTGCTTCACTAAGCCATCAGTGAGAAGAGCTGAACCCTGGCTTGACATTTAGAGTGATTTAGAGCAGACTACAGCAGCATTAAAGGCGTAGTACGTCTTTAATGAGGTGTGTGGGGCATCGTTTCTCCCCTGATGAAGTCGACACATCCAGCCATCAGCCTGTGTGTGTGTGTGTGTGTGTGTGTCTAAAGCCCACCCTCCGCCTTCATCCCTGTGTGTGTTCGAGGTTGCTTTCTCATAGGAAGGCCGGATTGGTGCCGATCCTGTGAAGAGTGTCAGTATAAAGCAGCTTAGCTTAGCCAGGCAGCGGCGTGGCACTGACTGACACCGCTTTGTTTCCCGGTCCAGTAACCGTCCGGAAATATCCCATATTCAAACCAAGCCCCGCAATTTAGCGAAGAGAGTTTGAACCGTACGCTGATTTACATTTCTTCGAAAATCAAGTCCGCGTACAGTATGTGAAGCACGAAAAAAACATCATTCAGAGGTCTGGGTTACAAAGACAAAAAATGAATATTCAAACAGCTTTAAGTAGCGCATATATTATCAGGCAAATAAAAACAGGTAATTGTCTTTCCTCTTTTCCGCCACTCTTTGTTTTAGCGAGTGCAAATAAAGGTTGCGGGTGTCGTGGCGCTGTTGAGGCAGAGCTTTATGATGGTAATGAAGCGGTGCAGTGTGTGCGATCGGTGCGAGGAACAAGCGATAACGAACGAGTGACAGCAGTCCTCGACCGCGCCAGTGGTCAATTACAAAGACAATTGAAAGTCTGGCGAGTGAGCCATCTTGACAGGATGGCACCCCACACACACATCCCCTGACATGCCGTGTGTGTGTGTGTGTGTGTGCCCGTGTGTGTGGTTATTTAAAATCATCTCTGCTTGCCATGTCATGAAGCCTAGTTGAAAACTTTCCTGTCCCTGCTAGTTTGTTCTATCTGTGTGCTCTTGATATTCAGCATTCGACCTTGGTGACGAGAAAGGCACCGGTTTATTCATTGTTATTATTAATTATTATTACAAGCCTCACAAACGTGCAATCTCCTGCTGCTATGTCACCGAGTAACACATTCATATTCATAAGAGTGCTGGAGAATTTATTTCTCTGACCTACTTCATGTGCATAAGTACTACAGTGTCTCCATGCGGTCATGTTAATGTGTTCAGCAGGGGTGTATACGTGTGGATCTGTGGATCTAATCGAACTGATGAATGAAGAGATAACTGTTCAGTACAGGCAAGTGATACCTGGTACACATAGTCAGGTAGGGAAACTACCGTTTAGCTGTAGCATTCATGAGTGTCGACATGACACCTGAGCGTAATGGATTTCGCTCATGTTAAGAATGTCTAAAAGTAAATGTAAATTTTCTTTTTCAGTTAAATTAGACCACACAAAAACTAATTGTCAGTAGAAAAATAATCACAAACTTTGATGTTTTGCCAACTTTATCTAAACTTTGAGGCTTATCGGCCTTGTGAGGCAATTTAAAAAAAATAAAAAGGCAGAACCGCCCTCTCTGGACAGTTACAGTAAAAACACGAGCTAATTCTTAAAACTCTGTGATGTTGGAATTGCTTTTCTACTTTCTCAGTGTCCTATTGGTTGACATGTACACTACATTGAGTTTTATAGTATTATAGTATGGAATCCCCCCCCCCCCCATTTTTACCCATTTGTTTTATCCTAAATTTCTTTAAAGAAATTAAATAGACAAAATATATGTATGTGCATAACTGAAATTCGTAGTTTTGTTTTTATAAAGAAAAGCGGAATAATAATAAGAATAATACTAAGTTAATATAATATTGTGTCTGTGTTGACTGTCATCTAAAACTTTTACATTTAACATACAATTTCTACCTTTTTTCGTATAATGTCTAACCCTAACCCTAGTAGGATATTGAACAAGAACCACTTGCTCCTCATCCACAATACAATACAGCGTTACTGTATGTTGATATGTCAACATAAATAATAATATAAATAATATCAGTAAGACTACATCATTGCAGGTATGAGAGGAGTTCATGGTATAGGTTACTGAATAGAAAAAGCATCTTGAATTCAAACTCCTGTGATTATTACAGAATTCTGTCCTTTTCTCTGCTGGGAGTCAAAACCTTAACCATACTGTACCTGAAGAGATTTAACTCAGTTATATATAGTATTATTAGATATGTATAGGTGTATAATAGAAGCAACATCTGACTTACTTACTGTCTGGGAAACTGCATTCGGTGTAAGAATACTAAATTATGATATTAAATAAAATAATGTTCGATAGGGTTGATGGAAGATGATGGAAAACATAAAAATCTGACTATTCGTTACTTGGCACTGGCTTTTTAACCTGTAATCAGGCGAAGAACTACAGTTGGTAACTTAGAATGGCAGTTTCAGTACCTCAAGATAAAACACATTTGTAGGGGGAAAAAACTTATTTTTACAGATTCTTTTGTTTAAATATATGTGCCTTTAAGTTTATCATGTTTTTTAAAATATTTTTACATATATTTATGTAGGTACATTATATAGTTTTGGGGGAAATACATTATTAGGAATCATAGGAACTAGGAACCATAAAAGGTAACTTCACTGACATTGATTTGCATTCTATTTTGCATATTACTTAATATTTCATGTTAAAAATATTACATATTATTAATAATAATAATATAGCAGTTTGGGTTTGTTTTGGGTTTTTATTTTTCATTGGTATTGTTGTTGTTGTTGTTGTTTACAACTTGCAGTTCAGGGCTTTACAGACGTATCAGGAGATTGTTTCCCGCTCGGTCAGTACTCCTCTAGTCAGCAGCATCTCAGTGTCCTGTACAGAAAGAAAAGATCCTGTAGCTGCACACCTTTACCTCTGCGCCCCCACTGGAGGAATAAAAGCCGCGCCAGCAAGCGGAGTTTCATCTCCTTAGGCCCGCGCCTTGGCTAATCTCTCCCCAAGAACATTTCCACTCCAGTTCCTCCCCACTCCAGACATATTTGCTCTCGCCAGCCGCTCGTGTCCCCGTTAACCTCTTAAGGCCCCAACTGTTTTTTTACATGCATTTTTTATTTCTCTTTGCTATTTGGGCTTATTGGAACCTAATTAGAATAAAACC
>JAQMYG010000019.1:6295796-6314096 GCA_030014215.1 Clariallabes teugelsi | reverse complement strand
TTTTTATCTGCCGCGATCCCCCCCCCCCCCCCCCCTCACCCAGACGCAGCAGTCATTCATTCATTCATTCATCCTCGACACCAGCACATGCGCACACTCGGAGACGGAGGTGCAGAGGCGGGCTAATGCTGCGTATGATTGCTGGGTCATGAGGAGGGAGTGCAGGAACGGAGGAACATCACAGCAGCAACTTTACGGTTTCTGATTTCCTCTTGAGACTCTGCGGTTAACGTCTGTGACACATCACGCTGTAAGAAGTCGATATTATAGGGTGTCCACTTGAACAAATCATTTTGATAGTAGATTTAAATATATGAAATATATTAACAAAAAACAGGCCTTCTCGATTGTCCACAATTATTTTAATATAATTATTAACATGCTTTAAAATGTCTTATTATTTTTAAAAAATAATTTCTAGTTTCCAGGCCTCATTAAAAACAAACCTGCAATATTGAAATATTAAAAGTCACATGTTCATCTCTCGAATTTCCTGAAAATCATGCGAAAAAAACAACAGCGATTCAAGTGCCACCCTGTTACCCAAATTATACACTAAAAGTAAATTAGAGAATTAAAAAGTAAGTGATAATCTCGTTAGCTTGGACACTAATTAACGTGTCAAGTAAAAAAAAAAAAAAAAAAAAAAACATGCTATCTAATATAGGTTGATTTCTTGTTTTCTTGTTTGTTCTTGTTCACTTTTAAACTCGTGCTGCAAACCCTTTCATTTTTAAAAGCCACGCCATTAACCTTGAAAAAAAAAAAAAAAAGTGAAGTAGCTAAGCACTCCTAATGAACACGTTTACCCCACAACCTGTTTTATTTCCCCTCCCTGACTTTGCCCCCTCTCATCACCTGAAACAGGAGGTCGAGCTCTGCAATAAAGCGGCCCTCCTAACGCATCAAACATGATGTATATTAACACCGCCGCTGTCAGGCTTCTATTATAGCGCGCCGACCCCCCTCATTTTTTTTGACACAGCCGTAATTTAAAGACCCATCTTAATTGACTTATTATTTATTTATTTATTTATTTATTTATTTCGCACGTGCCTCTTCGCGAGCGAGCGAACGCGCCGCCGCTGCTTTATTGGGCCACACACAATGTAGCCGCTTCAATTTTACCATTCATAATGAATGCACAGGCTCCATTCAAATGCAGCCATAAGCACACAGCAGATAAGAATTTAATTAAATGTAGATTAAAACCAAACAGGAAAACACACTCGCTGATAATTTTTTTTATCACCTCCCCTGGTCATATTCTCCCCCTCCACACACACACATACTCTCACAAGCACATAAAAGCTCACACACACATTCAGCTTGTTGTTTTTTTTGTTTGTTTGTTTAGGAGTCTCTGACCTCATTCATTACCGAAGTCATGATTTTGTTTCAACACCTTCTTCGGTTTCTCTCACTACAGCAACTCACTCACTCATGCACTCCAAAAGCTTTTTTTTTCTTTCTTTTTTTCTTTTTTTAAACTTGTTGCCTTGTCAGAGACACAATTACACAAATCGTGGAATTTGAAAGAATTTCCCTTCGAGCGTTTCAATTAATTCGACCAGCTGTTCGGGAAAAAATCATTAAAATAATTAAAAATGATAGTGATGACTCGGGTGAGACCTCCGAAGGTGCAGTGAGCTCTCTCTCTCTCTCTTTCTGGATGAAGACAGGGGGAAATCGCTAACCATCTGCTCAATTTGTTTAGAGGAATCATTTGTGCGTTTGTCAAAAAAAAAAAGTAAAAAGGGGAAAAAAAGTGAACACAAATATGTAATGAACATCGGTAGCTAATGACAAACCCGTGAATAACTTTCTTAAGTAAACAGAGTCAACTCTTTTCTGTTGCCTCAAATTTTTTATTATATTTTAATGTGATAAAAAAAAAAAAAAAAAGATATTTAACCAGCGTTCCGTCACTGACACTACAGACGGGTTGGAGAGAGTTTAGATTTCAGACTCGCTCGGTGCTGTTCCTTCTTCAGGATGGTTAGAGAAAAAGAGAGCTTGAGTGATGGTCAAGTTTGTGGATTGGGCTGAATTGGAGATACACACACACACACACACACACACACACACACACACACACACACACACACACACAATTGGCACCTCACATGGTAGTGCCTCTGTTGCCACTGCAGAGCCCCTCTCTCTCTCTCTCTCTCTCTCTCTCTCTCTCTCTCTCCATGGCCTCTCTGTTCTGCTCTATTACCCCCGCATAAGCCTTGCGCCTTTTCCTGCGGGGAGAGGAGCAATTTCCTGTCGCCACGCGTTTGATCAAGTGCTAAAACCCGCGCGATCAACACAGGGACAGATGTCGGCTCCAGATGGCCGCGCCGCACCACCCGGGGCAGCCGAGGGTCCGTGCCAGGATGGCAGAACGGCAGTGGGTGAGGGCAGCGGGCACCCTCCCTCCGCTCCAGCCCGACAAATGCAATTAGGCCCTTTAGCCACCGGTTACCCGCTCAGGCCAGCACCGAGCGACAGAGGGCGTGATTAGTGCGCGCGACAAGCAATATGTGGAATTACGGCGGGACGCAGAAGCGCAGGGCATGACGGCTCAGGGGAAAGCAGGTAAAAAGGCTGGATATTGGGCCATTTTTGGAGCTTGTTTCAGAGAACTTATGAGCTTTTCTCGGGGTGGATAAAGGACTAAGAGTGATGGCTCGATTCGCCATCACACCTTCATCGTCTCGACCGGTTCCAGATTGACAGATCGCGCCAACATCTGTCAGCTGCTCCATTCCTGGGCTCTTTTTTTTTTTTCGCCGAGCGTTTCTGTGACAAGGAGTCGAGTTGCCATTTTATCCCCCTCATCATTTCTGAACGCCAGATCGTGCCAGTGCAGGCTGAGCCGACGTCTTTGTCAGCTCTCCTCCTTCGATTAGCCCGAGTCGTGGCGATCTGTCATCTTCCAAAATGGCTGACAGATGCATCAATCTGCCGCTTTCTGTCTCCCGCTGACGCCAAAAACGCCCAAGCGGACCTTTTCCAGCATTTCTTTCTCCCTTTTTTTTCCCTTTGCAGGCCTCCCATTTGCAAGAGGGCAGCGTTCCATGAGCCCATGTGGCCGGCAGAGACAGCCATGTTGGAGAAGGGCTGTTAGGCTCACCTGCTCCCTGGAGTGAGGCATGCTGGGTAGGGGGATGCGGGCCACCGGGCACAGCTGGGGGTCCGGCGCACAGCTCCTACTGCTGCCGCCGGCATTCTCATGTCCCATTAATATGGCTGGTCGAAATGGGCAAAAGGGATGTGTATAGAGTGTGTGTGTGTGTGTGTGTGTGTGTGTGTGTGTGTGTGTGTGTGTGTGTGTGCACTGTGTGCGCCTCTCAGCAGGGGCCTCGGTAAACACATGTCGACTGGCCGCAACCAGTTTAGGGGGAAAAAGAGAATGGTACAGCGATTCTCTGTGTGTGTAAATGTTTTTTTTTATAGACAGTGTGTGTGTGTGTGTGTGTGTGTGTGTGGCTACAGGGCCTCTGAGTCACACTCTCCTAACCTGAGGTTATGGCACAGTCATTAGGAACATGTGCTGGCTTTATTAGTGTGTTACAAAAAAGAAATCAAGAATGAGGAATGATCAGACGTTGCATGAAACTGTTCGACTGTTTGACGTGAAAAAGATTCATAATCAGAAATCCATCAAAATAAAAAGCAACTCAGGGCTTTCGACTGAGTCACGGCGTCAGCGCATCCTGGATTTTGTTTGTTTTTATGTATCTTCAACATTCGAGTGATGTCCAAAGCACTAATTGATGTGTAAAAAAAAATTTTTTTTTTTAAACGGTTTCTAGTAATTCGCATATTACGGCTCTTTATTTCATCCGTCTCAGCAAATATCATTTTCAGTCAGCTATGAAAAGAGCCGCTCGCATCTCGAGGGACTTATCACAGAAATGGCGTTTAATTATAAGGAAGAATATCTCATTTTTAATATTCTGAATCATTTCCTTTATCAGATGGAAACTGGAAGCTGGATCATTTTCTAAGCTGTAATTGTATACCTACACGCGTCTGGGTGTGTGTGTGTGTGTGTGTGTGTGTGTGTGGGAATTATACAGACTGAGAGAATTATTTTCAAAGAGAGAAGATGGAAGGAAATAGTTGAAAGATGTAGTCACGCTTCTCCCTCAAAGACCTTTCATTTCTGCATTATGACTTGCTGGTAAATATTTAAAAATAGATTTCCCCTTTAAGTACCAGGTCATAACATTGTTGTCACATGATGCAGAATTATTATTGCATAGATTTGTGTTTTGTTTTTTTGCAGATAACTGATCTTAATATATATATATATATATAGAGAGAGAGAGAGAGAGAAATATCTAAATATGACCTTTAAGAGTGAAATCCGTTACAAAATGTGTACAGATGTTTTTTTTTTTTCCTGTCATTTTTTTCTACCCAGCGTTAAGGATTTAGTGAAAAACCAGAACGTTGAGTGTATGAGAAGAGTGCCCCCTGTTGGTTATAAGCGCTCCATCATACAGTAGCACTACTACATCATCTGTTCCTACACTTTAACACCACACACTTTCTGAGTTTCTAAAAGTAGATCAGTATGAATCGAGTCAGTCCCAGGTACCGAAAAGTTTGTTACATTTTTTTCAGCCTAAGTTTTTCAATAGATTAAAAAAAAACTTTTAGAAAGATTCACCATGCAGATCTTCAGCTCTTTAGTGTTGAATTCAAGGCCAAAAATCAGCAGCGTTTCTCACAGGAAGCTGCATCATTTAACAAACACAGCATTTAATGGTCGAATCTTTTTGTCATGGCACTCAGGATAAATGCTTGTAGATCAACAAGGATGCAGAAAAGAAAAAAGAAAGAAAGAAAAAGAAACTTGAGGTGTTCGTAGGTTTTAAATCAAAGCACTTGCACATTTTTGCGGCCGTGTAACAGGGACACACCTGCACACCTAAACTAAATCATGCAGTTATCCTGCGTGATCTATTTCCTAAAAATCTGTCCTTGTGCTTCAGATTCCGGTTCTTAGGCTACAGGATTCGAACCTGATCTGGTTTTCTCCTCAGCGTTTGACACGTTGTGCATCCTGACATGCTTTTCTACTCACCACGGATGTAAACAGTGCTTACTTAATGCAAAGCATTTCCAGCCAGAGAACTTGTGCTTCCTGGATAAAATCTAAAGACTATCGAGTATAAAAATCCTGATCCTGAAATGAGAGATCAACTGTTTTAGATCAAGTGTGACAGTTATTCATAATCAGCATGATCACTATATTTATTATTGTGTTCTTACATACTTATCTTAAAATGTAACTTCTAGGGGTAATTTTAGTAAAGTTTAGTCTTCTGAGTAGAAAGGTAAAGAATAAAAAGCTTCAGGAAAAAAACAAAAGCATCATTTTACAAATTTAAATGAAGCGTAAGTCGGGATTATGGACTGTATGTAAAATAGACCAGCACTAAACACGGCTAGTATGCATGCAAGAAGTTTACCATGTATTAATAATTAAAAAATTTTGTTTTAAAAGAGTCAACATTCTTTATTAGTTTAGCTGGTCTTGGTATAAATGATTGAATTTAGGAAAGTTCTGAAAATACTTTTGTTATTAATTAGTAATGTATTGGGATGTTTATTTATTTGCTTGTTTGTTTATTTAGTTAGTTATGTACATTGTTTTCACAGTAGTTATTACTATCTCTAAGGAAGTCACAGCGAAAGACAAATCTCTGTTTTTCAAGCATGTACTGGTCAAGAATTCAGCGCAGAAGTTACTATAAACACCTCGTCTGCATTAATACAAATACTGTAGATCTGACAGAATTTGACAATTTTGACAATTAAAAAAAAAAAAGGTACCCCAAAACCTCAAACTGAAAGCAGAGAGCGAGATTACACTGCCATGTCAGAGATGTGTTTAAAGCAAAATCAAAAATATATTAAATGTGAGCTTTAAAAATATATATTAAACACTCTTATACAGTCTTAATAACTCACATTAATAAACACGAACAGACCATCAGTAGTGTTAGCAATTCAGAAAGTGTATGGACAGATCATCAAGGCCGAAACATCTTAGGCATCCTGTATTTTTTTTTTCTTTATTCTATATTATGACGTTTATTTTATAACTTCATTATTAAGCCACTGATTTCCAAACATTAGTATTCGTGGGGAAAAAAATCAATCACTCTTACGGGCGGGAAAATATTTGAAAAGAAAGCAACATGTTACGTAAAAGACCATTTTTCAGACACACAAAAAAAATAAATAATAAAGTGTCTGTATTTTGCTGCCTGACAAAAAGAATCGGGTGTGACGAGTCCTCAGAGTGACTGTGACGGGGTCTACAGGAGGCTCAGTAAAACTAAGCAGCTCATTTATTTATTTTTTTTTAAAGAAAAAGCACAAATTCTACCTGAGGTTATATTGTAAGCGAGGGGTCATCACACCAAATATGGACTTTGTTAAATTAATTATTGTTTACTGCTTGTTTTATAGTATTGTTTTGAATGTATTTTTTTTTCCATAAGTTGTTTTTATTTTCTATTTTTAAGACTTTTGCACAATACAGTAATACATTTATATATATACAATAATTTAATGTTCTTTAAATCGGCAACGTTAAGAAGTGAGGCCGAAAAGCATGTTTGTTTGTAGATGACAAATTTAGATTACACACAGTAATGTTTAATAATTGTGACTTTATCATATCTTATCGTAAGCTAAATAAGCAGCCAGGTGTATTTTGTTATCATTTAAACTACACGTCGGTCAATTTACTTTGCTGCTTCCCAGTTTAGTCTTGAATTATAGCGATGAATAATCGCTAGAACAGAAGCGGTGAGTTTATATTTGAGCGTTGTGAAGCTCAGGCCCTTGTTCCAGCTTCTGCTGCAGTCATTTTTCAGGACAGATGGATGAAACAAAAGCTGATGTGCCTAACTACAAGTTTTACAGCAAACTATTAAAGTCTTGCGCTGTTTATCCACAAACATTTGAATACCTGTCTTCAGGCCAGTTTAATTATCCTCCCCCTTCTGTCCGTCCCTCGCCACTTTGTTGTCTCCCAGCGAGAGAAAGAGAGAGAGAGAGAGAGAGATTTGTTTCTGTTTTCATTAAGATATGACTGCAGTGCCGGAATGGCGTGACTGTATTTCAGCACTTCCACAAAGTAGCTCGGCTCTTCTCGGTTCGCACGAGGTCTTTCTCCTGCAAAGTCAAAGCAATTAAAGCGGCCTGTGATGGCCGCTTTTGAAATCTCAGCGCCTCGATACGTGCACTCCTGTGATTCGGTTCGATTCATCATTACGGAGCACTTAGATGTGTAATTCCGTCATTTACATCTCCCGTCCTTTCATGTCCGCCTCTTTAACGGTGCGTTTAAAGCCATTATTAGGCTGCGAACAGCAAGTACGAGCTGCAAAGCCCCCGATTCAGGAGCGACGAGAGGCACCGCACGGTATACTGAGGGAATGTAGAGGCGGTTTTTAATTATCTGGACTCGGTACAGGATGCCGGGGGTTTTTGATTGTTTAAATGAAGCAGCTGGTTTATTGTCTCCGCTTAATTCCTCCATTGTTTTTGGAATATGTCAGACTTCTTTATTCTTTTATCAGGTGCGCTGCAGGAGGAGGAACACAATAGCCTTCATAGCGACTGCGCTGGCCGCCGCACAAAGGCTCCGGGCGAAAAAAGCACCCCGGGCCAGGCGCAAATTACACTTTCCTTCCAGCTCAGCTCCGTCTCCTCCTTCATATATGTGCTCCTCTGCTTAACACCGTACCTCTGACATACATAAAAAAAAAACTCAGCAGTGCTTAAATAATAGCACCGATAATAACGATAGCACTCTCAATTCCACATGCTGCGAACGGCTGTCGGATCAGTTCATGTAAATCTGTGTCACCGCGGTCACCGTGTGCTGCTGTGCTACATACTGTACACTCACTGAAATCATGTGACCTACCGTGAACAGCGTAAGAGAATCCTGAAGAATCACATGGTTTTGTTCCTTTTGATTGCTGTAGAATAGCTTGGTACGTTTCCTAGAAATACACACAACTGTATATACAGTAGATGTATTTAGATTTTATAAAGGAATTATAGATTAGGGACAGCATTGGTTATAAGGCATTGGATTACTGAACAGAAGGTCCCAGGTTCAAACCCCACCACCACCACCACCACCAGGTTGAAATCACAGGAGTGCACGTATCGAGGCGCTGAGATTTCAAAAGAACCTCCCACTGTTGTGCCCTTAAACAAGGACCTTAACTCCCAATAAAAAATGTAAATAACTCCTAATAAGGCTAAAAAAAAAATGCTATAAATGTACATTTTCTATTGTAGTACATCGCAAATATTTTTAAATTAACTTGATTAATATTTTAAAAAATTAACCTACTGCTAAAAATCTTTCCGTAGCAGTAAAATCTTACACGCACTCATTTAGTTACGTATTACACACTGAAAGTCTTCCTTTTACACTGACGTCACTTTACAAATTGGAACACTTATATAAAAATACATTTCCCCATTTAATACATTTCCGGGAATTCCCAAATTCATCCGAAACGTCTTGAAGATTTGACTCTTTCAGATGAAGCAGTTCATCCAAGTGAAAAAAAAAACATCAGTTTTTTTGTAGGTGGTGCCGTTTTTAAGACAATTATTTCATCATAAAAACGTAACAGCCAATCACAGAAGGATGTCTCGTTAGGTACATTTCTAATCCGCGTATTCATTAAAGCTGGATTTCTTTAGAAAGGTTATAGAGGCTGTAACCATTTTTTATTCGAAAAGAATAAAATAACTCCATAAAACCAGAAACAAACAAAAAAAAAAAAACTGCAAGTCCAGGTGAGTTTCTGACAACACATCACTTCTGGAAGGTCTTTTTTTTCTGTTCCCGCTGTGTTCGTGAAGAGCTCGCAATGAAACGTTCCTGTGCTTTCGGGGGGGGGGTTTGACTGGTGTCGAGTTGCTCTGCCTGTGACAGGTGACAGTTCAGATGTGCGCTGATGTTAACTGCTGCCGAGTGCAGTGGGAGTTCTGTTATTTTAATTAGAAGATAAGGATTGAGAGAGTCTCTCCAGGCAGTGTGTGGTGTCGGTGACAGGATCCAGCTGATGATGAGGATGAATACGATTCACCCGCTGATACACACGATCGTAAATTCTCTTCGGGTTTTTATGATGCGAGACTCGAAACGTACATAACGTACGGTGCCATGTCAGTCCAGAGCGAGCAGGTGTTTACATGTGACCTCAATGCAAAGATTTTATTATTATTATTATTATTATTATTAACATTTGTAAGTCAGACCGGTAGATTCGCACTTGCTAATTCCTCCCTCCTCCCAGTTTCCTGAGCCAACAGCTGGACGGGAATCACAGGTCCTCCTTCATTCTGACGCTCTGTCGGAGTGTTTGCACGTCTCTGAAAGCTAACAGAGCGCTTTAATTAATTGTCCAGCTTTCCCTTTGAAACAATGTCCTAATTCTGCCATTTAGCACCGGCATATCATAGTTTGTTGTTATCTCGGCAGCCAGATTTCGGTAAATAGTCATATTAAAAACTTTAATCTCCTGAATGGAAAATGAAGAGCGGCTGAAAGCCCTGTCATGTGCAGTGATAAATATTATCAGAGCTTAAACCTTCCCTCTTATCCGCTCCCCCTCCCTTTCTCTCTCTCTCTCACTCCGCTGTCGCTCTCTATTCTTCTAAGTTAATAAATATGTTCATAACACTACAGTAGAACGTTTTAACTAAAAAAAAAAAAAACTGAAGCTACAGAAGTACTACACACCTTCTTCTTTCCCCTTGGTGTAGTAGTACTTACATGACATAGTGTGTAGTTTATGCATGTCTTCTGCAACGTCTTTGTAGTCGTTCAACTTTATCAAATAAACTTCACTTATCTCAAACGCCGAGGACTGCAACAATGTGCATTGTAAAACTGGACAAATCTGCTAATAATAAATAAAGGTGTCTTTTTGTTGCTTTTTTTAAAAATTCTTTCTACACAACTGTCACTCATATGGTGATTTATTCATGTAACATTTTTATTTTGGGCTTGGAAAAGGGAATATTAATATTTAATATTTAAAATGATGAGCTCATGCACAAAATGACAACTGTACACCTCTTGCGTGTTATGATTCACTGCAGAGCTCATGTACTGTAGCGCCCCTCATTTCTTCATACTTTGCTTCCAGAGAGTCAGACTTTATTGTATTTTTAAATGTAGTCCCTGTGCCTGATGAGTATCAGGAGAATGTTTTTTGTTTGCTAAGCCACACAGTGAGTCATTCAAGCTTAAACTAAAAATTTATATAAATCTAACTCAAGTCTTGAAACAATGAGAAACAGGTGCAGATGATCAGGCCGGTGATTAGTATACTGGTGATGCTGAATGCTGAGTGGTTGGAACAGATGAGAGGGGAAATGAGGTTGCTGCTGAGGTTGTTACATAAACAGCCGATTTTGTAATCGTATCTTTAGGCACTTTGCAGGCTGTCACAGTAAAACATCTGTTTTAATTTCTTTCATTTAATCCCGCGTAGAATGAGGGGTGGCTTAAGACTTTTGTACAGTACTGTACATGAAACACTACCTTGTCCATTTTGTCCACAGAAGTATGCACTTTGCCCTAATGTAAACAGATGCATGAATTGTGTGTTTTTTTGTATCTGACAGGTGGCCAACTGTGGTGCACCACCACTAAGAACATAATGGAAGGCGAGGAGCTAGTTGCGTTCGTGGTGGACTTTGACTCTCGGCTGCATTCGGTCAACCACATGTCCCTGAGCGAGGGCATGTACCCTGCACGCCTCCTAGACACCATCCAGCTCCTACCGCAGCAAGCCGCCATGGCGTCCATTCTCCCCACTGCCATCGTTAACAGTAAGAGCACAAACACTAACCCCTGCTAAATAAATAAACAACATTGTACAAACAACTACTGTTGTTGCAGTTTCTCTCAGTGTTAGAAACACTAGTATATTAATAAAGTCAGAACTGCTTCATGTTGTAAATTTGGCTGCAAAGGTGTTGCATATGGACACTCTCCTGTTCCCTGGCCGTGTCTGCTGGCATTTTGGCCAGCTGAGCCGGCTCGGCTCTCATAACCTACACATGCTTACAAAAAGCAATTTGCCGCACGTGTCGGTTGTCCATGCATTAACCTCTGTACCAAGGATCCAGGGATAAACATAACTGACCTTCAGTGTAGTTTACAACAAACATTCGATCCAATATGTTAATCACACAAACTCAAGCCATGTGTAAACACGCTTGATTGACTTAATAAAGGCTATCAAGGTTCAGCGTGACAGGAAGGCTACTATTAGCAGATGGTGCCCCGTTTTGGTTTGCCCTTGAGGTAAGGGCACCAACTTTCTGGCACCGTTTTAAGCCGCAGCACCTTTTCAAGTTCAGCACAAATACCTAAAAAAAAAAAAAAAACTGTTTGATAGAATGAAAAATAATATGAGCTACCATAAGCCAGGAAGGACGGGATTAACAAAAAGGTTTTCATTATCTGCAATTTGTCCTCACCTTCCTACATTCCCTAATACCTTAATCTGAATACAATTAAAGCTACACCATAAGGTGCATTTTGTCTCACTGAACCTGTGCTCATTATATTGGCATCGTTATGTCTTTCAGAGGACATCTTCCCTTGTAAGGCTTGTGGAATCTGGTTTAGAAGTGAGAGGAACCTGCAGGCTCATCTGATGTACTACTGCAGTGGGCGGCAGAGGGACCCCGACAGTGTATCTGAGGAGAATGAAGTGAACCCCCATCAGACCCCCAGCATCTGTCCTTTCCCACAATGCAACAAGAGCTTTGGTACTCCCCGTGCCCTGGAAATGCACCTGAACACCCACAGTGGTGAGTGGACATCCTGAGTAAAGCTTCTGCAGGCAAAAGAAGAATTAGTGCATATTAGTAGTAATAAATAGGTTTTACGTATAATAAATAACTCAATCTCTATCCACCAACTGAGTTTTTATCCAGTCTAACATCAAGGGGAGCTGGAGGAAGGTTTTGAATAATGCAGGATAGTATGTTGGCTGCTGTAATCTGATATCTACCTTTTATCTTCCTCAGGTGTCAAAATGGAAGAGACACTCCCCCCTGGCACCAGCTTGAAATGCACAATCTGCAACTACACAGCGGATTCTCTCATTACATTCCAGCACCACATCCTCACACACCTATCACAGGCGGCCTTCAGATGCAATCACTGCCATATCAGCTTCCAGAACCACAGGGAACTCTTGCAGCATCAGGACTTACACAGCCACTCCGGCAAGATCCACAGGGAGAGCGACAACGAGCAATCACCACGGGGGACTGAGGAAAGTTTGCAGACCCGAACAGAGCTAGCCGCCAGGAAGGACCTCGTCATGCAGAGCCCCAAAACTGTGGCCAATAAGGACGCCGTTCCCGATGGAGAGCTGGAAAGAACCGAGAAAAAGCTTGTGCTTGGACTTCAAAAAGGAGAAGGTCACCCAGGTACCAAGGCCAGTTTCTCTTACACTAGGATCAAGTCAGAGCCTTCAAGTCCCAGACTGGCCTCCTCACCAGTTCAGCACAACATGGGACCCACTTTTCCCATGGGCCCATTCCTTTCACAGTTTGCATTCTCCCAAGACATTTCAGTAGTGCCCCAGGCATCCGAGATTTTAGCTAAAATGTCAGAACTTGTGCATCGCAGACTACGCCACGGAGGGAACAGTTACCCGCCAGTCATCTATAGTCCTCTGATGCCGAAAGGGGCAACCTGCTTTGAGTGTAACATAACCTTCAATAATCTGGACAACTACCTTGTCCACAAAAAGCACTACTGTAATAGTCGCTGGCAGCACATGGCAAAGTCTCCTGATTTCTCCACTGTTTCAGACAAGGTGACAGACTCTGTGAGTCCAAACAGTGGTCATAGTTCGGTAGGGTTGCTTACTGGATGCCACCCACCAGAGACTGATCATCTAATGCCATCAGCTTGTTTGAATTCCTCGGTTTTGGACATTATTAATGCCAGTGGTAAAGTGCCTGATAAAGACCTCAGTGGACAGGTGAAAAAGGTCACCACGCCAACAGGTGTTGAAGACAGAGTCAACGGTAAACAGGCTGAAGTCAAAAGTCCAAACACATCCTTAGGGGAAGTTGAGAACGATCCGAACAAAACCACTTGCGAAGCCTGCAACATCACCTTCAGTCGTCACGAAACGTTCATGGTCCACAAGCAGTATTACTGTGCCACGCGCCATGACCCCCCAATGAAGCGCATGTCTGCTAACAAGGTGCCCGCCATGCAGAGAACCATGAGGACACGTAAACGCAGGAAGATGTATGAAATGTGCCTGCCAGACCAGGAACAGAGACAGGCAATAGGGACACAGCCTGGATTTCTAGGTGTTCCCACTCTGGGAAATCCATGTACATCCCAAGAAACCGTGGAAGGCCTGGCTGACCGTTTCCATCCACGCTGTGACATTTTTCCTGGGATGGTCCCGAAACACCTTGAGGCTTCTCTTACAGTCACGAAATCCATCCTAGCTCCCAAAAGCAATGCCATCACTGACACGCAGGAACTGGACGCACCGATCGATCTTAGCAAAAAGTGCTCGCTGGTCTCCGACAAAAGCTGTAACTCACCCAAAAGACTCATGGACTATCACGAATGCACCGTTTGCAAGATAAGTTTTAACAAGGTGGAGAACTACTTAGCTCATAAACAGAACTTTTGCCCACTCACAGCTGCTCAACACAACGAGATCGGTGGCATGGACCAGTCTGGGTTTCCAAGCATGAAGATTGAAGGCGCTAATCCTGAAGACATATTTGACAAAAGTCCTGTGAAATCTGAGAAAAATGGTGGCACTAAGGCGACGGTGCAAAACGGCAGTCTGTTCCCTCCACTCCTTGGACCTGTGCCAGAGCTAAAGACTTTCAACGACCCCCAGCTCCTGCCCTCCAAAGAAGTGTTTCTGTCACACGGCCTTTACCCCGGTGCAATAAAAAAGATTAAAACTACTGAGCCGATATCGCCATATTTTGGGATAAAGCCTAGTGATTTCCTGGCAGGAGGCATGGTTAAGCAGGGTGAACCCAGCGACCAAGAGCAGGGTACTAACGGAGCAAACGAAGAAGGCAAAGAACAACCGGCAGCCAATGGCAAAGACCCACTGCCATTGCTCCCAAAAAACAGGGGAATGGTCATCGTGAACGGCGGGCACAAAGTGGAAGACAGCCAGTCATCGGTACCCACTCCGCAGGAGAACCAGCCCAACAGCGCATCGCCGAAAGATGGGCAAACATCCCCCACGTGGAGCTCGGAGAACCCCCCGGATCCTAACGGCAAGACGTCGCCGACATCTAAATCACCGATTGAGGATGCGCCACCCGTCGTGGCCAAAGGCGTAAACGGTTCGGCTCAGCCAGCCGGAAGCGGCAAGTACTGCCGCCTCTGTGACATCCAGTTCAATAACTTATCGAACTTTATCACTCACAAGAAGTTCTATTGCTCGTCACATGCTGCCGAGCATGTGAAATGAAATCTTACTCCTACTCCCCCTCCCCCAACTCTCCTCTTCCTTCTCTCTTTTTTTTTTTCTTTTTCGCTACACTGTCGTGTCTGGAATAGTGTGCATCATGCAGTTTTATATGCTGCTTGTGGACAATCAAGAGCTTCATCGTTCGTTTTTCATCGAGACTTTGATGCAAAACTTTTGTCAAGAAAAAGATTCCATGTGTAATATTGGTGCCACTTTCACCTTTATTTATTTTACAATCAGTATTAATAGGAGTAGTGACCTTAATTTAAACGCAAAGGAAATTTATATCAGAGTTGTTTGTAATGTTATTGTATAGTCATTCTTGTGTAGCATTCATTGTTTACACCGTATTGTAGGTTCAACAAGACGATAGACAATACAAAAACCGAAACGCATTTTAGACACAAAAATAGCTACTGAAGCACTTGTGCATTCTTATTTGCTGTAAGTTCTTTTTTTTTCGTATATGCCTAAATGTCATTTGCAGTACTCATGACTTCTCAGCCTTAAACACGGTTTAAAGAGAAAACCAGGCACAACTCTGCAACTCAAGTTTCGGCATATACAGCACATCCAGCTTCGCATACGTACCTAGCTGTTCGTCTATGTCTTTTTTTTTTTTTTTTTTTTGTTTGTTTTTTTTTAACTCAGAAGTGGGTGTTTTCATCAGGACGGCAGCGTTCTTGTATAGTACTCGTATTTCAGTTCGCGATCCATTTTGGTCTCTCTTTTTATCAATTTGCTCTCAATGCAATACTTTGTAAAAAATAAAATAAAAAAAAAAGAACAAGCAGTAAAATGGGAACACGGCAAATATTTCTAACTCCTTAAGAACAACAATTGTACGAAAGTAATTTTATTGATGTTACTTAAACAAAAGGGGTGGGAGAGGATTTTGGGAGGGATGCTGTAAAAAAATGATCATTCCAATGTCCTTATAATGGAAAAAAAAATGATAATATTTCTTTAAAATGTTGTTGCTATGCATGTATATGGATGGAATAAAATTCCAGAGCTGTTGGAAATTTTTATTTTGATGTGGTGTCATAATTAAACCCTTAATCCTCAGGATAAACTTGATGTCTTTGTTTTCTTTGAATAAATATATTCATGGACGAGATAAGGCAAAGGCTTTCCCACGAATCGCAGCAAACGTTTGACGCACACACAAAGTTAAATGAACACACTTGTGATTTAAATTTTATTATTATTTTTTAGTAAAATGTTCCAAAAATTGCAAACAAATTAAAAAAAAATCTCCCCAAACAGGCATGTGATGATGCAGCACAGCTGTGAATGTAAATGATTTCCAAACAGGAAACACGGTGGTGTTCGGAGGGCAGTTGAATGCGGTCTCATTGCCTCATCGCATGTTTGGTTTGCCTCTTTGACACGAGCTCCAGTAAATGTTTGCTCACCGATGACGCCTTTTTGGAGATCATGTGACGGTCCGCCCCCTGAATGTTGATGAGCTTGGCCTGAGGGTAAACTCGCTTTAAACACTTCCTTTGCACATCAGCAAAAACCTGACACACACACACACACACACACACACACACATGAAAGACAAATTACGAGGATGCCACCAGGTTACAAAAACATGCCTTGTTAACTGTCTTCTTAAATGTCCCGTCGACCCGAAAATGCATTTCAAGTAACCGCAATTTTTTTTTTAGAATCATTACGTTCAGTATCGATTTATTATCGAGCCAATCAGAGCATGCAGTAAACTGCACTTACTTGGTTGAGGTGAACTGGAAGCTGTTCGTCAAAAGAGTCCCCAACGATAACGCTCAACGATACTGAACTAGACAGCGGCTTGAATTTTGAGATCTCTCTGAACAACAACAAAAAAAAAAAGGAATGAAACATGACAAATCAATGAGAAATAAAGGACACTGGCTCGAGTCCAAGTCACTGAACACTGAAAGGAAAATCAATAGCTGCCCTTGTGTGTGTGTGTGTGTGTGTGTGTTTTTTTTTTTTACCTGACTTGAGAAGCGCTCTCGTTCAGGAAGTAGTGCTCGTCCACGGCGCTGCTCTGGTGAGCCGGGTTACTCAGGAGGTATTTCTGACCAGAGGGAAGAGACGGAGCAAACGATTTGCATTCAGTTGTACAGAAATCAGTCCGAGTGCATAGATCTTGTTTGTACTATTTTGTAACGGTGCATTTTACACAAGTCCATTTTATCTCCAAGGACACGCAGAGGAAAGATGCAAGAGTGCAAAAGGCTGTAAATGTACAAACAGTGTCCTCCAAAATTATTGCACAAAAATCAATCTTTATAAAAAGATTTATAAAGAAAATCTCTCTCAGGTCACAATTACAGAGTGTAAACTCCCTTTATTTTCCTATTACACTAATGCACTTATCCCAGAGTTTCACTAGTGCTTGAACACCATTAAGGTAGAAAGTTCTCTCAGTACGCCAGAGCCTTGATCAGACTACCTGCTTCACCTCTGAAACACTGGCCAGGAACTCCCAGATAAGTTCGTGTAATGTGCACGTGGTGTTCCTGTGTGATAGTGTGTACAGTGTCCCACAGACAGATGCGTCTGTTCCGAACAATTTTCAAGGATCAGACGTTCTACTTGCTGAAAAAAAGCGCCGAACAAATAAATAAAATTGATTCCTTATGTAACTGCAGTGGGTTCTGGATTGCTAATGTTTGGATTGCAAACATTTCATTTGAATTATTTGTATAGCGCTTTTAACAATTAACATTGTCGCAAAGCAGCTTTACACAATCAAAAAAGTTTTTATGAAATGTGAATGTGTATGGTAATAGGAAGAAACCTTGAGATGAACCAGACTCAACAGGGAATTCCACCTCATTTGGGTGAAATGGATAGCAGGGATTGATCTGCATCATACTGTATGAGGCTGGAAGTTCAGTATAACAGGAGATGTGTTTAAGTTAATATGGAGACCAGTTCGTTATTGGAGGTTCAGGTAGACTGTAGGAAACTCCAGTCCTGAACTATCGAGCGACTGTAGTCCGTCTATTCCATTCAAATGTTTTCCTGCTGCTTAGAGTCTCATCACCGTATGGTGCTTTTAAGTTTTCTGTAAATGTCACACGGTCTTACTCCTTAATGCACGAGAAAGTCCCAGTTTGACTTGAACGACCCGTGTTATAGGAAATACAGGATAAATTTGACTAAATGCACGAGAGATTTCTGCAAGATATCTTCTAAACTGTAAAAAAATAAAATTTAATAAAATATAATGCAAGGTGTTGAACACACTGATGCTGATGTTCCAACACAACGGGGACAAAGTAGCGTCAAGAAACTACGGTGGCCGAGAAGTGCAAAACAAAACAACAAAACCGAAAACAAGAACAAATTTTAAAAAACTAAATAACAAAATGAAAACAAAATAGCAAAACTGAAAACAAAACAAAATTGAAAAAAAAATGTATTCAAAAACTAAACACCAAGAACAAAACATCAAAACCGAAAACAATATACCAAATGAGAAAACACGACAATTCAGTCAAAACCGGTAGGTATGTATAGTTTGCGAATGAAATTCTTATCGCTGATTGGATGAGACATCTGTCACTCAACTGTCCAATCAGCGGTGAGAATCAACACGCCTATGTGTGGTTTGCGAATTAAATTCTTATTGCTGATCTTTACTGGCAGGTGTCTTGTCCAATCAGTGGTAAGAATGTAATTCGCAAACCACACCTACCTTTTTTGGCTTGTTGATTCTTACCGCTGATTGGACGAGACATCTGTCACTCAA
>JAQMYG010000019.1:6266861-6278004 GCA_030014215.1 Clariallabes teugelsi | reverse complement strand
CACCCCACCCTCTCTCTCTCTCTCTCTCTCTCTCTCTCTCTCTCTCTCTCTCTCTCTCGATGACTCACCAGTACTGCTGCCACGTCTCCTCTTCAAAGACGTCCTCTGGAATGGGATTGATCATCACCAAGTCTGACACTTGCCTGGACAAATAGACACAGGGAATGGTTAATGTCTTTTCTCTCGGCATAGAAGAAAAACAACAGAAAAAGACAGCACAAGCCCTAGGATACCCGAGGATCTCCGAGATCTACCCCTTCTGCACACCTTTAATACTGTCCGTGTGGGGTCGATTCCAACATTGGTGAAATATTTTCATTTCAAGGATGCTACACGGCCATCACGGCTTAATTTACAGTGGTTAACGGCTTCACGTCAGCACTGATGAAGTGTTAAATCTGTCCGGGGGAAGGGTGTGGGGGTATAATCATGCCGAGATAGGAGAGGGATTTACGGAAGCACCGCTTAAGCTCCCAGTGAAGATTTGTGAGATCTTGCTGGATATATGACCTCGGCATGGCAGGTCAGTGTGAACAGCCTTAAAAGGAATACTCTACCTAGTCTATACCTACCACATCTGTATTGGATGTGTGATTACCACTGACAAGTATTACGACACCATTCTCTTGGCTAGAAAAAAGGAACAGAAAATGTTGCTGTATCCAAGACGGTGCCCAACATTAAAGACTAAGATGTCTTGAATTTACTTCATAATTCATGTGCTGTTTTCTGAGATGCTTTTCTGCTCACCACGGTTGTAAAGAGTGCTTATTTGAGTTTAAATCTATTGATTCTCCTCTAAAAGGAAATCTATGCCTGCAGAACGTCCACTCATTTAATGTTTTTACTTCTTGCACTACTCTGTATAAAGACAGCGATTGCGCTGTGTTAAAATGACGTATGCAGAAATCACATTTCAGTACCATTTTGATGTTTGTTGTAAATATATTAAATGAAACTCTTGTCATGAGCTGCTCTGCCCTTCCCTTTTCTTTAAAGCGAAGCTATTAAGTTAATTCATTCAATTAAGTTAATAAATAAGCTTCTGCATTAAGGTTACTACAACCAGCCAGGGAGGGCCGAAGACTATCACATGTTTCTTTTAAACCACGTCACGCCAGCCGACTGCATCTTTTCGCTTGCGTGAGCTCACAGATGCCCATGATTGGCTGTAGAGCCGCAATTAATGTGAGAGCGCCAGGTGAAGCTGAGAGAGCTCAGTCAATCAGCTCTGTCTAGGCCCCCGACTGCAAGAGGTTATAGAACCACCCGGGAATCGAACTACCGAGCAATTTATCGCTGTGCCACCCTGGGCCCCAGACATTTACATTTATGGCATTTGGTAGATGCCCTTATCCAGAGCGACTTTCATTTCATCTCAAGTGGTGAAGGAGTTTGAACCTGGGACCTAATGCCTGGTTCAGAGTGTCTTTTAGACCCTCAGATTGGTCTCCAGTGTGCGTGTACAAACTCAAAAATGAAAATATACACTGCTTTTGATTCGGAATAGGAGTGAAACAGAGAGGTATGAAAAGCTATAAAAATGACATTATTTGAGTTGTTTTTCAGCTGTTGCATTAACATACTCCTTTTCCACCAAGGCGGTTCTGGAGCCGGTGCCCAATTTTTAACCAGTTCTTCATGTTTTAGAGAGCCAAAGCACCGGCCCTCAGACTGAAAAACTGGTTCCATGGAGGCACCAACACTTTGCTGGAATAGAACAAAGAACCGCTTACGCCAGCGTCTGGGGATGGGATCATAACGACCAACTGAAAGTTTTTGTGACTGCCATGTTAAAAAAATTTACTTAATATCCAATGGGCAGATCAAATGCTTTCTAGTAATGATAAAGCCTGGAGAACTGCTCGCAAAGCCATGTTGAAGTTCGCCGTTGTTATGTTTGCCGCTAACATTTTCTTTCCTTTAGCACTCCTGAGTTAAGTTGAGTATAAGTTGAGACGGACATATAAAATGACGTAATGACGTTACTCTCTAGCCCATGGAAAAACAAAGCCAGTTTGCTATTGAACCGGCTCTGGACCAACCATAGTATCAGACATGAACTGGTTCACTTTGGTGGGAAAGTGGCATCAGATAAACAGTTTGGGGGAGCCCTAAGTCCTGTGTTTACTTGTTAAAGAAATAATAAAACACGGGATGTTTAAAACACAACTTGTGAGCTAAAAGTGATTTGAGATAAAAGCAAGAGAAGTAGAAAGTCATGCTTTTTGTTTGTTCGATAGGATTGCTGGTTAAAAGCAATGCATTAGGAGACCACCGTTGAGTCTAAATTCGGGGGTTTATCGTTCGAAGGTTGCATTTGAAGGACGATTACATCATAGCATCACAACTCAGGCTGTCACATTTTAAAGGCTCCTTTAAATGCTTACACTTAATGTGGTTAAGTGTTACAGAAGGTTAAACGACAGCAGCTCGGCTCCGTAGCCCAGACCGTCTGTTCGTCCTTCGGCAAGTCACGCAGTCAGCAGAGACTGTGTCTCAGTACGGGGGCGTACATTTCGCACCCGTAATGAGACACACCCAACAACAGGAGCAGTGTGGAACGTGACGGAGAAGATGAGTGCAGAAAGCAGGGAAGAAATTGTCCATAAAATAGATCAGAGCACGGTTGTGTGCAAATTGTGTACAAGAACGGTTCTGACCACAACCAGGAATACAAAGAACAAATACTACATTTCACTTATAAAACTGTATTTACTGTATCTCTGGAGTTAGAGAGTTTGTATTTCAAGTAGCCATTGCTTCTCTTTGAACTGGTCATTATACCAGTTGATTTGATGCTTTCTTTATTAAACGTACCTCATGGTGAGATCATATTATATATGAGATTTATTTTATTTAAGATTCCACCTCTCCATCCTTGTGTGACCTTTTCCACTGCTGTTAAGTAAAAACATAGCCTTATAATAGCTCTTTATAAATAATCAACAATTACAGATATCGACTGATATTAAACAAATTTTAATGATAACATTTTTTGCCTTATCGTCTAGCCCTAGTCAGGATGTCCCTATTAAAACGGTAGTCAGAACCCCATGTAAGCACTGAACACGATCTAACAGATACAGTATGTGCCTGCTAGCTTCTCAGCACAGATTAAAAGCCCAGCTTGCATTTTTATTTAAAATATCCTGCGTGTTGTTGCATATTCAGTCTCTGAGGCTATGCTTAATAGAAAGCTTAACCACCGAAACAACTTCTGGCAAATGAGACTAAAACAACACAATTTTCCTGCAAGACATGGAATTGAATTACGAATAAACTATTTTGTCCATTATGTTTTTAAACCTGTATGGTCTGGAGTACTATCATCATCATCCAGGAAAGGGAATTAAGGCATTGAGAAGGATGTGTGCTGTCAAGTGCTGTTACATTCTACAAAAGAATAAAAGTTAAAAAAAAAGTCAAAATAAAATAAATAAAAAACTCTTGCAAGGACGGCGTTTAAGTTGGCTTTGAAATACATAGATAGGGTATATTTTGATGAGTGCAAACTCAATCTTAATTAAATCGGTGACTCACATACTGTAGGCCAAAAAAGCTCATTTTATTTAATACAAGAAC
Organism: Clariallabes teugelsi; assembly: GCA_030014215.1. Classification (NCBI taxonomy): domain Eukaryota; kingdom Metazoa; phylum Chordata; class Actinopteri; order Siluriformes; family Clariidae; genus Clariallabes; species Clariallabes teugelsi. The sequence goes on along the minus strand of JAQMYG010000019.1, from coordinate 6,274,419 downwards.
TTACACGTCATAGATGTGAGTATAGAACCTGGCGTTCATCGCTCCCAGCCCCGAGCCAACCAGAACGAAGGGCGTGGCTATCTCAGCAGCCTTGACCAACCGGTGGAGGTCGTCTACCATCCTGATGGCAAAAAAGTAAAAAATAAATGAAGACAAGTAATGTGTGCAGGTCAATGTGTCTCAGTCAGCAGGAACCAGAATGACTGAAGGATTGATAAAGCACATGTGACGCCCCGTTTATCACCGGGCCGTACCACGACCCCTGATCGCTTCGGGTGTTATAACACGGCGCTCGGCTCTGTCCGTGTCTCTTACACAGAAGACGGAATGAGTTCAGCGAGATCGAACAAGAGCGTGAGCAAATAATTTGAATAATTAACAACATGCATGAAGAGACAGAGGGTCAGAAAGGGGACGAGTTATAGCTGAGGGTGTTAATCCAACAGGAAACATGGAGGATTTAGGAACTGACAAAAAGGGAAGCATGACAGGGTGTGGCGTTCTAGACAGATCTAATGGGACAAAGTGTTTTTTCCAAAATTGCTTTATTCCTCTTTCAAATTTCAAATTCTAATTTAAGTCAAATTTACCTCATTTTATTACTTTTTGTGCAGTGCACATACACAACCATACAGAGTATGATATGCAGTGAAATGCTTATACGACCCTAAAACAACCCAAAACATGGTATTGGTACTAAACATGTCTCACCCAAGTGAAAAAGTAAATTTTCAGATTTGATCATATAACACCATTTTTCACAATACTTAATACTTACTTCGTGATCCATGCTTAATTTTTTTTTTTTTTTTTTATAAAAACGTGTATGGATATTTACATCATATAAAATGAAACACATTTGATGAATACAATTTCATGCCTTTTTGTGTCGTGTCCATAACTTTTTGAATTAAAATCTTTCAATGATCCTAATTGTCATTCAGATGAAACCTGGACAATTTTAATTTCACACGAAAAGACATAAACCTGAAAAAGTGTATTATTCTAAAGTGCAAAACTGCTATGGTTACGGACACTACATATTTTGTTATCCTTTTTTAATTTGAGCAACAATTTTTACAGGTCATATACTTCTATACGACCTGTAAATAAATATGAATAATTTTCCTTTTAAATGATTATTGTTTGGCCAAATTTAAAACCATCTCTCCAAAACCTGAAATATACACAGTATATATATATATATATTTATTTATTTATTTATTTTATTTTTTTCCCCCCAGATTTTTCTCCCAAATTTTTGTCGTATCCAAATAATTCTCCCTGTCATTAGGGGGCTCCGACATTAAGGGTACTACTGCCACTCTCACTGCCACCATTTTATTTAATTTAGTTATAAATAATAACAATAATAAACAGCTATAAATAATTGTTCCCTCAGCAGTTGTTTCATTCCAGAAGTTTCCCTTGTGCCACTCGCACTCCTTCATATACATCATCTTATAGAAAACTTCACCAAATTAAATATTATACATTTGTATGTTTAAACAGTGACGTATAAATGTATAATATTTGAAATGGTGAGGTTTAAATTTCAAGTAATCACCTACTGACTAATCAGTATTAATCATTCAAAAGTGTAGTGGTATAAAAAAAAAAAAAAAAGATCACTAGATGCATTTGTCTTCTAAATTTCTGATGTGTGTTGGGATTTATGACGCATACAATCGACTAGCACACTTTATTCACTAGCTAATTAAAATTACATGACAATCCCACAAGAACACACATCCTTTATGGGAATTGTTTGTTTTTCCCGTAAAAGAAGATCTCCTCAATTTAAGAACTGACTAATGCAACATTCGACATCAACTGCATCATCCACTTTATGGCTGCTCACCTGAGCTGCGCCTGCTAACAAATCAAAGCAGCGGCCAAATAAAGAAGTCTCTCAGCGGCGGGTGGCCCCGAGGAAGCATCCGTCAAAGTGCCTGCTTTTGGCCGCTTATTGGATTCTGGGAAAGAAATAGATTGCTCGCATCAGGAGCGGCGAGGATGCAGCACCAGACATCAGCGTTACCATGTGTACTGCTACGAGATAAAAAGCAAGTCGTCGTGTAGGACGATCACAAGCTTGGTCGCGGCCGGAGATCACGCCGAGGACGTGCCTGTATTTTGGCTTTGCAGTGCCCTTGTGTGGGTGGTGAAAGGCTCTGTGTGTGTGTATGCGCGCGGGAGAGCGAATGAGTTCCTCTGCTGTGGCGACATACTTACTGTGAAATTATACTGACTGTGCCAGGAAAAAGGGCATCATTTTTACCTTTCTTTTTTTTTTTTTTTTTTTGGAAGGAGTCTCCAGTGTCAACTGCTGGTTGAAGATTTCCACCCCACTAGAAAGACTTTGAGACGAAGGTCTCTTTTTAGCACGTTCTGATTCCTCAGGAACATTAATAGCTTTGTTTTAGTCTTACTAACTTTACAAAAAAAAAAAAAAAAAAAAAAAAACAGGGACAGTTTTACAGTTTTTGTTGTGTTATAAGAGGAATAAAACACCTATGGAATTGCTGTTATTGGAAAATATAAAAGCATATAATCAAAAGTGATAACAATTAGTTTATTCTGTTACGTACTGATAATATACTAATGACCCTGCCAGTTTAGAATGGTGAAAAGAAATCATATACAATGGGTTAAAAAAGGGAAAAAGAAATACAGTGGAACCTCGGATTGCAAATAACACGGTTTGCGAGTGTTCCGCAAGACGAGCAAACATATTCAATAAATTTAGACTTGAAAAACGAGCAAGTCTTGGTTTACTTGGTTTAGTATCATGTATCACACATGCGCTTCTTGTTTTGACGCCGAGCATCACATGATCACAACTGAGCCAACGGTTTTTCTCTCTTGCGCTGCGGAATTGTGGGTAATCGTGTCCCCTGCTGCGTCTCTTCCTGGTATAATCAACATCCGTGCATGCGTGTACTGTTTACTACAACACTGTGACCACATGTGTGCGTGTAAAACATTATATTTTGTGTTTGTAAGTGCGTGTGTACAGCGCGCGTGTACTGTTTATTATAACACGTGTGCACGTGTGTAAAGCAAAAGAAAGTCTCATTAGAGAGGTTAAAGATCCATTTTCTCCCTCTCTGTCGTTATGTGTGCGCATGCGTGTAATTTGACACCATGCCCCTTCAGACACACACTCTCGCCTTTACACCCTTTTGTTTGTGTGTGTGTGTGTGTGTGTGTGTGTGTGTGTGTGTGTGTGTGTGTGTGTGTGTGTGTGAGAAATTCAAATAAGAGAGGAGAAAGGTTTACTGTGTAAGATGAGAAAGGTGAGGCTGATTCCTCCTCTTACTTCACACACATACACAAACACAAACACACGCACACAGCGCCTGAGCGCATAAACAGAAACACTTATCTGTCTGGATTTATTTTTAAAGGTAAAGTGCAGGTTAATTAGTTTTATTTTTACTTTATATTTTGTATTATTTATTTTTATGTATTTATTTTATTGTGCTATGGAACGAATAATTTGAGTTTCCATTATTTCTTATGGGAAAATTTGCCTTGATTTACGAGTGTTTTGGAATACGAGCACGCTTCCGCAACTATTGCTCGTAATCCAAAACCGCTTCCGGAATTATGCTCGAAATCCAAGGTTCCACTGTACAGAAAACATTATAATATTAAAACACTATATACTGTATGGAGTACCTTCCAGTGGTAGATAATCTCCAGACTTTCTCCATGCCTGTGGTGTCGTTCTGCAGCGCTCTCTTGCTGAAGCCCAGGCCTACTCGGTCATAGGCACAAACCTGAAAGGATGTAAACAATCCAGTGAGCCAGCACTATGGCAAAACAATTCAGGCAAATTATGGTATCCAGTGTTTCTATCCTATACGAGTTCATAAATGTGTATAAACATTCATGGATGAAGGGACAGTAAGGTGACAAACCTTTATATAATAATTACAGCTGGGAATCATAAATAGCCTGTCAATCTCACTCGAATTTCAGGCATTGTGATTTTAGATTCGCTTTGATTCAATAGCACTGATGTTGACTGTCTGATTTGTCTCAATCAGCTATATTTCTTACAGCTTAAGAAGTATTAAAAACTACTAAAAGTATCTAATAAACATTAAAATGCTGTGTAAATTGTGTTGCTGATTGTTTAAAATGTTGTGTCTCATACAAAGTGTTTTTTTTTTTTTTTTTTTTACGGTCTAATTGTTTGAACCACCGGTCCAGTAGGTGGCGGTATTGCACCGACTGCCCAAAAACTCCAACGAAGAAGATGCGACATTCTCACAAAATGCAAGCAATTTACAGTATAATATACATTATAATATATAATATGTTATACAAAAGGTGTTATATTTTTAAGAAATTCTGCAAGTTTAGACTATTCGCATTTAAAAATATAAAAATCGTCTCTGAACCAAAACATCCAAAGACCAAAAGACAAAACAATCAAATAATCAAAACAACAAAAGATCAATTAAACGTTAAGCGATTAAATCAGGCAGCTCTACTACTGATTTTCTGCAAATTTATATTAAATTTCCACTGTTTATAAGGTTAAATCATTTGAATATTTCACCTGAAATGTTTCTCACTTTAGATAAATGACTTGAAATTAGAACAAAAGTAATGGCACTGTATTGATGTGTGATTATTTACATTTAGGCATTTGGCAGACATTATTATCCAGAGTGACTTACAATTCTTTCCAATGAGTGAAAAATACTTACATTGGTTACTAAGTACCTTCAGTCAAAAAAAATTTTGTCTTTTTTTTTGGTTGTTACATATGGGGGGGGGCCTTTAGTCATCACTTGAAGATTATTTTAGATGACTATTACCCCAGATGACTTGCTGCAGTGGCTGAGCTGCATTATTGGAAGTTTTCACAAAATATCATACTAGGAGGCGTTCTTTCACACTTTAGTTTTGTCATTCTCAACTTTCTGCAAGCTTTGCTATCTACTGTATGGGGATGTGTATACAGTATTAACTGTAAAATTGTACCATGAGTGTGCGTTGAGCGTTTTTAGTGTTTTGCAAACCTGTCAGAATATTTTCCCATTAGGTCCCGCCAAAGAATGACTATTTACACCTAAAGTTTACATACTAATTGATAAAGAAGGCCAATTTCCTGCAGCTCATTACCGTTCAGGAAGAACTAATAAATGATATGCCTGTGGGTACTTTAGCTTGCCAGTTCTCATCAGAGCAACTAATGGTACTAATAAAGACACAAGAAAATTAACAAGCGTGTGTGAATGATAAAATTTTACAGATATCCACTGAAACTCTCCTGGGAATGTCAGATTTTGCCACAACCACTTAAATAAAGCATGATAAAATGCTAAAGAACAAACTTTCATAAATACTGATCCTACTCAAAGCTAAGTAAAATCCAGGTTCTCTGCTGAGCTGTGAGTAATTTTCACCATAGGAAGACTTTTTGTGCATGTCTAATGATAATACTGCTCTGATCTATATCTGTGAACATTTGCTGAGAGTACTGAAAATACATTAAAAGACCCAAAACTTTTAGGTCGAATAATCCTGCATCCGCACCTGCCTGTATCACACTATTCAGCATACTGTGCGGAGATCAGTGCCATCTTTCAGTTAACGCTTGCCAACTCCTGGCACTCAGAGCTCATTACATCCCAGTATGGGAGTAAAGATGGTCCAACATCACCCGACACATGCTTCTGCAGCTCCGAGATTTGATCAGAAGCTTCATTAAATAGCATATACACTTAAACTAACAGATCTATTCATTTTGCTACAAATATACGCATGCAGATCTCTGTGCCTTTATAATCAAACCGACTGATCAAACAAAGATTCAAAGGTTCTGAATTGGTACATACATTGTCTTCCAAGTGTTTATTAATTAGGATTTGTTTTTCAAACTATTAACTAAAGTGGTCATTAAACTTGCTTATAAATGATCTACTCATCATATCTACTTCTTTACTTAGGATCATGCTAACAGTTGTGCCTCTAATACATTCCCTAGCCAAAAACAAGTAACATGCGCTAATATTTCATTCAACCGCTTTAGCTTTAACATGTGGTGGCTGGTTCATGTGTGAAAATGATTCCTCATGCTCCCAGAACCGCTCTTTCACAATGCGAGTCCTGGAATATGCCTGTTCCATGAGGGAAGACAAACTTTGTAGATGTGATACCCTCGTCATTCAGTACATTTAGGTCATCAGCTGACTTAATTTTATTGCCATATAACACTGTTGAGCCTCGACCTGGGAAACTGAAGCAACCCCATGATCATAGCACCTCCTCTACAGGCTTGTACAGTGGCCACTATGTATGATGGGTGCATCGCTTTATGCACTTCCTTTCTTCATCTGACACGCCCATCACTCTGGAATAGGATCATTTTGAACTCATCAGACCACATGACCTGTTTCCATTCCATTGATCTTTATCTTCAAGTGGTTTTCTTATGGCCATAGAGCAGTTTAGTCCCAATCCTTCTTCAAGTGTTTAAGTCATCTTAAGTTATATTTTTTTCCGACCACATTTCTTCCACAACACTGGCAGTTCTAATCCATAATGCTTTGGAAATTATTTTAATTATTGTAAATCTTCTTTGCTTGATGCAGTCCAATAATTTGGGCCAGGGGGGGTTTATGTCCTTTAGTCGTCACTTGAAGATTACATTTCAGATGACTCGATTACCCCAGGTGACACGCTGCAGTGGCTGAGCTGCATTATTGGAAGTTTTCACAAAATGTCATACTAGGCGGCGTTCTTTCACACTTAATTTTTTTGTCATTCTCAACTTTCTGCAAGTTTTGCTATCTACTGTATGGGGATGTGTATACAGTATTAACTGTAAAATTGTACCATGAGTGTGCCTTGAACGTTTTTAGTGTTTTGCAAACCTGTCCGAATATTTTTCCCATTGGGTCTCGCCAAAGAATGACCATTTACACCTAAAGATTACATACTAATTGATAAACAAGGCCAATTTCCTGCAGCTCATTACCGTTCAGGAAGAACTAATAAATGATATGCCTATGGGTATTTCAGTTTCGGAAAGACTCAGACCAGCCCGTCTAGGACCAAAAACCAGGCCATGTTCAAAATTACTTAAATCACCTTTCTTCCCCATTCTGATGCTCTTCGCAGATCGTTTAGATGTCTAATGCATTGAGTGATTGGCTGATTAGGTATTTGCGTTAACGATCAGTTGAACAGGTGTACCTAATGAAGTGGCCAGTGAGTGCATTTCACACTTAGATTCTGTCAACTAATTTGATCTATTGAGCCACATTGCTTGGGTGCTTATAGTTTAATTACACAGGGACATTTCACTCTGCGTATCTCTCCATGTCTTTTTTAGTCAATGATACTACAGTACTGTTAGTGGACATCAGTGGACATGGCTGCAATACCTTTTAGGAGTATAGCTTTTGGCTTAAAATATGAAAGTGTGTAAACTGCTAGAAAAGCAGTTTACACACAAAACAGAACAATTGTCTATATTGTTTTTAAAATGTCACTCAAGATTCGTTTCTTGTTTATAGAACTGTTGTATTATGAT
>JAQMYG010000019.1:6232585-6244251 GCA_030014215.1 Clariallabes teugelsi | reverse complement strand
CTGGTATTAATAAACACTGTTCTTTCTGAGCCCGCCTGCATCTGTGTCTGTTTCACTAGAGAGCACGACGTGACAGTTACAAATTCACAAAAATATATTTTTCCCTTTTTCTCTCTATAAAGAACATAAAATCTGTAAGTTGATTAAGTATTCACTTTCCCTTCTATTTAACTCTATCAAATGAATTCTGGTGCAGCCATTAAAAGTGCCATAATTAGCTGGTATTAGTCATAAATGCAACCAAGACATCATGATGAAGCTGGAAATATTTACAACTTAGATAGGAAATGCTGTTCAGAACACAATCATCTCCTGGACACTTCACAAAGCTAGGTGTTATAGAAGAGAGGTGAGAAGAGAAGGACATGAGAATGGAGACTTATGGAACATAGATTTTTTTCCCCTTTAATTTATGTCTTCACATATCACTTTGTCATTTTTTACATTGATAAAAAACATTACATCATGAAAATGACAGCTAATATCCAATCAATCAATGTAATGTAACAGTTGCTACATACCGTATGGTGTTATGTTATGATCTTACCTAATGTATTAGTTATTCTTAGCTCATGTCTTTCCACATTCTTTTGGGTAAAAGATCACTGAATTGCTGTAGTGTCAGTAACTGAAAACAGAAATGTTTCCATAGTTGTTCGAGGCAGCTTATAGAGAGGAACATGATTCAGTTATCTATTGCACCATTCCTGCCTAACCTGACATTTGAGAACACAAGCTCTTCTTCTGATTCAAATGCCATCTGTTTTTAAAAAAAAATAGTTTTAAAAAAATGTAATAAGAAGAGGAATTACAAACATTCATGTCTGTCCAATAAATCCGAGGTAGAAGCAAAGCACGCTTCTTGAAGGTCATCACTTTCGGCTAATGTTGGCATCCTGCTGTTTCCTCACCTCTCCTGTACTGTCACTGATAATGTTGTTCTTACAAGGTAGAGTAAAGTTAGAATTCTTGTAGATAAAGAAGTATAAGCAGACCTCTGCTGCACCTGCAGTTTTACACAATCAAATGTCCCTTGCACATAATCGAGCACAGCCAGTGTGCTCCTAACCCTAAGTGCTAGGATCTTAGTAAATAATAAGGAATATTTGTTGAGAAGGTTTTTACATGTACCGTAACTATCCTTTTTTTTTTTTTTTTTTGCAAAATAACATGCTCAAGTATTAGCCACAGTAGTATTCATTTGAATAATGCAAACTTAGCCATTGCTAATGTTCAGTGATTATCACTTTTGGGCGAAGTCTCTCTTTAAATACTATCCATCCATTGACTTAATAAGAAGCCTATCAGCAGATTCATATGACAGTATCTGAAGCATCGCTCACGGCACTCCACACAGCGCTCATCGATTTCCATCTCCGGCCACTCGCACTCCTGATAAATCAATGCGATACAAGTCTTCATCTCTGATCTGCAAAATCTGGCACTTTCAGCTACACTTCCAGTTCTTGCTGACTGAGAGGTGGTGTGCATTCACAAGTGTTGTGTCATGATGCTACTGAGAAATGGTTGTACTTGTGTTTGGAGATGGCGTTCTTGTCTAGTGTCAGTTGATGAGCAGAAATCAAAGTGCTGTTAACAGAAAGCACTCCGTTCTGTTTGAATATACCAGGAGTGAGATGCCAGCATGTGATCGGACACCGTGTACAGTATCAGTTTGAAAGTTTGCATACACCAGTCAAAAGTTTTCACACAAGTTTGGGTTTATTTCTAGGTTCTAGAACAATACCAAATATTTCAAAAGTATGAAACATGAGAAACATGAAATAGCCATTAAATAAAACATTTAGGAATTAGGTGCAATGGGTATGGAAAATAATGACTCTCTTTAAAATAATCACATTTTTCTGCTTTGCAGCATGAAATAAAGACAGACACTGTTTTTGTTGTATCTAGCTATATTTATTTTGGTGCAACTTTTAATATCCAAGTGAAAGATATTACACCAATGAAGTCTATTATTATGAAATAGAAGGTATTTGGAAAAACATAGGCCCTCCCTGGATAAGGATGTCACTCCAAACTGGATGAAAAAGCCAGGAGGAAACTGGTCAGAGTGCCTACCAAGAGGCCTACAGCAAATCTGAAGCAGTTTATGACAAAGAGTGCTCATTGTGTGCATGTGACATCACACATTCTCCAGAAATGTGGCTTGTATGGGGGTTTTGCAAGAAAAAAAGTCACTCCCCAAGAAAGGCCACATGCAGTCACGAATAAGCTTTGCAAAAACACAGGTCTAGATAGAGATGAAGCTAAATTTTATTATTTGGCACACCACCTAATGATATGTCTGGCAGAAATCCAATACAGCTCACCATCCAAATAACACCATTCCTACAGTAAAGCATGGAGGTGAATATACCCTGTTATGGCACTGTTTCTCAGCAGCAGGGATGAAACACTTGTCAGGATAGTAGGAAAAAGTATGGGGAAAAATAACATGAAATTCTTGAGAAACATCTGCTGCCCTCTGCCAGAAAGTTGTCAGTGGAAAGAAGGTTTACCTTCCAACATCATAATGACCCAAAGCCCACAGAAAAACTGGCCACAAAGTGGTTGAAGGAAAAAAATATGAATGTCCTTGCATGGCCTAGCCAGAGCCCAGACATAAACCCTATTGAAAATCTATGGAATGACTTGAAGACTGCAGCAGTCCACAAACAGTCACCAACAAATTTAACTGCTATTGCAAAGCTTTGTTTGACAAGGTGATTAGCTTTTTTTTTTTATTCTTTTTTTTTTAAACATGTTGGTGTCTTTCACTTGGATGTTAAAAGTTGCATAGACTAAATAACTCATCAACTTGGCATAACAATATGTTTTTTTTACATGGTAATCATCAACATGGGGGGCACAAGTGGCTCGGTGGTTAAGGTGTTGGACTGCTGACCAGAAGGTCCCTTGTTCGAGCCCTGACTCTACCAGGTTGAACGTTTGAAGTACAGCAAATAGAAGAAAAGTAGATAGAGCACAGATTGTAGAACAGATAATTCAACATTTTCCAACCAGCATGTTTATGGAAGGTTGGAGGAAACCAGAGAACCCAGAAGAAACTCATCTGACCTTAAGAACCTGCAACATTCCACTCAGACCTGTAGCAGCGCCAACATCCATCCACTGCACCACCATGCTGCCCTTTGATTTCATCATGGCTATTTAATTTAACTTGAATTTAGGAAAGAAACAATATATGAAATGGAGACTAAATCAGGTGAAACAGAAAGGCAGGAATATCTAAAATATAGAAATATAAAAATATATTTAAAAATCTCTCAAAATCTCATTACAGCATCATTATGATTGGTTACAAGTTACAAGGATCTATGAAAAACTTTAAACCACACCTTGAAGGAGGTCATTACAATCTGGTACAGCAGCTAACTTAAAAACAGCATTTGCTATGAAACTCTGTTTCCTTTGGCCAAGTAAATAATATTTACATTTAAAATCTTGAGCGAACTGTTCAGTGCCTTGGGTGTGTGGTTTTGCATGCACTAATTTCCTCCTAAAGGGCAAACTGTGGAGAGAGAAAACAATATATTATTTGTGTAACCCTTAAGAGTTTCTCATTGTTATTCATAAACGTATTGCCCACAACACTACGATCTCAAATCACATCCTGGGGAAATGGTTTTCTATGCTTATAAATTGTAAGCGTCTCTAATGTCATATCAGTTACTCTTTGTGGTCATTGGTACATGTAAAAGTGTTCACATTTATTTAAAATGATGTATTATTTAAGGGATAAAACATGATGCAGAAGGCAAATGTATAATATATAATTGCTCTTATTTATAAATACTCTTCAATCAGAGCAGCTGAACAACCTTCCTCAATATAAACTGATCAGCCATAACCATAAAACCATCTGCCCAATATTGTGTAAGTCCCCCAATAAGTGTGTAAGAGGCATGGATTCCGCAAGACCACTGATGGTGTGCTGTGGTATCTGGAACTAAATATTAGCAGCAAATCCTTTAAGTCCTGCCTCCATGACTTATTTACCCACCACTCTGGATGATGAGATTGAGAGCTGGGGAATTCATATGCCAAGTCAACACCTTAAACACTTTTCCATGTTCCTAAAACCATTCACAACTCCTCAGCTAAAACACGAAGCACATTCAGCACCACGGCCAGCTCCATTGCTGGTGGGAGAGGGGCAAGGCGCCTTAACCCAGTTGTCTAGCCATAACAATTCAGTCCTTGTTGAAGTTGCTCAAATCCTCACACTTGCCTCCGACAGATCGTTTTCCATTTTGAGAAAACAGGTATCACCCTTTAAATGTTCCAGAAAGTTCCTTATTCTGCTCTCTCCTTGACTTTAACTCATGAACTCCCTGAGTAGAAATCTGGGAATTTGTGTATCCACAACATTGTTTCCAAAATGGTAATGTGAGCGGATAGTACACATGACAGAACCAGCTAATTTTAAATAGCTTGTTACTGAAAGAAAGTTTCATCGTATTTAACAATTCTAATAATTCAATAAAATATATTTTATATTGTAAACATTTTGACTGCATTTCACATAGAGCTTAAAGGACTTCACTTAAAGGAAAATGGGTCTGGGCTTCTAAGAGTTAAGGTCTTGGCTCCAGAGGCCGCAACACACTTTCAGGGGGGTTTCTGGAGGCCATACTTCTTTGGGTAAGTCCTGTTTTACTGGCACAAAGGGGACCTGTCACTTACAGTGAATGACTAAAGACTTTTTTTTCCATCTCACTGGAAACTTTACCATACCTCACTCACTCACTCATCTTCTATACAGCTTTATCCTGTATTGAGGGTCGCGTGGACCTGGAGCTTATCCTAGGAGACTTAGGGCACAAGGCAGGGTACACCCTGGACAAGGTGCCAATCCATCGCAGGGCACACACACATACATACACACACTCACACACTATGGCCTAACCTGCATATCTTTGTACTGTGGGAGGAAACCGGAGTACCCGGAGGAAACCCACCAAGCACGGGGAGAACATGCAAACTCCATGCACACAGAGACGGGCATCGAGCCTGGCCGGGAATTGAACCCGGACCCTGGAGGTGTAAGGCGACCTTACTTTACCATACCTGTTATTTTTTATTAGTTTACTGTACATAAAATGTCTCTGAATGCTACTACTGATGTTCTAACATGAATCAGAATCAAACAGCGCTGTTATACAGATATATGTTATCCACAGAAATGTACAGTAAATACAAATATTTACTCATACAGTACACCTCTAAATAGTTTTTGTCATTACTAAACACGTAATCTCTTAAGAAAAATGACGAGTCCAAAGTCATGTTAATGGTTAAGGAATGTTTAAGGACATTTTCATGCACCTTTTTTTAAATGTACAGTATGTCCTTCATGTTAGTGATTCTTCCGCCGTGTTTAGTTATGACAGCTGAGGAGACTGGATCACCATAGCAACCAGGTAAAGTTAAACAATGTGCCATGTTTGAAGATAACGTGAAAAAGGATGAACATATTTGCAGTTAAATGAAACAGTCTACTGTGAATATTGTGATTGTACACTCGATAAAGTCAAGAGGAGGTCAGTGTTTAATGAATGTTGACCAAGTGCAAGTGCATTTTTCATAAAAAGATACTTAGACTAAATGTACAGTCAAAGGGGTGTAACATTAAAAATAGGCCTGATGTTACATATTGAAGTTGAACAACTGGATGAAAAAAACGTTACATGTTACATGTTTTTATTTAATTATTTGATTTTAGTTAGTACAGGGGGAACTGCTCTTGTCACTTTATGATTTGTTAGGGGAATAATAAAAAAAAAATGGCTTAACAGTGGAAGTATTTTACCCTTCATTACAATGGGCGAAAATGTCATCTACCAACATATTTTATAATCCCAAATAGTATCAAAGCTAGCTTCTCAATACAGGCTTTAAAAACATTTTGTGTACAAAGGGGAGGTTTGTGATTTCTGCAGTAAGAATGCACAAACATGCACATCAAAAACTGTTATAGTAATAAATAATTTGAACTAATATTGGCAGTGGATAGCTGTTGAAGTGGAAGAGAGCCAGTACCTATGCAAATAATTAATTCATTCATTCATCTTCTATATCTTCTTCTATATGTATTCATCTTCTATACCCCTTATCCTGTACATGGTTTGCTGAAAGACTTATCGCAGGAAACTACGGACATGAGGCGAGGAACACCCTGGACAGGGAGCGAATCCATCACAGGGCACACATGCACACACCACACATTCACACACTGCAGGCAATTTGCGAACACCAATTACCTTAATCTGCATGGTCATTGGTGACTCCATGGTAGATTTCTTGCCCACCATGTAAATGGCCCATGTTTGTTTCCCACCGAGTGCCCAAACCCCAGCCATTGGATGTAGTGCCGGTCCCATGCGTGGATACAATGGGAGGGTTATGTCAAGAATGGGTATCCGGTGTAAAACCTGTGCCGAGGATCTGCTGTGGTGACCCCTCAACGGGAGCAGTCAGAGGAGTAACAAAAATGAGCTTAAACTTCATGTCTTTGGACTTTTGGGGGGAAACAAGAGTACTCAGAGGAAACCTGCTAAGCACGAAAATTAATAATTGTACCTCTTGTCCTGTACAAGGTTGCAGGAAATCTTGAGCCCATCCCCGGAAACTTCAGGCACCATTTGGGGTACACCCTGGACAGAGTGCTAATCCATCACAGGGCACATAAGCACACAGCATATATTCACACACTGCGGGCAGTTTCCGTACACTAACTAAATGTAAACCACATGAAACTACACACACAGACCTGAGGTAGGATTGCAACAGCGCTAACCAACACGCCACTATGCAAATAATTTCTAACACAAACTGTGTAACTATTATATTTATTAGATCATTGCAATCAATGACAGATTTAATATTTTGCAGGGATTTCTAATTTGACAGTTTTTTTTTCATGATTAACAAAGATGAATTATTTCAACATTCTGAGACTTTTATGTGCCAGGAAAAAAAACTGTATGATGTTCACCTGTGCATGATGTACACCTGTACACCTAGACTCACCAGCTCCTCATAGTGTCCAAAGTAAGGCATTGCAGCAAGTCATGCAAACATGCACACACAGAGAGAAAAGCAATAATACTGTACACTATTAATAATAACATTATTGTGTATTATTATTGTTATTATAATTGTGGATAAAACAGACAAACTAAAAAAAAAAAAAACATCAATAGCTTCAGGATTTATGTCATACTTTTTTTTCATGAAAGAAAAATCATACAGTATTTCCTTAACTTAAACCTGTAACAATACAGAAGCATAATCTGTGATATGAATAGAAATATGTCTTAAGCACTTAATAGACACTCCCTATATATATATATATGCATGCATGCTTTGTGCTGGTATGCTCCGAGCCTCCCTCTTCTCCTACACAGATGGTACAGTCTATAATGAGAAGGTCAAATTACTCTGCACGTCGCGCGCGTCCGGTGAAGCTGCGGCTCGTGCGTAACCGGCGCGGGACAGGAGGCTTTCCGCAGCATGAAGTGAACGTAAGTAAAGAACAATCTCTTATCGTCTCTTCTGCTTTTTAAACGTGCTGAAACCCCGCGGACTGTCTAAGTTCGGCTGCTGAAAACTCGAGAACAGTCGCGTCGTGGGACAGTCGGATCAGCTCGCGCGCAGTGCACCTGAATGACGTGCAGGTAAAATAACACGCAGCTCGCGCGCGGTTTCATCATCAGCAACTTTCCACGACAGGGGGTTTTAACTGGGTGTGTTTGTGGCCAAAGCTGAAGTTTAAGGTTATTAATATGAAATAATTCACTTATTTCAGTGGTTTTGGCTTTGGAAGTTTTTAGATGGCATTAGTGTTTTGTTTTTTTTTTTAGTTTTAGTATCAATAATAATACATAAGTAAAAAAAAAAAAAAATTTATATAAAAAAAAAATAATAATAAACAATAGATAATGCATGCATATAAGTCATAAATAGATAGATGTAAACAGAATGTGGCATGTACCTCCAGGGTCGAGGGTTCTCGTCCCACATTCGGGTCTGTGTGTGTCTTAGGAGTTTCTGTGCTTGAGTTTCTGTGCTTGAGGGTTTCCTCCAAGTCCTCCTTCATATAATGCATGCAAGTTCAGTGTACATTCCAGAGCCCGTAAGCAATTTAAACTTTGTTTTTTAATTTATTTTTGCCCAATTTTATTTATTGTGCTCAAAATAATCATTTCTCTCCACAGAAACCATAAATTAGAGTACAGTTTTAATACACGTACATGCAGAATGTACTATAGCACTATGGCCTCGTTCCTCTAGGGTCGAGAGGGTCGCGAGTCCCACGTACTGGTCTGTACAGTATGTGTGGTCATCTTGTCCACCGGCTTGGGAGTTTCCTTCAAGTCCTCCTTCATATAATAGCATTAGGTTTTTATTTATTTTTAATATCATTATATCCACACAGTATATATGGCGGAATTGTGGTTTAGTGGTTAGCACTGTCGTCCCTGCACCACCTAGGTTTGATTCTTGCCTCGAGTCTACAGTATGTGCATTGAGTTTGCATGTTCTCCCTGTGATTGGTGGGTTTCCTCCTACAGGCCAATGACATGTAGGTTAGGCTAAATGCCGTTCCCAAATTCTCCATAGTGTGTGAATGACAATCGGGCGTCAAGCAGGCAACCCACCCCTTAAGTAACTTGCCATAGAAACGACGGATATATCTCCATGGTTGTGTGTGTGGAGTTTGCATGTTCTTTCCGTCCTTGAGAGTTAACTCCAATTCATCCTTTTTCCTTCCACTGTCCAAAGACATGAAAATTAGATCACCTGTCATTTCAAAAATGCCCTTAGTGTGTGAGTGACTGTGTGTACAGTATGTGCATGCTCGGTCTGGCACCGTGTCTAGGTTGTATCCCCATCTAGTGCCTGAATCCTTGGGATAGGCTCCAGAATAAGCGGTATAGAGAATGAGTGAGAGAGAAAGAGTAAACAGGCTGTTCTTGAAGTTGATGTGTTGAAAGCAGGAAAAATGAGCACGCTCCAGAATCTGAATGACTTTGACAGGGGCCAAATTGTGATTGCTAGATGAAAAGGATCAGAGCATGTCCTAAACAGTAGGTCTTGTGGGATGTTCCTGGTGTAGTGATTAGATTCCACAGACAACCTACTGTAGCACAAATTGCTGACAAATGTAATGCTGGCAATAAAAGAATGGTGTCATAACACATTGACATGGCGTCTAAAGAATAAAGACAAACATGTATTAATATGAGTATGCATTTACATTTACTATGATGCATTTACTACATTCATGTTGCATTTACTTTATTATTCAAGCTGTTCTTTGTTTATTTGTATTAGATCATTTCTGCATTTTATTCTTCAAAAGCATTCGGATAGCTGGAGATTGTAGCATGCTAGCTACAACACAGAAATAAATGTAGACAGAGGCTAGCAGATGGCCCAGATGACTAACTCACGCCTGACATAATCAGATACCTCAAATTAAACACAAGTTCTCTATCTAAACAACCTTACGTCTGGATAGCGATACACAAGATTAGAAAACCACATCCAGGACTTACCTACAAGTCTAGAATTCCTTTTCTATTTTGCAATAGCACATTTTCTTTTTGTCTACATTTTCTTAACATTCTGATTGACTGAAACTCCTGCCAGTCACTGTGTATTTAGACTCCTTTTGTTCCTCTTCCTTTGTGTTAGGTCATGAGGCTATTTGATGTGTTTGAGATGTTAAGTCCACATTTCCAGCCAGTTCCACCACCAGATACACTGACGCACTCGATAATGTTAACGCGCAGTCAAAAATGATCCGCACTCCGGTTATATTAAATTTCTGTTGGCCGCACTGTCTTTTCAGCGCTTTCCGTTCAAGGCTGCTGTCTCCCCATTTGTAACTGCAGTGTGAGCAAAAATGAACGCCCTACTTGAAGAAGAGCAGCGTGCAGTGATGAGTTTTTTTGCGCGCAGTATAAAGTGTTTTGTTGTGAAGACGTGTGTATGAATGGATAGGGGCATTGGTGGCTCTGTGGTACAGTAGGTTACAGCCAATATTCAAACCCCAGGATAAAATGGGAGGGTTTTGTCAGGAAGGGTATTCGAAGTAAAACCTGTGCCAAGTGACCAATCTGATGGTCCACTGTGGCGACCCTTTGTTGGAAGCAGCCGAAAGACTAACAACAACAACGTGTGTATGAATAGATAGAGAAGCTCAAGGAAGGTCACATTATTGTTAGCCATCAAGAAGGATCGGGACACCCCTTCATGTCCACGGCTGATGACAACATTGCATCCTCCCTATAGTCCTGATCTTGCTTCATCATTCATCTTTCACCTGTTTGTTCCCCTGAAAGCAGGAACTGCAAGGAAGAAGATTCATTTCTGATGAAGGAGCGAAGACAGCGGTGCATTTATGGCTTGTGTTTCAGCCTAAAACATTTTTTTTTAAATAAGGGAATACGAAAGCTTTTTGACAGATGGACAAAGTGTGTTGAAAAGCAAAGAAACTATGTTTATAAATGTTATTTAAGTTAATTAAAATAATTCCTACAGCCGGAGTACAGCCAAGTACGACTCACCCTCGTACTTCATACGATTTCATTCATTCATCCTTGAAGGAAATGCCTAAATTAGCTACTAATTCATCTATATTTTGAAAACACAGCACATTAAAAAAAAAATAATCCTGTGGTTACATAAAAGATAAATAAATAAACAAAATAAATGAATTTATAAATAAATGACTTATTATGATCTCAAGTGATGTAGCTGGGGTTGAGGAGCTGTCACAGCTGTCAGAGAATTTACAGACCTTACTGACAGTGCTGGCATTTCCACATCTGCCCAAATAAAGATACATGTCCTGTCACTGCGTTACACCCAGATGTCAGAGAATACCAGGCTCCTGTCATTATTAAAGCGAAGGTATGAAGCATCCTTAAGATTTATAGACTTCCAAGATCTAGTAATAGGTAGATTAATATAGTGGGCTACGTCGATTGAGTTGTAAGTTGCCTGTAGGTGTGAATGTGATGGACTGGTGTTACATCCAGGGTGCATCCCTGATTCGTGACTGGTATTCCCGAAATATGCTCCCGTTCTACCGCAATCCTGACAAGAATGAAAGTTAATGATGGCCATCCATAGAGTTTGGTATTATAATTAGTGGTGATTGGAAATCACTATTATTATTATTATTATTATTATTATTATCTCACAGGTTTATTATTATTTTTCTTAGCATGATGCTAAGATAGCATATTGCTAGCATGATGCTAACATGATTAGCGTGTCACTAGCATTATGCTAACTATAGTAGCTAGTAGATGCTAGTGTGATTAGCATGTCGCTATTGATAGCATGACATTAAACTAATAAGCATGTTGCTAACTATATATATTTTTTTTTTGTTGTTGTTGTTGTTGTTTGTCTGTTTGTTTGTTTGTTTTTTTGTTTTTTTGTTTGTTTTTTGTGGATTTTTCCAATTTTCTCCCCTAATTTAGTCGTGGCCAATTCCTCCCCGTCAATAGGGGGATCCCACATTAAGGCTTCTACTACCACTCAGCTGGGAGGGCCGAAGACTATCACGTGTTTCCTCCGAACCGCGTGACGTCAGCCGACTGCATCTTTTCGAACTGCTTGCT
>JAQMYG010000019.1:6194989-6215747 GCA_030014215.1 Clariallabes teugelsi | reverse complement strand
TCATGTAAATTGTAAAATCAAAAATGAGTTATTTTGCTCCCATCAATCTGAAATGGATTACAAGTAATAAAATCAGTGTGATAAATAAATGTAAGAACATAAATATAGTAACTACTGTGTGGAAATTGGTTGCTTCAAAAGTAGACACATTTTCAATAATTGGCTGTTTAATTAACTAAGATATTTATTCAAGATTCAAAGAACTTTATTAATCCCAGAGGGAAATTGCTTTGTCTTGGTCAAACAGTTGCATTGATTCATAAAAAAAAAAAAAAAGTTATGTAAATGTTATGTTAACATATACAATTTCTTTATATGCAAACATTATCATTTCACTGTCTGTTCTATTATCATGTATTCTACTTTTACAAAAAGCCCATTTCAAGGCCTCTACAGAGGTCAGAGATTATTTTTTTAATCAACCAATCACAGTCCTTGAATTACTGCATCATCCCTAGCAACGGGGTCGACCACGCCTCCTCACTAAGATAAAGGGTTTTGTACTTTCCTTACTCAGAGTTGCTCTAAGAAGTTTCCTAAAGCACTTTTAGTCTAGGACTCCCAGCTAGGACTTTTTAAGCCAAGATAGAAGCTCTCTAAAAGGCTTCTAAAAAGCTTTGTGAATACGGGCCCTGAATGCTTCAGACCAGCAAACCGTCAAAACTTCTGCTTTTATAGAAGGTCTGCACAGCTGCTGCTGATCAATTAATCAAGGGCTGATGATTAGCAGCACCTGGCTGCAGTTTACTCTCTTCAATCCTGTGGAAGCAGTAAGCGGGTAGTTAGTATTTCTGACTTTTTCTTTTTTGCCTTTATTTTTGTTAAATAAAAAAAAAAACTCATGGTGAAAAACGTTAAATTATGTTGTTTGCATGAGGTTGTATTTGTCTAATACTAAGACTGATGATTTTTATTATGTTTTTACACAGAAACACATAGAATAAGAAGAAAGGGGTTACTAACGTTTATACATGACTGGAAATAATTTGTGATATTAGATAATTAATTGACGAAGCAACTGTCTCATACAACTGTTGCATACAGCTTTAAGTAATAGGTCGTTTAAACTGAATCTAGTGATTAGCGTCATGTGACACAAAGTATAACAACTTAATCCAAAATTATTACTTTGTCGCTGCCAGTAAAAGGGTTTAACAGTTTCACTTTATTACGCTATTTTCTAGATCAATTTGTGGTAGGTGTCAACGACCTGAGATATGTATAAACAGTGGGCAAAAATACATGCTTTACAGCTCTCTTTTGCCTGTTCTGATTTATAAATCAATAAGCAATTTGATTGCAAAGCAGTAAAGTGGAGCATCATTGAGGTCCAGATCAGTGCAAAACATGTTAAACTGATACATAACTTTTTTAGCAAAGAACACTTGGATTTATGGTATTCCCAAGCAACCAGTAGCCATTTAATGACTTGTGTTTGCTGTCTTATGTTTGCTGCACAGAAATCCAGCATTGATTCATTCAACGTGCCTTTTGTGTTGTTCAGTTATTGTTTTGTTTCTGTAACCTCCCCCAGTAATACTACGTCTGATCAGAACAAAGCAAATTGCTCCCTCGCTCGGTGCCCATCCAAACCCTGTATCATCTATTACTCAACCAGTGTAAGTTCTCAGGAACAGCTGTCCCAGTCAGAATTTGTCCGTATTCAGTCATCATCAGATAATCCTAACCAACTAGTCAGATAGACTTATGAATCAAGAAACTCATCTGCTACTCTAAATCCAACTTGTGTTTTAGACAGAAGGAGGTGATGATCCAGTCCCTCTGAGTCCTGTGCATTCAAGAATAGCAGCAGTTACCAGGCTGCAGCAATTGTGTTTACGCTCATCAGCTTTGCATTAATAATCCCTGTGATCTGTCCCACTGAACTAAACTGCTGATCTCAGTGTCCATTCTTGAATCCCTGTTTTAAGCGTAATGTTGGTCATTACAGTATGTTTATGAATGCATAACTGCTAGGAAACGCTTTATTCATGTAACACAGATTCAACCAGAATTCTTTTCAATTTATTTCAATATTGCAATATTGTGAGAGTCACATGACACAATATACTAAAAAGTCAAAATATAATCCTTTGTGAACAGATATTTAACAAATGACAGTGATTTTAATCAAATATGTCTTTTATGTACAGCAACATATTGTAGCTGGCAGAAGTTTCCTGACTTTGTATGGTACAACAGCCATGCTTTAAAAAAAAAAAAAAAACATTAACGTCTACCCTGAACTATTGTAGTTTACCAGACAGTTTACCTCACACATATAATGATCATGTGGAAGATCACATAATTGTGAACACCTTGTAATAAATCTCATACAAAAAACATACATGAAAAACTATATATACACAGTATATAACTGTGAAAAACTACTTGCCCCCTTCTTTTCTTTTTTTTGTGCATATTTTGTCACATTTGTATGATTCAGATCATTAAAAAATTTAATATTACACAAAGATAACCCGAGTAAATACAAAATGCAGTTTTTAAATTGTGATTTCATTTATTTATTCATTTATTTAATGCTTTCTAAACCTATTTGGTCCTATGTGAAAAAGTTATTGCCCCTAATCTAATAACTTTTAACCTAATAACAAAAGGCGGCAACACCCGCAATCAGGGTTTTGAGATAACTGACACGGGACCAGGCAGGTTTGACCAGCTTTTTTCTCTTAATAAATGAAATCATCATTTAAAAACAGAATTTGGTATTTACTCTGGTTATATTTGTGTAATAATATTTCTTTAAAAATGTTCCTTGTGTTAAATTGTGACAAATATGCCATGAAAAAAAAAAAATCAGTAGGGGGCAAATACTTTTTCACAGAACTGTATAGTACTATATTCCGTCTAACGTAATTGATGGAGAATTTCCGTAATTGTTTTACACAGAGTTAATTTTGCATCCCATCATGGGAAACATGACCTACTTCAGCATGGACATTGGACTACAATGGGAGGTTAGGATCCAGAGAAGAAAACTAAAGTCCTGCAGAAACCTTAATCATTCTCTGAATAAGTGAGGCCGAGAGAGAGCAAAAGTGTGTGTGTGTGCGGTATGACTCATGCAGCGGTAGTCATCCGAGTCATGATTATATCTTCCCTATAGAGACCGAAATGGACAAATTTAGTGTTTGTTTTCGAGCTCATTTGTTCAGATGTATTCAGTGTAGATCTTAAGCTTAAGCTCTGTGAGTGACTGCGGCTGGGCTTCACCTTCTCCGCAGGTTATTGTTGTTGATTCTCTAGTTATCTCCACAGTCCATTCCATCAGTATTCCTAAAACGTTCTGTCTTCTTCTTTTTTTTTTTTTTTGAGTCCTTTCCCAATGTCATCCTGAGTTTCAGTCCTGAGCATTAGCTGTAGATGGACACTTAGTGTGTTTTGTGCATGATAATTAAGTGTAACAGTCTCTTTCTATTTTTGCTGGAGACTAAACTCTCTGTCAGATAGCTGTGTCTGTATCACTTAACTTCTCCTAGGTTTTTTCTAGGTAACTTCAGCTCTTTCAGACCACACCCAACCTGACTGGGCTGCACTGCATACAGTACGTTGGCCATAATCTGGCTGACAGTTGAATGGTTTTCACTGGTCATTAGTAACCATGCACAAATAAGTGTAGCACCAAGGTGTCATATAAATTGTCTGGTTATATTCAGTCACCTCATAGTAAAATATATGAAAAAAAGAAAATAGACACCGGATTTTCCCAATGTTTCCAATGACCTTGAAATGTACATTCAAGAATTGTCCAATATTAGAATTGTTGGAATTTGGCCTTTATCAGCTAGGACTGAAGTTGACTCAGGTAATGCCACCTCTTAGACCTTTAGCAGGAGCATGGCTCGGACAAGCTCACTCATGGGGACCTGACTGGGACAGTGCGACCTCCAAGCTTGGCAGCATCATAGAATGGCATTGCTGGGAGAGAATATAGCATTGCTGGGACAGCGAGACCTCTCTGGACGATGCTAGGACAGGGCGTGGCAAGATTCAGGAGGCTGCCTTATTGACCCCAATCTACTTGCTCTGTTAGGAAGGTCACCTTGATGACCTTTGCAGGATGCTGTGCATGAGCAGGAGAGTTGAGGTCATCTGGTTGACCTCCATTGTGCAATGAGGTGCAGAGTCTGAGACTATAAAGATGGTGCAGAGAACTAAGGCAGTAAAGAGCCTGACCGAGGTGGTGCAGAGACTGGGTGGGATGGTGCATGCATAATCCTCTCTGTCTGAGAAGGTGCAGAGCCTGAGACTGTAAAGAAGCTGCCTGAGATGCTGCAGAGTCTGCTGAGACAGTTCAGGACCTAAAAGTGGTGGTGCAGGACTAGGTTCAGGTGCATGGCATATCTTAAGTGGAACAGCACCTATGTTGCATGCCATTTAAAAGAATGTCTATACACATCATACATGTGCATCTCAAAAAGTTAGAGTACTGCATGGTATGGCATGGAGCAGGTCATGGTAAAATGCTTCTTGGTTGAGACTCTGGGACTCTGGGAACCAAGAGTCTCAACCACTCTCTCCCTGTTGACCTCCTTCTGGAGCTGGGCGGCTGAATGGCCGGTAGTGCCTCTTGCTTACAGTATGTAGCTTCCACAGTCATTGAACAACATGTAAAGACAGAAAGTTAGAAACACACTGGCTTAAATAGTACAACGAAGCAAAAACAAGACGGACGCAGCTATGAAGCTAAATTCTGAAGCATGAGACATTGAGTCAAAATACAAGTCCATGCAATTTGTACTGTGATGCCGTGTAGGGAAATGGCTTTAAAACTCTTGTATATTTCCAACAATTGTATATTTCCAGCATATACAGTACTTTATGTAGATGCCATTTTGTTAAATATGAGGAACAATAACGTCTATGATTAAAACTGTTTTATAAGCATTCTTTCTTTCTTTTTTTGCCAAGTGGTTGCCAGATCACTTGTTCTTAATTTTTCTTTCCATTTCTCTATAGGCTCATTTGCTTTTTTTCCTCTGTTGTTACAGTACCTCCCACACATCTCTGATGTACTGGTTTAATAATAGGTAAAGCATCTATGGATCCTTGTGTAAATGTCACATTCATGCACTGCAGAGAACATTTTATTTTATGCAAGTTCATCTGAAAAAAAAAAAAAAAAAGAGGCAAGGAAAATCATACTGTTTTGGGTTCTTATGTTTTTTCCTCTCAAGATACAAGTTTTAGCAAAGAGTATGAGTCTTTTTTACATACATGTGCATCTCAAAAAATTAGAATATAGCGGAAAAGGTTTTTGTAATTTAATTCAAATTCATATGTTCTAGATTCATTACACTTAAAGTAAAATATTCCATGCATTTTTTTTTTTTTTTTTGCTGAATACTGTACATCTAGATTATTTGTGGGTGTTAAATCATACCTTAGCCATGTTCTACAAGGGTTTTGGATCATATTTCAGCCAATTTGAACAAAATCAGATCAGAACCACGTCATACCAGCACATTAGATCAGATTCTAAACAAGTAGAACAAATATGTTACTGTAGATCAGATCCCAACCGAGTTATACCAGGACATTAAATCAGATTCCAGCCAGCTTGGACAAGGATGTTAGATCAGATCCCAATTGTGGTAAATGTGAATTGTTACAACACAGTCCTGGTCCAAATCTAAACTGGACTCCATCTAAATGTTAAATGGAACCGTTTACAACTGATGACTTCCTTTGCTGACTCATAGCCTTAGTCGCATTAAAAATTTTTATGCGAAAAGCATGCCCAAAGCAGCATGACACAGGCAGCCCTGTTTTTTTTTTTGTTTGTTTGTTTTTTAAATGTGTAAATGGAAGAAACTCAGTAATTAGGACTGATTAAGAGTTTAGGTGCAGCACGTCTTCTAAAAACAAATTGCATCTTCTAATCTTCATTTATTTTCATAGCCGTCTGCTCATTCCTCTACTTTTTTACCTTCATATGTTTTTTTCTTTTCCTTCCCACATTCTCCTTTTCTTCATGCTTCTCAGGCTTATACAGTAGAGTGGGCATATTTTATTAAGAAAATAAAATCCTCGGAACAATCGAACAAGTCAGAAAGCTGAACCGGTAAACAAGAAGTCCGTGAATAGCCATTACATATTTTACGATTTTGAGACTAGACAGGAAACAGGAACTCGTATAGCTAATTACTTATGCTGTATTGATTTTCATGGAAAGGAGTGGGTGTTTGAAGGAGACGGTTGTGTCGCTGTTTTTCGGCGTAACAAATACAAAGACTATACCTTTACAGCACATAATGCTAGAGGGTTTGATTCTTACCTTTTGTTAAATCATTTAGCGAAAGAGGGAATAACACCCGATATCATTGCACAAGGCGGTAAAAATCTTTGCTATAACAATTCCAAGTTTCGTCAGTCCTACATCAATAGCCTATCCTTCTTACCCATGAAGCTTAGCAGCCTCCCTAAAGCCATGGGGTTTTTAGAAAAATAGAAGGGTTATTTTCCAAATTTCTGGAACACCTTAGAACACCAAAACTACATAGGTCCCTATCCTGAACCAAAGTTTTACGGTGTGGATAGTATGATGCCTAAAGACATAGCCGAGTTTTTCAAGTGGTACTGTATGCAACGGTATCTGACAAAGTCTTTGATTTCAAGAAAGAGATGGCAGAATACTGTATCAACAACGTTGACATTTTGAGAAAGGGGTGTTTAGCTTTCAGAAATGAAATACTCCAGAGTACAAAGGTCGACCCCTTTAAATGCATAACTATCACTTCTGTCTGCATGAAAATCTTTAGAACCATGTTTCTTTCTAAAAACACTCTGGCTATTCCGCCGTTTGACAGTTACATCATCAGGCAGAAATCTTTCTCAACACCATCCATTCAGTGGCTCGAAATACTTTTCGGTCACACAAAATCTACCCATTCAGCATGCGTTGAACTTGGGTGAAGCTACTGTAGGTTTGGTCAATATTTTGTGGATGGTTACTGTAAAGTAGGTCAGACGTGAAAGGCTTTTGAGTTTTCTGAAAGTGTTTTCCCTCAGTGACCCCACATCCTCTTAGCTCTTCTTAGGTTAGCTTTGGAGATGTCCGCCAAAAATCGTTGGAAAAAATCAAGAATCCCTCAATTTACTACAGTACACGTCACAACAATGTGGGAACATGAGTGGAGTGAAATGAAGAAAAGCCATAGCCGTGTGATAAACTTTCTAAAAGAGTTTGACTTTCCAGAGCACTTAAACCCTCGTGATGCCCTTTATGGTAGTCGAACGAATGCATTACATTTACACTATGTAGCTAAGCCTGGTGAGAGTATCGATTATTTTGACTTTACCTCTCTTTACCCCTATGTAAATAAGACAAAGACTTACCCGAACGCTCATCCTGTCATCATTTATCAGGACTTTGAGCCTCTGGAGAATTATTTGGGTATAATCAGAGCTAAAGTATTACCACCTAGAGGATTATGGGGGACCCGTTCTTCCATATCGAGTAAAAAGCCAACTCCTCTTTCCTCTATGTAGAACAACAGCACTGTAACCACGCAGCGCAGGCCAGAGCTCTGACAGAGACATGGGCCTCTATTGAAATAGAAAAAGCCATCAAAAAAGGCTACAAAATATTAAAAGTGTTTGAAGTCCGACAATCTTTTTACAGAGTACATTAAAATGTTTCTCAAGACCAAACAGGAAAGTTCAGGATACCCGTCCTGAATAGTGGGTGAAACGACTAAACATAAATAGCGCGGTATGGGTAGGTACTGAGAAATAAGACGGGCCCCTAAGACAACATCCACTTGTGAGAAAAGTGATGCTATAGGATAGTTAACAACTCTTTTTCACACTGGTCTTGATTTTAGTTACCTTGTACCGATCTCCGCTGGGTCTTTAAGATTTTTTCAAGACCCATCCTGATTTCCAGTTTGTGTTTTGTTTATACACTAATGTTACTCACTACATCACCTACAATACCTTTAGCCGCAGTTTTTAAATGAGGTTTTGTGATACGTAGCAAATCCCCTTTTGAGGAACGGAACCGCCATTCGAAAAAGACCCTTGAACAGACCTCCTAGACCTGGTGGGAGTTCCGGAGAACCCGGGAAAGCCATTTTATATTAGTATACATGTACTATGGGCAAGCCATTAGTATTCGATATGGGCCTGTGGATCTACACTATATACCTCCTATCTACCATTTTACACGAATGCTTAGCCGGTCTGAAGTGTAGTTTAGCTATAAACTTTCCGTAACTGAAAGGTATAATCTTGTTCTGATCAGACTTGAGTTCGATTACAGTATCAGTAATGTGGTTCTTGGTGAGCGGTACGTAATGTGACTTATCATAAATAATAGTGACAACTTTGTTGTTTTCACATGTACGCATCTCAGTAACTGTCACCGACAGTATAATGTGCTGATACTCAATAATATCCGTATATGCGTACATTGTGTAAAAACCCGCATGAATATCAGCGGGATTTGGTGCTTCTTGATGTCGGAATGTCAACGGTTTGTCGGGTATCAAACCGGGCATATAGGCTAAGCTTCCTTTGGCTTTTACAGTATATTGTTTTAAGCCCTCCATGCGTATTTTATTTTTCATAGGGTTATAGGATATCTCCATGTCAAGTTTCAGTGTTTTTATAGGTTTGTTAATTTCATTACCCAGTTCTATGATACTTTTATAATACCCATGACTGATATTAAAGATATTACCATACCTTTGATCAACTAATTGTTAACATACGTATGTTGGGTGAGTGGGTGAGAGAGAGGGGTGTGTGTGTGTGTGTGTGTGTGTGTGTGTGTGTGTGTGTGTGTGTGTGTGTACCCCTCAAGGTGATAATTACTAACAATTTTCAATAGATGACTTTTTGGGGACAATGTATGTATGTGTGCTTTGGTCTGGGCGGGGGTGGCTGGGTGTGTCAGGGACGCATGGAAACATTTAACATCATTACAATCTTTAATCATACATTCTGTTTGGAAAAATGGCATTATAATTAATGATGACTTACAAATTCTAATTAGTAATTTGTTAATGTGCTGACCTAGATTTGTCAGAATATTTACGAATTACTTGTCAGCATCTTTATTAATTACTTGTCAGCATATTTACTAATTACGATGACCTTTGACCTAAACTTGTCAGCATATTTATTAATTACTTGTCATCATATTTCTTAATTATGATGTCCCCTGACCTTTTTGACCTTTGAGCAATCAATCAAAACAATCAAATGTTTTGACAGTTTGCACCCTCTATATCTCTCTCTGTGTGGGGTTCAAACCTCGCTGATGTGTGCATTAATAATGTACGCCAATCCTCCCTGCAACTGATATAACCTTTTACCACACGCCTTTACCCGCTCGTATTGCACGGCATATGAACGCAGTTCTGAATGCAGATGAATGAATGTGTTAAGAGGAAAAAGACATGAAGGTCTTTCACATTACAGGCCATATTGCTCAATTCAGATTATTTTTGGTCAGATTGGATTTGCATGTCATGATAGTTCACATTCATACTGTACAAGTGACTTTTATCTGACTCTTATGTAGACGCCTGTGAAACATCAATACCTTTTTAAATAATGCAATGAGATTATAGCAGAAATGTGCTTGAGATTATGTTCTTAAAGGAAAAATCCTCTCTTTAGATGTTGGATATAGATTTTGTAACTGTTTTCACAAATGTTCGATATGTGACACGACACGCGTCAAGTCAGTAGTCCAGCTCCACACTGTAGCATATTACGCGTAACATTCTCCAGCGGCTCAGGGTGATATGTGCACCATTTAGAGTTTCTAGTAATGTAGTGCTAATCATTCTGGCTCATTTTCTAATTTTTAACTTGTGCATGTGTTTAGGCAGACAAATTGACTGAATTAAATATTAAATTAAATATACACCTTTAAATTCAATGTACTTGTGTTGTGTTTTGTGATTTATTTTTTACATTCCAGAACAATGCTATATATTTCAAAACTATGAAATAACACATATGGAGTTACGTAATTAAATAAAAACAACAACTATAACAGTCAGTTGTTATTTTAAGACACAAAGGTCAGCTGTTCTGGAATAGTTCTTGCAAAAACAGTTCTTAAGTGCATTTGCAAAACCCATCAAGCACCATGAATCCCAGGAAAGCAAGACCAAAACGTACCTCTGCTGCAGAGGAGAAGTTCATTTAGAGTCACCAGCCTCAGAAATCACCAATTAACAACCAGCACCTCAGATTAGAGCCGTTATGAAGGATTTACAGAGCATACAGTGCGTAGCAGATGCGTCTCAATATAATACGTCTCAAAAGAGATTTTGGATGTGTTCAGTATTGATTTACAATGTAGAAAGAAATACAAATCAGGAAAGATCATTGAATTGAAGGTGTGTCCAGACTTTTAATTGGTAGTTTACTTTATTAATATGTGCACTACTGACCATGATGTGGATATAATATATGTATAAAGTATGTTTATAGACTTGTACCTGTAAATCCAAACATGTATGCAAGTGCTAATATACTTTTATACAATGGCTGTTCGAGTGAAACCAGGACTTGTGATGAATGAAGGCATAAACCCTGATTGACTTCAGGCACATGGTATCCAACCCATAGTGAAACTCTAGGATAAGCGCCTTAGTGTAACAGAGGATTATATAGAGAGTTTTTACTCTTGTAACTCTGTTCTGTTATTCTGCACAATCAATAGTCCCAGTTTGACTTGAACACCCACCATGCATTTTTGTATAAAGCATGTAAAAAAAAAAAAAGTATGCTGTTAGCATTACACATACCATCGACTGACATATGCTAGGATTTTTCTTTCTCTCTCTCTCGCTTCCTTTTTAGAAATGTAAAAACAATAAATAAATAATCACAAATAGCTGTCAACATTTTTCATCCAGTTGTTTTTATCTTTATTTTAATTTCACTGCTAGATAGTCGAAGTCCTGTTCGATTTGTTGTCCGTGAGAGAAACTTCTACCCCCTAAAGCTGTCGAAGAAACTCTCTCTTCTCTTTTAACACCACCCACTTTTTCTCCTCCATATTTCAGATACTTCTGTCACCTGAAGCAAAGCGTCTCCTCCTGACTTTCCGGAAGCTTCTGTGCTGGAGCAAAGAGACACCGGCAACATGTTCAGCACCAAAAGGTCAGGGTGACATCACTGTTTTGTACAGTTTTTATGTGAACGTACGTGAAAGCAAGAAGCAAAATGTCACGAAGCTCACGGGCAGGCTGTTCGGAAAGGCAAATGTAGCAGACGTTCGAGTCGTGGGGTTTATTTTGTGATGTCAGACTTTGCGTTGAGGACCAAGTTAGAGTTGATTTCAGGTCAGAAAATAGACTTTGCTTTAAAGTGTCCAGAACTCCCATACAGAGTAGGGGTGCCAATATTAACGCATGTGATTAATCTAGAAATTTTAGCACATTACTATTTTTAAAACGCAAATTAATCAGATAACCAAACTTGACCCTAATGGCTTTCCATAACCGCAGCATGGTTACCTACTGTATGGCTATGTGTGATAATGGCATGTTTATCGCAGATAATAAGATGACTAAGGAAACATCACCAGGTGTGCTGAATGGCAAGTTTCATTATAAAATGCTTCTAGATGGAAGTTTGGATAAAACTTGGATAAAGTTGTGTGCTCGACCTACTGTTAAGAGGAACTATTTTTACAAGAATTCATTAAATGTAAGATGCGGGAGTGATGGCTCAGGCGGCTAGGGTTCTTTCTAGGGTGTTGAGTTTCAGATCCGGGTTTGAGCACCGCCATCTATGGGTTGCTACACCCATATTACCCAGCCACTGCATGCAGTGCCAGTCCTGTTTAAGAGGTTTTAAATTAAACATTTGTTCAATGTTAACGTTTGAGATATTATCAAACTGCTTAATCTGTTAAACAGATCTGTTATTTCACGTTTATAATACAAGTAAATCTGAGTATTTTAAAATTGTGATTAATCGTGATTAATCACAGACTACGACTGTGATTAACTAGATTAAAAAATTTTAATCGATTGACGACACTACTTCATCCATTTTCTACTTTGTCACCTAGTTGTTAACTGAGATTTATTTATTTATTCATTTTTAACTAAATGACATGCTGTTTAAGTATTACCGTCTATACGTTACCCTCCGTTAATCGTCATGCCGCAACACCATACTGTAGCATCTGTTTCCATGTGCGAAAAGACAGGAACAGATGGATTCCTCAGGAAACACGCATGTTATAATTGACATGAAGTCTGCCTGAACACGAACCCTACTGTCCAGAGCCTGAAAGGTTTAATAGCTGAACACAAATCAGCATTGTCATCTCTTATCGAATGTACCACCGACTGGGGGTGCCTGAGACGGAAGTGTGTCTTGTAACAGAATAACACTCGTTCATTAAAGTTCTGACAAGCACAGGGAGGTAATTAAACCTGTGGGGATGCATCATGCTTGGTGAAAGCGCTGGCGGGTGGATGTGGATTTACACGAAGAATCAAATTATAATTCTGCACAACATGCGCTCACATGCTGCTCCACTTCCAGATTTCTCTTTTCTTTACAGTTGATAAAGTTTCTCTCAAACTTTAGAAGTGTGTATTTTCTCAGATTTCAGTGATCTGTTTAAAAAAAAAAAAAAAAAAAAGTGCTTTTAATAAAAAAAAATATCTAGGATAGAAAGGTGGACCTTCGACCATATAAACAATAAAAAGTAAAAAAGACTTTAATATAAAAAGAATTTAAATTGTAATGTGGAATGTATTCTTATGATATGTTTCTGGGATAATCTGACCAAGCAGTCATCTGCTATGCTTGCTTTAATTCCTTAATCATTGCCTCTACATAGTATTCCACTGTCACGATATCCAGTGGTGGTAAATTAACTTAAAAACCAGAGCCTGCTAGTACAAGTTATCACACAAAAATACGAGAGGCATTCATGACAAACCGGGACTTATTGTGAATGAGGGTTTAAAACCCATTGACATTTACAGAAGACTTAAAAGAAGGTTGTACTGTACAGTGCGTATGTGAATGAAGATCCCAGCCAAGGTGGCTCAGTGCCCAATGCAGTCGTTCTCATGAACATTCAACAAGAAGAACGGCTGATCCTTGAAACTGTTAACTTGTCTCCACCTTGCGGGAGGAACGCATCTGTCTGTGGGAACTGTGCACGCCATCATTTAAGAACCCGGGTTTATTGCCACATGCCCAGCATATCAGTCCTGACCTCGCTCCAAGCCATTTTCAAATGTCTGGGGCATTAAAGGAGTTCCTGGGAGGCCAGTGTTTCAGACTTGATGCAGGCAGTCCAATCATACAGTAGCTTCGGCAGGATCGGCTGAGAAAACCTTTTACTATGATGGCATCCAAGAATGAAACGAAACACTGGGATAAGTGCATTGGTATACTATTATAACTGTGTTCTGTTATTCTGCACGATCAAATGTCTCAGTTTGACTTGAATATATACCACACATAAATTTGAACTCTTTGCTATTAACTGACATGATTCAGACCCAGAATCCCCTCCCCTGCTCATGCACTTGTGTTTTCTCCTAATTACTAGATAGAATCTAAGTTTTTTTTTTTTTTTTACAATTGCAACAATGCCTCATCTCTCTTTAAAGCTGAAATGTCCATCTTTTTATGGCCACTCCTCGACAGTAAAATGGTTTACTACATTTTTTAAAATGCTAAATTGCTTAAAAGTAAAGTAGTTTTACATAATGTAGAAATTTTATCAAAGGCAACATAGAGCAATTGCTTTTTTTCCTTCCATGAAGATGCTAAAATAAAACAAAAAACAACATATTTTACATATTTTGGCATCAATAATTTTCCCACATATGCACTCTTTCTTAAAATCTGTTTTTATTATAGGAATACATATATACAGTGGGGCAAAAAAGTGTTTAGTCAATCACCAATTGTGCAAGTCATCCGACTTAAAAAGATGAGAGAGGCCTGTAATTTTCATCATAGATATACCGCAACTATGAGAGGCATAATAATAAAAAAAAAAAAAAATCAGAAAATTTTCACCAAATTATGGTGGAAAATAAGTATTTGGTCAATAACAAAATTTCATCTCAATACTTTGTTATATCCCTTTGTTGGCAATGACGGAGGTCAAACATTTTCTGTAAGTCTTCACAAGGTTTTCACACACTGTTGCTGGTATTTTGGCCCATTCCTCCATGCAGATCTCCTCTAGAGCAGTGATGTTTTGGGGCTGTCGCTGGGCAACACGGCTGTCGCTTTCAACTCCCTCCAAAGATTTTCTATGGGGTTGAGATCTAGAGACTGGCTAGGCCACTCCACGACCTTGAAATGCTTCTTACAAAGCCACTCCTTCGTTGCCCGGGCGGCGTGTTTGGGATCATTATCATGCTGAACGACCCAGCCACGTTTCATCTTGCCCTTGCTGATGGAAGGAGGTTTTCACTCAAAGTCTCACGATACATGGCCCCATTCATTCTTTCATCAGTCGTCCTGGTCCCTTTGCAGAAAAACAGCCCCAAAACATGATGTTTCCACCCCCATGCTTCACAGTAGGTACTGTATGGTGTCCTTTGGATGCAATTCAGCATTCTTTCTCCTCCAAACACGACAAATTGAGTTTTTACCAAAAAGTTCTATTTTGGTTTCATCTGATCATATGACATTCTCCCAATCCTCTTCTGGATCATCCAAATGCTCTCTAGCAAACATCAGATGGGCCTGGACATGTACTGGCTTAAGCAGGGGGACACGTCTGGCTCTGCAGGATTTGAGTGTGTTACTGATGGTAGCCTCTGTTACTTTGGTCCCAGCTCTCTGCAGGTCATTCACTAGGTCCCCCGTGTGGTTCTGGAATTTTTCTGGGATTTGTACACAGTTCTTATGATCATTTTGACCCCACGGGGTGAGATATTGTGTGGAGCCCCAGATCGAGGGAGATCAGTGGTCTTGTATGTCATCCATTTTCTAATAATTGCTCCCACAGTTGATTTCTTCACACCAAGCTGCTTACCTACTGCAGATTCAGTCTTCCCAGCCTGGTGCAGGTCTACAGTTCTGTTTCTGGTGTCCTTTGACAGCTCTTTGGTCCATAGTGGAGTTTGGAGTATGACTGTTTGAGGTTGTGGACAGGTGTCTTTCATACTGATAACGAGTTCAAACAGATGACATTAATACAGGTAACGAGTGGAGGACAGAGGAGCCTCTTAAAGAAGAAGTTATAGGTCTGTGAGATCCAGAAAAGCTTGTTTGTAGGTGACCAAATACTTACTTATTTTACCGAGGAATTTACCAATTAATTCATTAAAAATCCTACAATGTGTTTTTCTGGATTTTTTCCCCCTTATTTTGTCTCTCATAGTTGAGGTATACCTATGATGAAAATTACAGGCCTTGCTCATCTTTTTAAGTGGGAGTACTTTCACAATTGGTGGCTGACTAAATACTTTTTTGCCCCACTGTGACAATGGCGGCACGGTAGCTTTGGGGTTAGCACTGTCGCCTTGCACCTTGGTCCAGTTTCAATTCCTGCCTCAGGTGTCCACCTTGCATGTTCTCCACTAGCTTGGTGGGTTTCCTCTGGGTACTCCGTGTTTCTCCCACAGTCCAAAAACATGCAGATTAGGCTAATTAATGTTTGACGTTCAGTGTGTACCACGCCTCCGGGTCTCCTAGGATAGGCTCCAGGCCCCCGCGACCCTGTATACAGGATAAGGCGGTATAGATGCCGAGTGAGTGAGCGCTATATAACAACATGTACAAGGTTTTTAACATTTACTTTTTACTTCACTCGAATTGAGATTAATTGTTTAATTACAAGCCTAGATTAATAAAGAGACACTAATGGAACCCAAGACAAGTCTTTGACTTCGTTTTTGTTGTTGTTTGTGATTAATATTGGCTTACTGCTCTCGCCCCACTTCATCATGAAGCGTTACTGGTGCCGTCCCCTAATCGGACAAGCCGCACCTTTAATTAAAGCGCCTTCATAAAACTTTAATTAGAGGAACAGCTAACAATGTTCTGCCTTCCGAAACGGTACCTAATAAATCCAGAAATGATCCGCTTACAGAACCGGCAATGAGATAATTTTTTGCTTGGATACTGCTTTTTATCGCCGGACACTAGGATATTTGTCCCCCTCAGGTTAATTGTTTATGCTCATGCATGCTCTTTAAAAAGTTAATGAGAGCAGCGTTAAACTAAATTGCTCATCAACTTTCCCTGTAAATCTTCTCCTCTGCGTGAAAAAATAAAGAGACCCAGAATCTCCAGGGTGTGCATAATCACTGTGCTTGAGATAAGCTCGGCTTTAATCAGACTCGCCAGTGTTTACGTCCCGCAATGGCTCAAAACTCAGTCCCTGCAGTCTCGAGCACCGAACTTATTACCGACTCATTATCTCTTATCCCCTCTGAAACTCCGATCAAGACTATCTCTCATTGTCTCCAAAATCCATCTCTGAGCCTCACCTGCAGCCGCCACGTGACCCGCTGGCTTCTCCCGTAGCTTAGTCATAATGAGACGAAGGCACATGTTGGATGTTCCTGTCACGCGTCCTCTGCCCTCAGCTCAAGCTATTATCTCAACAGCGGATGCTGGTTATAACTAGCAGGAAGAGGAAATGTCTAAGCTGAGCTCACTCCGTGTCTGTCAGGTGCTGAGCGCGCTGTCAAGCTCCTGGAAGAAACTGCAGGCAGAGTAGTTATGATATTAGAGCAGCGCAAATTAGCTGCGGGTCATGACAATTTACTGTATAGCTACACAGTGCTGAATTGTTACAGATGAAATGACATATGATAAAGGAAATTCATGACTCATTTAAACTGTTGTGCTTGCAGATTTATAACAAGTTAAGAAGTTCGACGATACGCATATCGCGGTGTTTTATCACTACAAGGTTTTCTTGAAAAAATCCTAACTATAGAAGTCATTGTATTGTCTTCTTCTGTTTTTTTCAAGCAGGGGTTAAATGTGTTAATACACTCACTCACTCGCTCACTCATCATCTATATCGCTTTATCCGGTATACAGGGTCATGGGGGGCCTGGAGAGTATCGCATTGGGTGGGGTGCCAATCCATCATAGGACACGCACTCACATGCTCAGTCACACACTATGGGGAACACCAGTCAGCCTAATCTGCATGTCTTTGGTCTATGGGAGGAAACCGGGGGACCTGGAGGAAACCCACCAAACACGGGGAGATTCATGCACACTCCATGTACACAGGCGGGAATCGAACCCGGACCCTGGCGGTGCAGTGCAACAGTGCTAACCAAAAAGTCACTGTGCCGCCTTAAAGGTGGTAAATGTGTTAAAATTTTTATTAGCGTTTTTATGGTATTCAGTTCGCGTTCGCTGTATCTTTAACATTAAATCGCTGTTTCCTTAAAGCTAAAGTTAATTAGAATTTTTCCAATTTCGTTTTTTTTTTTTTTATCATATGAGCTAAATAGCTGATCATATCTTTGTGCCTGCATGTGCAGTGACTTCAGTCACTTGTCAGTCAAGCAGACAGCACAGATAGCAGAGAGACAGGTGGATGAACACCAAGTTAGGAAGAAAAATAGGTTAGAAACTTTTTTTTCTGATTTTTTTTTATGACATTATTATTATGTCAGTACAAAAACATTTCTAATATTTAAACATAAAAATTCAACGTTACAGAAAAATATTTGTAGGCCAGAAAAGAGCAGCATATTATATAATCAATGACATTTTAGACAAAATAACATGCTGGGTTCTGCAGGTGCAACAGTCACAGTCCTCAGAAGAAGGTTGTGTGGTTCTGCAGGGTGCTGAGTAAAACTTGGTAACTAATTGCCTTATACAACTGCACAAATTGTACCTAGGACTGAAGGGTCCTCAAAGCGTTGTCACCCCAAATACTAACTTTGTTTCATTACTTTTTTAAGGTCTCCTTATGTTGCACATGCCTGAGACTTTTGCACAGTCCTGCATCACTGTATGATAAACCTGTCATTGCAGTGTTCTTTCGAAAATGTCACACAAGACAGCTGGTGCCTGATTAAAATCAGTAATATCCAAGTTTTTCAACATACTGTACAGTACACCATTATCTTGTCTCTTGTCATCATATGGTCGGTAAAATCCCATGGCGTGACTTTAGCCGACGATTCATCATTATTTGGCTTGACTGAGGCGTGACGAAAAGGTGGGTGTCTTTGATTTTTGGATCACAGGACTGCGAGAGCTCGATTGGTATCAGGAAAGAAAAGTGGCATCATGCCAACTCGCATGACATTTACTGTCCACAACACTTTAACCATAAACCACTCTCATCACATACAGTATTGACTGACAAGGCTTTCTGGATAAGATTTGTTATTATTAGCAATTAAGTCGAATTAACTCTGGCGGAAGGAAAATTACAGCTGAAAGCTTTACGTGCCTCCAGAAAGCATGCACCTCTAGTTAACCAGGATCATCAAATCACATACTAGTGAATGCCCATACTGTATACCTTATACAATAATGAATTAGAGCTAGTGTGTTAATGTAAACCTGTGATTTACCTTCTATAAGACCTGATGAATTAACAACCATCTGACAAAACAGGATGTGGCATAAACTAATCCATAAAACTGCATTAACACTCCATTGAAATGATTCTAGCGTCAGCGCTTCATATAAACTGGGGTTAAAGTTGAGCTCCCGCACCCACAGTGACTTGGAAAGAGTCCAATAAAACAATATGGTCTGTTTCTGTTCATGCATGTTTGCAATACAGATATTTTCACCAATGTATAAGGATTCATGTTTGATCTATTTGTTTAGTTTAAATCTATTCCATACCGGCGCGGCCGTATACCGTACCTGTTAAATGCATGTTAAAAGTAATGCCCATGTGGGGGGGCGTATCCTAATTCTGATCTTGTATAATTAACCATATCCTAAGGTTCTACAGATCCGTGTGGAGATTTAAACCAACAGTAACGCACCGGCGCTTGGTTATTTATGTATTCAGGCGAGGGAGGAGGTAGTGAGCCCCTGAGGAGCTGCTAAACTTGCCTGGATTTTTACCCCCTACAAAGGCTTGCTGGTCCAATTAGGCAATGACCTTGACAGCCTCCTTGAGGAGCTGAGAGAAAAGAACCCCTATAAACATTCTCCTATCAGTTGTCCCTTGCTGTCTCTCGCTTTTAAGGTCTGATACTCACAGGGGCTTTTAAAAGCTTTAGTGGATACGTGGCTGATGGACATTAATGGACTTTTGAGTCTGCTTTTTTGTGAACCTGACTAGTTTCTGTGAGCATTTCGAGAGCATACTTTTTGGTAATACTTCACTTTAATATAATAGAAAGCTGATTATTGTGCTCTGAGCTCTGAGTTTTGTTCCCATGGCTATGTCCAGTATTTAAACTCACCTTTTTTTTTTTTTTCATTGAACTCGTGATTTTTGTTACGTTCGAATAATCTGAAATGTCATGTTTTCATGAGGTCTTTTTATCTTTGAACAATGTCAGAAGGCTTAGCCCTGCTAGTACATACCTGTATAGGGGTTTGCTCTAAACATGGGGTTTGCAAGAATGAAGCTTGTGAAAGATTGGAGCCTCAACAACTGGTAAGTCAGATAGAGATGTATGAGAGACGTTCAACTCAATCCTGTACTAAGACATAAGACATAAAACCAATTGACAGTACGGTAGTGAGACATAAGAAGGCCGTAAGTGCATGAATGACGATTCCGACGGAGGTGACTCGGACCCCACTGCAGTCATTCCAGTGAACATTCAGCGAGTGCGACACCTGATACTTAACAGTCGATTAATAACTTGTCGCATCTGTCTGTGGGAATTGCATCACTTGCTCTTTACAGGAACTCGGCTGGGATTTATTGCCGCATCCTACAGTACGTACAGCCCTGACCTCGCTCCAAATCACTCCAACATATTCAGGCCATTAAAGGAGTTCCTGGGAGGAAGTGAAGCAGACAGTCCGATCCTGAGAAAACTTTCAATCTTGATGGTATCCAAGTACTAGTGAAACCCTGGGATAAGTGCATTAGTGTACAGTAGCAGGGGATTATATAAAGAGATAAAGATTAGTTTTTACTCATAGGACTTGAACCCACCTCGTAAAAGATTCAGATTGCACAGACATGGCAGATGGCCCACATGGCATGAGCTGACAACAAGGATTACAGACAACAAAGATTACCCTGAATAACCAGGCTTAGAGAAGAGTTCGTCTGGAATTAATTTGATTAGACATCCTGCAGAATCTGAACTCAATCAGCACTGGATGCTTGCATGAGGTGTGCTTATAAAAAATAAACCTCCTTGGATGCCGGGTGTTCAAACATACCTGTGATGTTTCATCAGGGTCTCGGTGGAGTCGAGTCTTGCTGTTCATTATATAGTCATGAATATATACAGAATCCTGCTATAGGCAGCGTGCCTGTTCCCTAGACATACACCAAGCAACATGCATCTCCTCCCACATGTACACTAAGATGTGGCTTACATTTACATTTTTAATTTAAGTGTATTTTATGCTCAGGAATTGTTTTATTTTTAGGTTACTGTTTAGAGGTCTCCTAAAGTGTGTGTGTTAATACGCCAGCTGAAACACTCCTTCATCTTCTTTTTTCGCCTGCTCCCGTTTGGGCTCGCCACAGCGGACCATTTGTCTCCATCTAACTCCATCTACCGCATCTTCCTTTGTCACTCCAACCTCCTGCATGTCCTCCCTCACCACATCCATAAACCTCCTCTTGGGCCTTCCTCTT
>JAQMYG010000019.1:6113603-6132062 GCA_030014215.1 Clariallabes teugelsi | reverse complement strand
CTCCCCTCTTCTCGTCTTACACAGTAACACTTCCTCCTCTCTTATTTGAGTTTCTCACACACACACACACACACACACACACACTCACATTAACGGAAAGACTGTTTTATCGGAAATATTAACAAGGAACATTGCTAGTAACTCTCGCGTGAGCACATACTAACGGAATCACTGCTGTGAAATTAAAATAAAAAACAAATGAACCTGTACTTTACCTTAGAAAAGAATCGCGATAGAGCAGAGAGTGTGTGTGTGTGAAGGCGAGAGGAGGAGTGTGTGTGTGTGTGTGTGTGAAGGCGAGAGGAGGGGTGTATGTGTGTAAAGGCGAGATGAAGTGTGTGTGTGAAGGGGCACGGTGTTAAATTACGCGTGCGCACACACATAACGGCATGCTGACCCAGGGAGAGAAAGAAAATGGATCTTTAACCTCTCTAATGAGACTTTCTTCTGGTTTACACGCGCGCACACACGTGTGTTATAATAAACAGTACGTGCAGACACATACAAACACAAAATCAAAGATGTTTTACGCACACACACACGTGATCACAGCTAGGGGTGGGCTAGGGGTAGGCTAGGGGTAGCTCAGTGGTTAAGGCATTGGACTACGGTTCGGAAGATCCCAGGTTCAAACCCCACAACCACCAAGTTGCCACTGTTGGGCCCTTGAGCAAGGCCCTTAACCCTCAACTGCTCAGATGTGTAATGACATAAAAATGTAAGTCGCTCTGGATAAGAGCGTCTGCCGAATGCCTAAAATCACAGTGTTATAGTAAACAGTACACGCATGCACGAATGTTGATTATACCATTATACCAATAATAACTGACAGTGTACTTCATATGTAAAACGGTGATAACATTACTAATTATACAGTTTGATTGATTGATTAATTAATTGATTAATACAGATGCAGATTAATGACTCTGTTTATCTGTTGTTGTTATTATATGCTATACATGTAAACCGTTTCATAAGTCAGGATACTAATGTTATTCACAGGATGCTCATGTTTTTCTTAAGTACCTCAGAATATATTTCTCGTATACAGTAAATGTACCTTCGAACGAC
Organism: Clariallabes teugelsi; assembly: GCA_030014215.1. Taxonomy (NCBI): domain Eukaryota; kingdom Metazoa; phylum Chordata; class Actinopteri; order Siluriformes; family Clariidae; genus Clariallabes; species Clariallabes teugelsi. Next base: position 6,130,991 of record JAQMYG010000019.1, on the reverse strand, counting down.
TTATTATTAAATTCATTACTATCTAGTTTGATAAATGAGGCTCAGTGATCAGGGCTGGAAGGATCTACGGAAAACATAAGGCTTACAGGAAGCATCGCCGGTGATATAAATGATAGCTTGCACATGATGAATAATGAGCCCCAGGAACTGCAAAGTGTTTTGGCTTCGGTCCTGGTTCCCTGTTGCTTAATCTGCCATTGTGAGATCATGCACAGAACTCAGGCTATGTGACTAATAGAGATTTTGCATGGCCTTACAGGAAAGATGAGAAAAACTTATATTCAATTTATTTCCTCCTAGACTTTTTCTTCCAGCCTTGTTGACTGGACACAATGGGTGTGCGATTGGACATACAGTAGGAAATATCATGTAACAAGTAACTGTGATGCATATGTATTAGGATAAATGCTGTACATATCTCAGCCATAACTTCATCAACAACACATCCAGGTGAACTTGTAGCACGGCCACATAAAGGGCACTTTGATATAGGTACAGTATACTGTAAGTAAGCCGGCTCAATGTTAAAGCAGCTGTGGTGCCTTTATAATCATGCCCGGGAAGGTTTGTTTGCCTATGGACTGAGGAGATTGGACCGTTGAGGAGTTTACCCATTTTTGGAATATTACTCTTATTCCAGTGAGCCCGATTCATCTGTCGTCTTACACACACTGTTCCAACCAGGACTTTGGACATTCAATCCACTCACACCCTTCATTAGTTGTATATATTTTGTAAATATTGTTTCTTTGTTGGTATTGGTGCACCTTTCTTTTGTATAATACACTGTTGGTTTTTGCTAATTGTTCGTTGTGGTGTCGTTCTTGCTCACGGTTTTTAAAGCATCGCAGACACTAAGATAAAGATCTCTCGTTTTTGTGTAACTCCGTTTATTTAAATATTCTGCTCGTTACAAACTTAACAACTTTGATCACCAACTATACATCAGCAAACTGGTGTAGCAACAAAGGCTCTCCCCATGCCCCCAGTGACTAAAATCCAGCCCATCTGGCCTGATCCCACAGAAAAGCCAATGTAGCTCAAGTTGGCAAGAAAGTTGATGCTAGCCACAATACAAATGCACCAGAACACCCACCTTGCAGCACAAAGGGACCAAGGCTGCCGATCCGTCCTACAACCTCCCTAGATTCTGATCCGATCGAGCACCCGTGGGATGCACTAGACAAACAAGTCTGATCCACGGTTGCCCCACCCTACAACCCACAGCACCCACATGATAATCTGCCAACATCCTAGTGCCAGACACCACAACACAACTCCAGAGGTCCTGTGGAACCATGGCCTGGGGGGGGCAGATACGCCTGGTTGCACAAGGGGAACCCAAAATCCTAAATGATTTTAATTTGAATGGTTTTAATGTTATGGTTGATCGGTGTATGCTCATATCTGTGCTAACAACGAGCAGATTTTGCAAGAGCAGATTTTGCAGTTTTACTTACATGACACTCATAAGTAACGACCAAAGTAGGACAAATATTACTCAAGTAAAAGTAAAAGTCCTCCATTTACTTGCGTACTTGAGTAAAGGTACCGAACCAGCTCTGTTTTTGATGTCAAGCACTTATGTTTTTAGATGAGTCTTGAAGAGACATAATATTCAGCTGGTGGTGAAATTCCAACCTCAAACACTACACACCACTTTCTTTAGTTAAAGCAACACCATGCATAAATGTAGTTAAGTAAAAGTACACATATTTGCAGTACATTTAAACAGAGGAAATGTAAAAAATATCCTTTAATAAAACTACTCAAGTAAAGTACAGATACGTCAAATATGTTCTTTACGAAGCAACGAAGTCGATGTCCTCGGCTCTCCCACCTCCGGGAAGGACTACTTTAATCCCACCGTTTCTACTCTTGACACGTTTCCCTCCGGATGCACAGCATTAAAATGAAAGACTAACATGTGGCTGAAGTCCCTCCGGCTGTGAACGCAAGCTGAGAGAAAGCGAAAGTGAGAAGGAAATGGATATGAGCATCACAGACACACAGGCCATCTGTCATCTGACCTCATATGCAAGACATAACTTAGTTCAGTGTCACATGATGACAAATTTGCTGACAGCCGCTCCGCTAGTTTAATGTGCAAGGCATGTGCAGGGCCATGAAGACTGTCTTATCTGTAATTGTAGAGGAAATTCTGTTTATGTAAGCACACCAGCACGCGCTGCATACACACACACACACACACACACACACACACACACACACACACCACCACCATTCTGATGCGTCATGGGACGCGCGCTTTTAATTAGAGCTCACACAGGGGCGGGAGCTGTTACGGGTGGTGTTATTGTTGTTTGGAGTGCAGCTGCTGCTTTTGTTTACTCCTCTTGGTGCTGAAGATGGAGATTAGCCAGATTAGCAATCTCTAACTCTCTCTTTACTTTTTCTACATTCCTTTCTGCAGTAGATGGGCTGAGCACCGATAATTGATGTTTCCTCAGCCCTGGTGGGGGAATGATTGGACGGAATGGAAGCTGGTTATTATATTTTGTAGCGAAAGGGCAAATTGTAGTAATTCTAAATTTATTTTTTACGTCAAAGCTGTTTATTTTGACCCAGTGAACGCATAAACTACTAAAAAAGTGGAAGGAAACATGTATATGGATCTAGGTTTATCTGTCCCAACTTTGATACTTTGGCTTTAATACAAACAGTTACCTTAATCCTATATGAATTTTAATGCTGCTTAAATACCTCCCATTTAGATTCAAAGACAATTTTTCATTTTAACATACTGTATGTTGTCGGTCTTCGGCTGCTCCCGGCAAGGGGACGCCACAGCGGAACATCCGATCCGCACACAAGCTTGGCACAGGTTTCTACGCCAGATGCCCTTTCTGACACAACCCTGCCATTTTATCCAGCACTGCATCTAGTGGCTGAGGTTTGTGTGTATTGTCAGGGAATCGAACCCGGGTCTTCCACGTGGCAGGTGAGAAACCTACCACTGAGCTACCAGTGCCCTATAACTTTTCATTTTCACATAGCTTGTTAATCATTCACTTACAGTGCTCATTGTCTATACCGCTTAATCCTGTATTCAGGATCACGGGGAGCCTGCAGCCTATCCCAGGAGACTTGGGGCACGGGGCGGGGTACACCCTGGACAAGGTGCCAATCCATCGAAGGGGACACACACATACACCCATTCACACACTACAGAATGCCAGTTAACCTAACCTTTGGACTGTGGGAAGAAACTGGAGTACCCGGAGGACATAGCTTGTTAATTATTTAACAAATAATTAACTTTTTTAATTTTTAATTTAATAAGCTTTGGGGTGAGACGCACCTTGATGCTCACTCACTCATCGTCTGTACCGCTTTGTCCTGTATACAGGGTCGTGGGGGCCTGGAGCCTATCCCAGGAGACTTAGGGCACAAGAGGGGCTACACTTTTGACATACACCTGCATAGCAGGACAAATGCACATACACACTCCGGAGTACCTGGAGGAAACCCACCAAGCATGGGGGAGAACATGCAAACTTCATGCACCCCGACTTGGGGTGGGAATCGAACCCTGACCCTGGAGGTACAAAGTGACAGTGCTAACCATTACGTCCACATTGATGAGGGTTTTATTAGCACTAAGGTTTATTGCCTAATTTGCCTCAAGCAGCGACTTGTCTTATTGATACAAATCGCATTTGCAGAAGATGATTGCAGTTAAACAATTTACCTAAATAATGATAAAATATATGAATTGGTTCTGAAATGAAACCTGACCAAAAATAATTGCAAAATCGAATAAATCACAGCACATGTATCTATGCAGCATAATTTTGAGTCTCACCACTCACTACACACATCGACATGCACAATAATAATAATAATAATGAATCAGGAAGGAGTCAACTGGGATGTTTACACACTGACTCAAATAATATATTTTACATGAAATAAAAAAAAAAAGCTGAAATGTTGTCCGGAAATCAAAATCAGCAGATCAGACTTTTAAGAAACACAATCGGAAAAATTGTAATTGGTGCATCTCTAATTGTGATTTATCCATATATACAAAAGAATGCACTTTAAATAACACAAATTGCCACAAAAGGTCAAGTAATAATGTGTGTATTAAATTGTTTAAATTTTGTTTGAAATTTGATTTAAAAAATTGTAGACTCTATAAATGTTCAATAATTGTTCAGGTGTTTGGCAACCGGGAATGGGCCACGTACAGGCCAAATGTGGGCCAGATGAACGTTGGAGAGGTGGGCCAGAACTGGGTCATAATTTGTCATCCAGAAATTTAAATATAGAACTTTTCTTCATTTTTTAAATAGGTTTTTGAGCTTTAATTTTGCCTAGGTGGATAGACCTTTCATTTTTTCTTTGTTAGATTTTATGCATTGTGCTGTCATTCTCACTGCCATTTTTTACCCGTGCCTTCTGGGTCTCTTCCAGGTCAGTGGACATAGCACTGGTGGCGCAGAATAGATTTAGAGGGATGAACAGATTTAGAGAGGACGGTGGTGGTGCACCTGAGCTTGGAGACTAACTCAAGCGAATAAAAAGATGTAGCCGACATTGCCTCTGGCTTCTCTTGGAACTGTTTATCCCATTTGGTGAGTGTTGTACTCGCAAGTGTTGTACTAGCGAAAGTACCAGTCGTTGATGAGAAATGAGGTTGTATACAGTAAATAGTTTAAAGGTTGTACTTTTTTCCATCATCAACCAAATACACTCCCTGTTCGATAATCGGAGAGTGAATCACAGATAAGAAATCGAAAAAGTAGATCGGATAAAGATCTGTCTTAAAACTTTTGTCTTTACTAAATTACTAAAGTTTTATCTTAAAACGACTCCGGCGCTGTTATTTCAGCAATGAAAATATGAACTAATCCTGGTAAAAATATTCAGTTTAGCTTTTCTAATTAATAACTATTAGTGCAGATGTTTACGCAATTAGCTTATTAGTAGCTTATAATAAAGAAGATTTTTAATTTTGGCTCATAAGTATTCATAACATCGCTTTTACTCAACATTTTGATTTCATTTATGGTGCAGATTAAACTTCAGGCAGATATTTACTGTAAGTACTGCAAAAGTTTCATTAAATTCTGTCCAGCCAAACGAAATGCACATAGGCTATTAGCTTCAGCACCTCCATTAGCTGTGTTAGATACAGTATAAAAATCACTATATGGAGTTAGGGAAGAAAGTCACAATATGGTTTTTATCATGCGATAAGTACTGGTTCAAAAGTTACTGGAGGTTGGAATAAACGAATTTGTTTATTTACTTGTTTATTAATTTACTTGTTTATTAAGTCTGAGTTAATAAAAGTTTCGGTACCATACACAAACTTGTCCAAATGTCTTGACTTCTGTGATTCTATGACAAAATCTATTCTGGACAGACAAACAAACATACAAACAGACAGACGGCCAAAGACAGAACATTTTCTGAGACTGGTTCTAGATCCCCCAATGAAAAGATATCATTGAAAAAGTGAGTTCTGACCAATGTACAGTACAGACAAAACCTTTTTTATTTATATAGATACATTTTGTTTGGGTACACTAAAGGGTATAAGTGGTCAGTCAGAAACATGAACCGTTGATTACTCTACTGGCTGTATATTTGTTCCTGTCTCAGTTTATTAGCTTGTCAATAATCATCGTGTACTTTCTGAAATAATCTGCATAGATCATATAAATATGACATTTATGTAATTGCTTATCTCATTTAATGGGTTTTGAGATCATAATCATGTCTGCAACAGATTGTATATTATGAAAGTCATCTACATGGGTTATTACTTTGATTATAAAGGTTGCTATTTTAAACAAATATTGCATTCTTTACACAAGCTATTTATGAGACATGTACTATATACAGCTAGCCTAATAATTAGGATAGCTGTAAACTAACTTTCCAGGGGGATAATAATGCATTAATTCATACTTGCAGAAAGTTCATATACAGTATCTACCAATAGTTCTCAGGGTTTGTGTGTAACATTTTCTTTATAGCTGGTTTAAGCTTTTTTCTTATAATTAGTGGGACAAAGTTTTCATTCACTACACATACAGTACTCTGCTGTTAAAAACTCATTTAAAAGCCACTAGTTTTCCATCACTCAGCTGAGTTCAGCAGGCTATTAATGGCTTGTTGAAGGGATTGGACCTACTGTATGTGTTTTTGTTCTGACATGAGATCTACCTATATTACTAGATGTAATAGCACTTGTGAAATCTGTTACAGTCAAAACTGTTGGCTGTGTCAGAATTAGGCACACATGGAATTTTTGTATTAAATAAAACAAGTTATAAATAATACAAATATGTGATACAGTGAAACACTGTACAGTACATGACAGTAAAGTAATTGTGTCTGGCTCTTTTAAGTACCTTACTGTTTCATCTACAGTATATGCTATTTACTGTTTGTCCTATATTTGTGCAGTATTTTCCTTTATGTTTATCTCTACACTGTAACTTTACTAAAATTTACACTACTTTAGTGTATTTCAAGTATTTACCGTAACTTTACTAAAATGTAGAGGTTATACTTTATCTTTACAGCACTTTATTATTGTGTCTTTACTGTTACTTTATTAAAGATTTATTAAACTTTGGCGTATCCTTTATCTTTACAGGACTTTACTATAGCATGTGATTTTTCTTGCAACTTTACTATAATTTAAAGTACTTTACTATACTGGATCCTTTTTCTTTACAGTACTTTACCATATCATGTCTTTACTGTAACTTTACTAAAAAGTCATAGTACTTTAGTGTATCCTTTACATTTTACTTGTGCACTTGACTTTACTGTAGCTTTACTATACTTTACAGAACTTACAGTAACTGTGTCCTGCATCTTTACAGTACTTTCCTGTAGCATGTGTCTTTATAGTATTTTACAATAGCATGTTTATTTACCGTAACTTTGCTAAAATTTACAGTACTTTAGTACATTTTATCTTTATAGTATTGTACAGTAGCATGTTTCTTTACTGTAACTTTACTATAATTTACAGTACTTTAGTGCATCCTGCACCTTTAGTACTTTCCTGTAGCATGTATTTAATGTAACTTTACTTACAGTAGTTTTCTGTATTGTGACTCTTTACTGCAGCTTTAGTATACTTGAAAGTATTTTATGAAAGTACTTTACTATAGCATGTGTCTTTAGTGTAATTTACTTTTGACACATTGACATTACCTTAGTACAGTATATCATACATCTTTACTTTACTTGTCACTTTAAAGTTGCTAGATATTTTTATATATATTACTTTCATATGTTTTACAACTCAGGAATTAAAACATTTGATATTAATCAATGTTAAAATGTTTGATGTTGATCATGATTGACATTGATATTAAGGCCATTATGCGCTACTGTGATTCATGTTTCTATTAAATTTTTGTATAGCAGCTCAGCTCAACATGCAATTAACAATCAACAATGGCAGGGGAGTGCAGCTCTTCTACACTGCTTTTCAGATTCATTTAATATTCATCTCACTGCTTAACAAGACAAGCTCAAGTCTGGCGATGATAATTGTGCATGTGAAAAACAGCATGATTGTATTCTACGTAACTGTTCCAAATAACAACTTTTTTTTTTTACATCCGGTCCGGCGACTATAAATCCTGCGGTTGTCAGCTCTTTTTTGTTTTTGCCTGACATCGAGAAGTAAAGATTTGCCAGAAAAAAAAAAACTTTCTCTCGTTCAGGCTTCTTTTTTTAGCTCTGAGTGTGTATACTTGGATAGCAGCAGGAGAATCGAGTGCTTTAAGAGAAAGAGGGTGATTGAGGGTGATGAATGAGAGCACGCCGGAGTCTTCAGTCCTTCAGGAACCTTTCAGCATGCGGCAGACATGCTTTATAAGTAGAAGAATACTGCGCTCACTTTTCCTACAGCTCCTCCGCTGTTTCGTGCCATGCCTTTAATACCTCGCCTCCTCTTAATATTTTCTGTCACATCCATTTTTCTTCACACCTCAGGGAGAGACCTTATTTCAGGGTGCAATGGCAGAATGCAGCTGGAAGCCTGGGATATCGAAATCTTTCTGATATGAAACCGTTTGAACCTGCAGCCTTTGGGGCATTGGCACAGATTAAGGCCACTAAAGGAAAAGTGGTTGGGTTTCTTATATAATAATTATATGAATGTACTTACGATATAGAAAGATTAAATTTGCTAGCGAGATCACACTCTATTGTGTGTCCCGACGTGAGTTGAAAACTGCTAATAGGCTACAATTTATCAAAGGCCTTGCAGAGACTGCAAACTCGTGATAAACGGTTAAGGATGGAAATTAGATTTTATGACTGTTATATATAAAACTTGATGTGGACGATAGTTTTAGTAATCATGGAACTAAGCAGTTACAAAATGTACCGATTCAGCAAGTAATGGAAATTGCTGTACATAATAGTATAATTATACTTAATTCAATATAACGACACAATTGCATAATATTTACCCAATCAGCAATGAAACTGGTCATTGATGCTGTGCATATTTGTTCTTTTAGGAATAAACTATCACCACTAATGACACCAAAATCATTTAAGGGTTGTTCCTTACAATTCATGAATGACCAGTACAGAACACATAGAACTTTTCCACCGAACATGATGGCAAGGCTTAGGAACTAATTATAACCCTGTGCTCTCCAGAAAATAGGTTATAAAATAATGTCATGGTGACAAAAAGACGTGGTAGTAACTTTATACATCTAAATACAGCCAGTGGGTGCCAATACTTTTTACTTAAATGAAAAATACAAAGATGCAAACTTCCACAAAAAAACGACAGCAGTGTCACTTTATTGCCAGTTGTGGCTACCTTGGAATACATTTCCCATCAATCTTTTCACCCTATGACTTTGATCACATCTGCCAGATTTCCCTTGATTAGTGGCTGTGTTGATTAGCTGCTAAGCTGCTGTTGTATGGAACCTTCTGTGCATATGTTTTCCCTTGCTCTTCGTTTTCCCAACCATGGCCAGTGGTGGCCCAATTGGTTAAGGCTGTGGGTTACTGGGTTACTGATCGTAAGGTTGGTGGTTCAAGCCCCAGCACCCCTAAGCTTCCACTGTTGAACTGGGATATGTGAGAAAAAAATCATTTCACTGTGCTATAAGATACATGTGACAAATAATTGAATTATTATTATGGTGTTACCATTTATACTTTAGATTTTTATTGTATTTACGTATTACTTTTAATAGGTATAAGAATACACACTTAAGGGCACAGTCAAACTTCGATAATGACCATGAAGTTCCTCAGTCAATCATCGTCTATACCACTTTATCCTGTATAGAGGGTCGCGGGGGGCCTGGAGGCTATCCCAGGAGACTTGGGGCACAAGGCGGGGTACACCCCAGGAAAGGGTGCCGATCCATTGTAGGGCACTCATACATATACACACACTCACACACTATGGGAACACCAGCTATCCTAATCTGCATGTCATTGGACTGTAGGAGGATTATGCTGCTCATCATGCTCTTACTACAGTCACTGCGTCCTGTGGGTTGGTATAAATACAACGGCACGAAGTGATGGTGTAAGAAATTGGATCCAGTATTTATAATAAATTCTCTGAACATGACATAGAAGGGAGACATTACTATGTCCTTACCGGTTTCTTCTGCGTTCCTGACAAGTTGGACAAGTACTTACTGCATTGAGCCAGTCTGTTGCAGACGTAGTGGGAACGTAGTTTAGTGTAATGGGGGTTAAGGTACAATCAATGCATGCTTGATGGTAACACATCAATGACAAGAAAATATATATAATTCGGTACCTTTCATTAAGGAAAGTGTTTGTAAAAAAAAAAAAAAAAAGTGAATAGAAGGTTGTAGAAGGAATGTTAATCACATTAAACTGTGATGTTGCCCCATAATTCCATCAGAAAATGGACATTTGAAATATGAGAGAATTTTTGGCAGGCAGTCAGTAGGGACATTTCAGCCAGAGACATTATCAAGAAGTTTCTACTGCGATTACATTTGTGTAATCGGTGATATATCGAAGTATTTGTACTGTAATGTTTGTAATGCTTTCAGCTCCACCCATAAATACTGGCTCAGCTCACATGATTTCTAAATCAGAAGGTTGAGACATAAATCAGGCTCTGTAATAATTTATTTGCAAGACACAACACTTAATGGATTCCAATTAGCAAGGTTCCTTATGGATTTTTTTCCAGACATGAACAGCGTCGCTGATTAGACGGGTGTGCTGATTAAGGAGAAATTAGAGATGTTCTGTTGTGTATCTTGCACTGACTTGCAGCTGATGTAAGTGTATCCGTCCTGAATATTTTATCCCTTGTTTATAGGCACCCAGTCTAAAATTAGTGTTGGCTGAGGGGTGTGTTGGACTGAATATGCAATCATTTATAGTTCAGAATTATACAAGTGTAAAAAAAAAAAGGTGTATAGATATTTACCAGATGTAGAAAAAAAGGTTTTATGTACAGTATTACATCCATTGTAAGTATAGCAAGATATCCAAATCTCATCACATTTCTGCAGCTCTAAGGGACTTTCCTTTAGCATAGTTTATGTCTGATGGCTCACTTCAGCTTATTGTATGTAAAGAGAAAAGCTGCAGCAAAATAAAGTATGCAGCATGTCTGGTCGATTCTAGTAGTCGACCACCTGCATTGCACTGAGGAAGGGAAAAAAATGGTAATCTATCGTAAGTAGATTTACTATAGCTGAAGGCTGCTATCAAAGCATCCTGGTCTTTAATAAAGCCTCAGCAGTGCCACTGGCTGATCACCTCCACGCTGCACTGATGCAGTAATTAGTGTTAAAGGAGACTTGACCAAGTATTTCTGTATTATAAATTAGTTTTTTGTATTGATCTTTGGAAATATTCTAATATTTTTAAATAGTGGATTTTTGGATTTTCATCCCATGAGCCGTAATCATGGAAATTAAATCAGGAAAGACTTGGAATATTTAATGTAATTAATCTAGAATATATATTTTTTCTTTTTAAATTATGTTCTAATAACTTTTGAACTGCACATATAGTGCTGTGATTAACGGATTAATTTGCATTTTCAAATGCTGTACAAAATTTTTTAAAAAAGCGTTTGGATAATAATTCAGTTCTAGATTTTAAAAAATAATTAAACAAGAAGAAAATCTGAAATTAGTTTTAAATTTAAATACTTTTGGAATGAAAATCAAATGGGTAAAATTTTCATTCTTTATTCATTTAAATGGTTGAATTTTATTTGAACAATATATATTTTTATTAATATGTATTAATTTATTTGCTTGTTAGTTTATTAGTTATTAGTGTATACAGTAATTCTATTGCAGGTCTAATAAAAGCAGTTCATGATGATAAACACAGACTTTTGTACTGTACTATATTTACATTTTGCTTTTACAGCTGGTCAATTTCCAGTATTGACTTTTTGTGACTCATACTGTTTAGTCAGATAAGCAGGACCACGTTTATATACATATAGGCCCATTTCACCTCTGTAGTTGTACATGATGTGCTAAAAAGCTCACATGTCTCTGTAATAAACTTGATCTTTGTGTACCCTGCTTCCTTTTGCTATCTCCTTGGTTGCTAACGGTTTCCTTTTGCAAATGATATGTATCTGATACAGCGTCACTCAGTGACACTCAGTGCAGCTAGTGACCCATTACATGCCGACATTCTTCCCTCTCCTCCAACAAGGCTTGTGGCGGTTTTGTTGATTTACCAGGCAAATAGATGTTTTGTAATGTTTGCATTAGGTGATATATTTCAGAGCAAGCGCTCCGTTCTCATAAACAGAGAGACAGCAGTCATTGGATTGACCTACACACAGTACAATTGGAAAGTCCAAGAAGCTTGGATGGTAGATTTACACAAGTCAGGAATGTCTCTTAGAGCCATTTCTAAACAACTCCAGATTCCGGAACCAGTTTAAACAATAGTATGCAAGTACAGTACAAGAAACTGAGAACTGAAGCCACTATTCCATGGTTTAGAATAAGACCCAAATTGTCACCCTCAGCCGAAAGGAAATTGATTCTGATAGTCAGGAACAACCAAGGAACCACCAAGACACAGGTCTATCATAAGCTCGAAGCTCCTGGAACACCGGTGCCTTATATGAGTCAAGTAGGAAAGAAAGATCTCCAAAATCAAAACCTTCAAGCTTACCACATGGACAAAGAAAATCCTTCTGATGGAAAGTTTTAACCAGAGGTACATTTTGGAGGTTTGAAGGTGATGCATTCAACCACAAGAACACAGTGGAACTGGATCATTGCACAAACAACTTTTGGAGCCTCAACCCTATGATGAAATTTGTGCCAGGAAGCAACAACAATCAAATATCCAACCAGAACTCAAAAGCTTGTTGATAAGTCCCGAAAGCATTTGCTGAAGGTGAAATATGCTAAGAGACATTTAACCAAAATATGAGTTGTCCTATGTGGGGCGGGGGTGGCTCAGATGGTTGTAGCTCTTGGTTACTAATTGGAGGAGTCTGGGGTTCAAGCTGAGTCACCATTGTTGGGATCAATAAAGTCATCCGCCTCGTTCTTATTCAGCACCCACTGTCGTTCATGACATTTACCTTCTTGGTCAGTGTTGGTGATGTGTTGGCCATGTGGGTTTAATAAATTATCCCCAGTGCACACAGAATTTAATGGATATGGCACGGCCTGGCATATATAGCTGGTGTATGAGTGTATCAGGTGCAGCAGCATGTAGCGCAATCATTTTTATGGTACTTCTTGAGTCACCATGACCTCACTAGATCATATTTGTTACCCTGATCCTCAGTGTTTTATGGGGTTAGAATTCTAAGCGTCCATGCCTCTGCTTTTTGTCTGAAACAGACTAAAGAAGAAATCCCAGTCGGTGGACATCGCCTCTCAGGGCTTCTCCAGTTTCATCCCGAGTCTGTCCATAAACAGATCCTCATCACCTGTTGCCAAAACGACAACAATCGAGGTGCAAGAAAACAACACGACCAATTCCCAGAGGCGCGCTCCGCGATGTAGCGAGCTGAAGAGAGGCTACACCATAGGTAAGCACGCACTCATATCTTTCCACTGTGTGTTTTGCATGTGTGTTCGTCACGAGGTCCCCTGAGGTGGTGTGTACGTGCATGGTACTGTAAGTGTGCATGTGTGTGTGTGTGTGTGTGTGTGTGTGCGCCTATCCAGGTGATTCTGACTGGTTGTGATGCCTGAATGATCTAAAATGGAGTGACTTGAATAAATCCCCTCTCAGGCCTCTCTCTCTCTGCTTCTGCGCTTTGATAAACAGTCATTTTAGCACTTCATACGCCTCCTTATCACATGCGAAATATCTCTTTCAATAGCCTTAAGAGTGAATGCAGACTAATTCAGCAATTTCGCATGTTCCTGTTTATATGTTGCTAAATTGTCCATCCAGGCTTTATTTACGCCGTCCAACATTAACACGTCTGTAGGGTAATAATGGAAGCATTGAAGTATCAGTTAGATTTAGCAGCCTGTGTCTGATAACAGCCTGAAATGATTCAACTAATCTCCAGCTCACTACAGCATGTAGCTGTCCAACAACTTCATCAAAGCACAACATCCACAAAGCTATCTTTGAGCAGATTGACTGTTTTTTTTTTTTGCCAGTGCATTTGTCATAGAAAATTAATTGCTCTTGATATCTTTGTTTGCCAGATGAATAATTAGAGATTTATCACTTAAAGGGATAGTTCTTTTTTTCAAGTCTCTATTAAAACAAAATTGATATACTGTGCATATGAATATCCATGAAGTTTGTCACATGGAACATAAGTACAATGTTAGATATCGGAGCCAATCTTTTTCATCTTTTTCTTTCTTTCTTTCTTTCTTTCGAGTTATATGGTTAGCTCAGGTTAGTTACATTATAACCTTATGGTTTTATTGGAGGAGGGAGTTTTTTCCTTTGCCTTCATCGTCTTCGGCTTGCTCATTTTGATTCATACACATTTTCTTACATTTTATACACAAGCTGTTCATATGTGGCAAAATGCTGATCTTATGCTGATGTGTGTAAAATTACGTAAATGTGAAGTGAAAGCAAGGAAATGGATCAAGTGATAATGTTGTGTTGTGGAGGATTCTGGGAAATAAACATCAAACCCCCAGATTTTATTCAAGGATTTCTTACACAAAATTAAAAGGTTATACATGAATTTTTTTTCAGGTATAAATAATGTATAATTAAGCAAGCAAATCTTTGCACTGGTGCTGAAACTTGGCCCTGATTCACATACGGTAGATTAGCAGAGAAATAGCTCATAGATTCCACTCACGTACATTTGTAGACTCATGTGTCTGGTCGGTCTTACCTATCTGAGGCAGTCGCAGCTTCATGGGCTTCCTGCATGCTGGTGAAGGGCTTCTGGGGATTCTTTTCTGATGTAGCACTGATGATTAGTGATTCATCAAGCTTTGCCCTGTCATTGAAACGAGAACTGAGTATGACTAAGGAAAGCAGAGAATCAAGCTTAAAGGAATGGAATCGTGAGGCGTAGGAGGAAGAGCAGTGATGGGAGATAATTTGGATTGGATGTTTTATAATCTTAGATAATAATAATAATAATAATAATAATAGCAAAAAAAATGACTGGGCCTAAAATTCCCAGATCACTGGTACAACCACCGGCCTGAAAAAGTAATTGAGACCAATAACATTACGATTATGTATGATATGCTTGTAAGCATGGGAGCCATCCGACCAGATATCATCCTATACAACAGGTCTAATAATAGCGCTTTTCCACCAAGGCAGTCCACCAATTTGTAACCAGTTGTTTCTGTTTCAGACAGCCAAAGCACCGGCCCTCAGACAGAAAAAAAACGGGACCATCACTTTGGGACCATCACCAACACTTTGCTTTGCTAGAACAAAGAACCACTTATGTTGGGGGCTGAGAGGATAACTAAAAGTTTGTCACCTCCTCCTTAAAAGAATTGACTCAAAATGCAATGAGCAGCTCAAATACTTGATAGAAATTATAAACCCAGGAGAACTGCTTGGAAAGTCATGTTGAAGTTCTCCATTGTTGTTGTTGTAGCATTTTTTTTGTTGGTGCCAGCATCGCCACCATTGCATTGCATTGCTGGAAAAGCAGTGATGTCCACGGACGAATACAGTGACGTACTGATGTGACTCTCTCGCGCCCATGGAAAAACGGAGCTCTTAGGTGGTTCTTAGCAGTTCTTACGAGATTTGCTATTGTTCACTTTGGTGGAAAAGGGGGTTTAAGAAATGTCTCTTGATTGACATGGCTGTTTCCAATTATTCAAATGTTGTCATTACTGTATTATAAGATTTTACGAATGTCCAAGTCGTAATCAGGGCCACCAGGAATTGTTCAACAAGGGCTTCAAAAGTATCTAGATGATCTCCCTGGCAAGAAAAGTGTACCGCATGGTCAAAATATAACACTACTTGTACAGCCCACATACCTCAAAAAGTCCTGTATTTCACAGAACCCATAACATAGTCATCTGCAACTGCTCATAGCTTAACTTTGTTGATCGTGATAGTCAGTCATTTACTCATTCTCTATACCGATTATCCTGACACGGTCATGGTAGCCTGGTCCTATCTCAGGCAGGGTTCACCATGAACACGGTGCCAATCCACTGGAGGGCACACAAGCACCCCAACAGAAACTCACACACCCACTCGCTAAACACCGGGGTAGTTTGGAAGACCAGTTAGTCTAATCTGCATGTCTTTGGATTGTGGGAGGAAACTGGGGTGATAGTCCTAAACCATGCAGTGTTTACATGCTTACAGTACGTCCTACCTCGCATTTATAGAAAATCCTTTCTGTGTTTTTTGTGCCTGTGTATTTTGGCTAAATTGGCCAAATCACAATTTTTTATGAATGTTAGAATTGTCTGACTCAATAAAACTTAAAACACAGAACTTGATGAAGTTCCTTGTCCGAGTCGATTTTGCATTAATTCTGACTTAACTCTTTTGCCGCACTCAAGTATAAAGATAATTTTAAGACCTCTACATTTTTTTTCCAGCCATACAGCCCATAATGTGGGAGATTGGAAAGATATTTAAATCAGGCTGCGCTTCTTATCTTCTACTTTTCAGCTTTTAATTCACAAGTTAATTGCCTGCTGACCGTAAGGAATGTGGTTGGACATCTTAAAGGACGTACAGTACGTGAGAGGAAGCTAACCGAGGATTTTGTAACAGACAGAACATATGGTCGCAAATATTATTTGCATGGCTTCGGTGCTCCCTCATTAACTATCCCCTTGTTCTAGTAGCATTTCAGTACATGGGGTGATATTAATTGCATAATCAAACGTAATGATGCACTCACGACTGTTTTTTTTTTTTTGTGATAAAATTCAATTCCAAGCTGTGCAGTGTGACATTGCGGCTCACGTTCCAAGCCTCCTGTTTTTGAAAGATTGCACGCCAGCACTGCCAATCATGTCGCGTTTTGGCCTGCTAGCGCTCTCGGTCTAATCAGAGGAGAGTGCTAATGCAGGCGGCGGCACGCTGTGCCCCCCTCCTGGCTTTGTGACAGCGGCGCCATTAAAGCCGCATAACTGATCCATCAGCTGCATTTTAACGAGCGGCCCTGATGCGCACCGTCAAATTAGACCAGCACTCGCGCGCTCTCTGAAAACGGCAGCGCGGATGGTTTTAATGCAGTCAAATAACAGGCTTCTATTTGTTTTTAATAAAGACAGTGTTCGGATGTGGCTTATGAATAAGTAAGTGGCAGGAAGTGATTGCTTTGTGTAGGTTTGTTTTTTGCTTTGTGTTCAATGTACATTTGCAAGAAAAAGTATATGAACCCCTTGGAATTAACTGTTTTTTGCATTAATTTGCCATAACGTGATCTGATTCGTTAAACATTCACAGTGATGGAGGAAAAATTAGGTCAACCCTTGGAGTTAATAGCTCTGGAAGTTTTGACCATTCCTATCACCAGAACTGCTTCAGCTCAGACACATCTGGAGGATGTCTGGTATGAACGACTCTCTTGAGGTCATTCCACAGCATCTCTGGGCTCTGCCTGGGCCGATCCAAAGGGCATTTTATTTTCCGGGAAGCCATCCTTTGGTGGATTTACGTCAGTGTTGTTGTCTTGCTGCATCACCCAACTTTAGCTAGGGGACAGCTGTCCTGACACTGGCCTGTAGGATATATTGGCCGATCCAAATATATATATATATATATCTTTTTCCCCGATTTTCTCCCCAATCTAGTCATGTCCAATTCCCTTCCCACATTAAGGCTACTTACTACCATTCAGCCAGGAGGGCCAGGGGCTGTCACGCGTTTCCTCCGAACTACGTGACACCAGTCGACCTCTTCTTTTCGAACTGCTCGCTCACGCACCGT
>JAQMYG010000019.1:6066585-6076676 GCA_030014215.1 Clariallabes teugelsi | reverse complement strand
GTTGAGCTATAATTGTTTATTTATAAGAGGAGCTCCCGTTTTCTGCTGCTCACTCCATGCGGGCGGAAGCGGAAGTCCACTCACTGCAATTTTAATAATGATATTTAACAAATAAATCTACCACTGTGTATTTATCCAGACTTAACACTAAATAATTGGACAAATGATCTTTTGTCAATTGATGGCGGTTAGCACTGTACTTTTGAAACTCCAGGGTCGAGGGTTCGATTCCCGCCTCGGGTCTGTGTGTGTTCAGCTTGCATGTTCTCCACATGCTCGGTGAGTTTCCTCCCACAGTACAAACACATGCAGATTAGTATAATTGGTGTTCCCAAATTGCCTGTTGTGTGTGTCCTTTGATGGAATGGTATTCTGTCCAGGGTGTGCCCTGCCTCATGCCCAAATTCTCCTGGCATAGGCTCACCCCCCCCATGACCCTGTACAAGATAAACAGTATAGAGGATGGATGAATGAACAAATACATAAATTATTATTACCAGTAACAAGTTGCAGTCCAGTCCATATTGTGATTTTGATTTAAATGTGACTAATTGTTCAGCAGTACTTTACACTATGACTAAAAGTGTGCTGCTCTCAGACTCAGATTTCAGTGGAGACAGGCGGCTTTGGTAACCTCGCAATCTAAGCAGCGGTCCTTAACTGATTGGAACCGTACCCGAGTACACCGTACCATGTGAAAGCAGCCCTAGTATATTTTGAGATTTTGTTTGTATTATTACACGCATTCATTGATTATAACTTAAGCCGGAGGTGACAATTACCATTAAATGACATTACATTACGGCATTTGTCAGACGCCCTTATGCAGAGCGACTTACATTTTTATCAGTGACGTATTTAATTTTGTGCAGAAGTTAGAAAAGATGGGGTTGTCTTTATGTGTCTGGGAGCAAGCATGGGTAATCTCTGGTTGGTAGCTTTTATATGAGAGAAGACACCTGGGTTTGGGTCTGAGAATTAGGTGAGACCAGATAAGGCAGAAAAATAAAGCTCAGATTGTGACGGCTACTACATGCAACACTTCCAGCCTGCATATCCATCCCAATGGATTTGTAAACTAATGAACAGAGTAAACTCTACCTATTAAATTGATCTCATATTTCATCTTTAAACTTTTCCTTAATCTCTTTAAGAACATTTTTTCTAAGTTCATTTCTACTATCATGGCATGTTTAGAGGTGCTCGTCCTTTCCTGCCTGTCATTTGGTAGGACATGCTTTTAAAATGCCTACAAAGTCAATATTGATTATTAATATTTGTCATGCCAGTAGACATCCCTCGCAAACATGTCAAAGTCAATCATAGAGAACTTCCTGGTATGCCTAAGGAATATTACTTGTTGTTTTATTCTAATCTCAGTATGAAAGAAAGCTGAGTCCACCTGAGGTTCATAAAAAAAATAAGCTTAAAGTGTTTTAGCTACGTAAATTCAACTTCCTGAAGGTTTTGGTAAAATAGCTAATGAGCTGAATTGAGTCTCAAGGACCCTCATACAGCCTCACTTTGATTTGAGATTACAACCCTTCGGCTAAATAGCACACAAGCTTAACCCGCGAGCTCGTCTTTGTTTTACAGTTTGTTGGAATAGGCAAATTAGTCACATGACCACATGTGACGTCTGAATGGCTGTACAGTATAGCAAAGGGTACGAAAAGTGGCTTTGTATTGCTGATGGTGCATGCATACAAATCAGGTACGCACAAACTCAACGGTGGAAGATGATGTTTAAGTCCAGACATTGGTCAGTGCTACGACTCAAAACTGTGGTCTGCTGTTCAGTTGAACTCAACACTAAAGCTGTTCAATCTGTCACAAGACTTCCTGTTTCAGAGTCACCTACTGTAATTTGCTATGCATATAATATTGGGGGGAATTTTGCATGCAGGTAAGAAGTGTGATGGCTCCCATGTTATCATCATTCTGTATCAGCGAGTTTATAAAGGCACATTTTAATAGGACTGGTGCAGGGTTACCGGGGTGAGTTCACCTTCATGGTGCGATAGCTGACACGGAAAGCTTTGCAGAAAATTCATGCCTAGTGACAACCTGTGTGCCACATCTGGTGCTCCTGCAGTAAGACATGAATGGTATGTAATTTGTATAATTGTACAGTCAAGCTGCATACTTTCTATATTCCGTATCGCTAAAAGGACTCAGGATTGATGCTGGCGACAAATGGTGAAAAAAACACACCAAGGATTGAGCGTAGCTAAATTTTATCTGTCTTTGATGAACAACAATGATGCACATGGATTTATCACATAGAAATCGAAATCGCTGTGTGAACCCGTGCAAGGGTCATAAAAAGGTTACATTTATTACAGGTAACATATGCATAGTCAGTAATGCAGTAATGAATCTTTGACTGAAATATACTGAGCATGACCTATGGACTCAAACTGTCCGAACAACAGTCTCATTCATCGGTGCATTGTTCCTTTTCAGCGGTGTGTGCATGGTTTTGCCTGCACGTGGTTAGCTTAGTGGTTAGCACTGTCGCCTTGCACCTTCTGGTTAAGTGTTCGATTGCTGTGTCGGATCTGTGTGCATGGAGTTTGCATGTTTTCCCCATGTCGCCTTGCATGGGTTCCTCTGGGTTCTACGGTTTCCATGCAGATTAGGCTAATTTGTGTTCCCAAAATTGCTGGTTGTACAAAATGGGAATAAATACAAAAAAAAAAATCATCATTGGCCCCCACAGTCTCTAGACTCTATACTCTATGAACTACAATGTTCCTTGATGGATATGCATGGTTTTGGTAACCAAAGCTATTTTGGTGCTTTTTTAACCTATATATAATATGAAGCACTTGCAGGCATCATGCTGAATGAGAAAATATCAGAGAGACAAGAAAATCTCATATGCTGTTACGTATTACTTAGCAAAGGTCACGATGGCCATGTTGTGAAAGAGGAAACTGACGGACACATAAGACAAGAAATATCCTTTGCCCTCATGAATCTTTTTTCTAGTGCCATTATTTGCTTTTAGTCTATAAAAATAAGTGTGAAAACTAATTGGTACATTCAGTAGTTATATAATCTAGTTTAAATGTTAGCTTCTATATGTGTCAATTTTAATAAATCCATGCAGGCCTAATGAGCAACTAAGAAATTAAGGCGTTCCTTGAAAACCAGATATGCACCATCATGTATTTAAAGCACGACAGGTTCAGGGGCAGCTCAATCACAGCCCGTGATTAGAGCCGAAATGAACGAGGTGCGCAGCTTTTGCATTACGTGTAAAATGGCACTGAAAGACATTACAGGTCTTAGAGACAGTTACTACCCATAAGCACGAGTGTCTTTCCATAAGAGCCCGATGACCTGTGAGTCAGACAGTCTTTGAGGTTCACACATATCTCAGGAAGTTATTACAGCAGTGCCACGTACGTCGAATCTGCATGACACAAGCATTCAGTAGCTGCAGACACGACAAGCATGCGTTTCTGAAGTTCTTATCATTAGGAAATTGTGCGGTTATAGTTGTGTAAGACTGGTAACACTTTCGAATGTAATAACAGGAATGCGAGTTCCTTATAACTAAAGGCTCTTAGTTCTGGTCTTTTGCAAGAGTTGCACACGTTGGGCAAACTGGGAAATTTCTCGCACATTGAATTATACTGAGTCTACTTAAGTATACAGGGCGGTTATCTTAAGAGCAAGTAAAAACCCAGCCTCAGAAGCTGGTCTAACCAGATATCAGGACCGTAGCGCAGTAACCTGTTCTGTCACATCTATGAGGACATCATAAGAATGTTGATGTCTTCATGCACAGTGCAGAATTAGACCTTTTGATATAAGAAGTGTTTTGAAATCTATTTTAACACACCATGAAATAAAGGTTTAGTGTGTGCAGGATATAGGGAATGTGGTCATGCTTTTAAACTGCTATGTAGATTTAAATTTGCAAGCTCTTCTGTAAAGAAAAGTATTAGATAGATAGATAAATAGATAGATAGAGTACTTTATTAAAGGGAAGTTGTATCGTTACAGCAGCCAGTTCACATAATATACAAAAAGTAAACAGCAAATATTATTATTATTATTAATATATAATTGCACTGAAAGAAGGGGGGAGGGGGATAAATGAATAAACTGGACAAATAAACCAACATTTGGTGTGATTACACCTCGCTTTTAAAAAAAATGTGATTTTTTTTTTTCTCAACATAAGCAAAGTCTTAAATAAGGATGTTTACCTCCAAAAAAAAACAACAAAAAAAACAATTTTGTATAATTGAGATACACCTCCATCTCAATCGCAGATAAGTCTGTAATTACATCTGAGTACAATTCCGGTATTTATTCTGGAATTGGGAAGTCGGATCTTGGATTGATTTTATTTTCAACATCGGTATGTTCAAACTACGTTACAGCAGTGAGTGTGGCCCGGGGAACCTATGGACTCATCAATATTTGTCTTTTGTTATCAACACACCAGCCGGCTATCTGTGATGAGTCCATTTGTTATGTTTACCTCCTCAGAACAGCGCACTGTAACAGTCAATGTTAAAGATTTAACAAGCCAACATGTCAGCACGTTGATTGATCAGTCTGGAAAGTCACACTGACGAGCCTTCACATGACCAACACTTTATTCATTCATTTATTTATTTATTTATTTGTAGAAGGCTTTCTCAGTTACTGTTTAAGAAAAGTTGCTCTGCTGCTCTGCTGTGGCCGGTATGTTAACAAGCACTTAAAATAAATGAAATAATAAAATAAATATATAAATCCTGCCAAAAACCTAGCCAAATCCAGTGCATGGCAATATTGTACTGTAAAGAATCATTTTGAAGTAAAACAAAAAAGTTTGGGTTCACTTTCTACCTCCATGGTCGTTCCAGATTGTAATTTTTTTTCTACATTAAAACACTCCTGAAGGCATCCAGAATATGCACTAATCTCTTATTAACAGTTGATATTGTGATGTATTTGCTACTTGTGCTCTGCAAAACCTTCATAACGGCTCTAATCCGAGGTGCTGTTTGTTAATGTGTGATTTCTGAGGCTGGTAACTCTAAATGAACTTAAGGTTTGGTCTTGTCTTCCTGGGACGGTCTTCATGAGAGCCAGTTTCATCATGATGGTGAAACTGGCTCTTTCATCAAAATAAATCACTAAACAAAGACAAAGAAATTTGCAAGTGATCCCAAACGGTAGCGTATATTATATAGCGCTTAGTTGATGGATATAGGATTATGAATGATCAAAAGTGTTCAACTGCACCTTGAATATTTTTGAAATCTTCATTGTGCATCGCTAATATAGTCCGAAAAAATGAAAAATCCTGACTGAGACAACCCGCGTTAGTGTTGGCGCTAATGAAGACTAGCTTCAACAGCTTCCTTTTGTTATTAGCAGCATTGAGCGATTCATTAAGTATTATGTAAATGCTAACTGTGCCTGTTAGCTTTCATTCAGTGTTATCCTCATTAGCCTTCAAAAGCCAGCTAAAGCAGCAGAAACAGAGGATCCGACTCACGTGGCCTGCCACCATGACCTCACCTCAGCCTGCCATTGATTACTGCAGGCTGTGGCTGGCACGCCGTTATTTGCTTCTCACTCGTGCAGTCTAAATGCCAAACCGGCAGGGAGGGGCTGACACGCCGCACGTCAAACGTCCACCCTTCTGTCTGATTGCTAGTCTGACTTTGACTTCAAGCCAAACGAAAAAGAAGCATTTATCCAGTCTGTGCATGTAGCACCAAATAGCAGCAACGGCTGGGTTTTTTTTTTCCCCCATCCCCTTGACCTGCTCCATTTCCCCGCCCCTGCCGGATTGAAGGGAGATATAGATTTTGTACTGAAGCTGTCAGCAGCATCCACATACTGGGAGATGAATAATGTACCGCGAGGCCAGTGCAGAGGAGGAAGGGTCCACTGACTAGTCACGGCACAGTCTCATGTGCTTCTCAGTCACGCAGATAAATTTAAAGAGTCTGCTCTTTGCTGTTTTGCATCTAAATCACACCGCTGTTAGCAATCAGGCAAGGGGTATTTTTGTTCTTAGGCACCATAATGAGAAAAAGAGGGGACGCTTGCATTCGGGACAATCTAGGTTGAGCTCAGGTCTACCTTAGTGCTTACTTCAAAGGCGAAATGAAAATGATAGTTTTGTCTGTAAATGTTGTTCAATCCTCAATTCTTATATTCAAAGAAATAAAAATCAGAAAAGGCTATGGAATTAGAAGGTGTGTCTAAACTTTTGACTGGTAGTGTGCATAACGAGGCACAAAAGATCTGTTTTAATTTCAGAAATGGGTTCCTTTTATCAATACGACAAAGAGTGCAAACAGAGTTCTAATCTGTTTAAAAAGGTCAAACTTTAAGATACTTGAGTAGGCAGGAGATTTGAGGGCATTGTGGGACAGTAAGATATTGTGTTTCAGAGTCCATGCACTCTTAAGCTTATGGCAGAACTTTTTTACTCTGAAATGATTTTGGGGGGTGTAACTGGATAGGTCGATGTCGCCACAAAAGCTAGCTGATCAACAGGTCACGGAGGTCGCCACACGGACATGCACAGGCTACGACCCAGCAGTCGTTGGTTTGGACTTCGTTATGCGGTTTTGCATGTCTTAGGCACAAGCAAATAACTACTGTAGAGCAAGGATGTCTTCAAAAAAACTTTCTACAGTCAAAAAAGAAAAACTGTAGTTTCAGGTACAATGTTTGCAGTTTTAAAAGGAAATTAGCTGCTTAGTTTTACCGAGCATCCTGCAGAACCAGCCACAGTTTTTCTGAGCACTTTGTCGCACCTGCTTCTTTTTTCATGCAGCAGAACAGAGAATGTTTCTGTTTGTTTTCATATTAGGGCACCAGGGTCGTTTCTGAGAACACTTGACCACAAAGTCAGTTTTGTTTTGATCAGTGAGAACACAATCGTTCCGCCCTTGAGGTGGTCTCGGGCACAGAAAAGCGTACTCGGGCATGGATCGAATCAGATATTGAAGCCAATTATACCTGAGCACGGAAGTAGACACAACATCATCGGTGTCGTCTGTCTCTTCCGAAATCTCCATTTGCACGTAGCACGAGCCCATCTTATTCCCCAGCTGATAAAGTAGGAGGATCGTTGCTCTTGTCAGTTTTTTACCCCCGAAATATCAGTAATATTATGTGTAATCGAAAAGCAACTTCTTTGTTCTCTTCTTCTCTTGTTTTTAATGGCGGCTTAGAAACCAATGAACACTGGCCAAATGGATGGGGGGAACAATCATTCCTGGGCACGGTACAAATCAATCGTGCCTAGTGTGAAAATGCCCTTAGTTGTTGAAGCCAGACAGGCTGATTTAAGCTTTTGAGAAACCACTGATCTCCTGATATCATTCAAAACAGACTCTAGAATTTACATAAAAAGCGAAAAAAAATGCCTTGTTGATAAGCGATGCCAGAGAAGAATAGCCAGACTTTTTTGAGCTGACACGAACACAAATAACCACTCTTTACAACCAAGATGAGCAGAAAAGCATTTCAGACATGGTGGAATCTTGAAAGCAGGAGACCACATCAGGTTCCATTAAAGGCAGAGAAGACCAGAGGTCTGAATCTACAATGGGAACAGAAACCGGACAGTAGATCACCACATGGTCCGTTTGTGATAATTAACTGAAGATCCTAACAGTGCATGATTTTATGCATTGCTCTGCTGTGAAGTCATACCAAGTAGACAATTATCATTGCTTTGCAAACTTGATGAAGGCTATACGGTAGCTGTTGGTTGATTTGATTTGCAAAGTAAATGCCACGTTTGAGCACCAAATGGATTGAAGGAGCGCAGTGGAATTAGTCACCCTAGAGCGCGTGTTAATGAGAAGCTCAGGCGTGAGGTGACACGCCGAGCCACTGACACGATCAGGGTTTGATGGATTGAGCTTAGGCGGGTGTTAATGAGAGAGAGCGGCGAACACTTATCAAACCCATACCCCCTGACGCACTGTCCAAACTGCTGTCCCAGCACAAGTACAAACACACACACACACTAACTACTGCAGCTACGAGCTACTCTGTTTACGTCCCGCAGTGTCCTGAAGCCATGGCGCCCAGTACGGGCATCTCTTCACACTAATTGTGCCACCTCTCTGAGCAGAAAATTAAATGAGGGCGAATGAATTGAGGCTGTGATTAAATGAGCCGCCGGGCCATGAGGGGCTGAGTGCAGCGCTGCGCGCGGTGGACTCGCTGACCCCGAGCGAGAGGTTTTTATCTTCGCCTGCCTTTGCACGCTTCACCAAACGTGGTCTAAAGCAGTCATCAGGTTTCAGCATGTTAGGTAGTTAATCAAGAATGCCTACCCCTGACCAATCAATGAAGGATGCTGACGTCATGTGTGAAATTGCAAAGTTCGATAATAGAATGTGGAAGCGACCAACTTCTCAAATTTCTCTTGGCAGAATAGTTGGTGTTTTTTAACGGGTAAAAGTTTCAGTTTTCGTCACAGACTTTTGATATAAAGGAGCGCCGCATGGTAGTGCATGTCTCTGTGTTTGATACACAGTTTCCAGATTTTGTCCATTATGGAATTTCTCATTAGAATGTGATTTCTTTGTTCCTTCCTCCTAATTCTAACACATATCTCACGAGTTAGCAGCTTTGTGATGCCGCACACAAAGGCCGTTCAGGATATTTATACAGTCGGAGCTGTCAAGAAACACTCGTAGTCGTGTGAGGAAACACAGCTGTTTTGTGAACGTTGTGTAAAACCTGCCCCCCACTACACTCAGATACTGCAGGGTTAAAGGTCGTGATCTTTACATTTGCTCTCTCTCGACAGCGTTTATTAAAGTCCTCGAAATGATTTTCACTCAGCTTGTCTTTATTAAACACATACTACAGTACTGTTATAGAAATAGATTTGATTGGACGTCTTTTTGTATTTAAAGTCACAAGGTTTTCAAGCAAAATACGTAAGATGCAAACTGAAACACACTTGTTTTTATTTTGCATTTTAAAAACTGACTTGCTCATGAAAAAAAAAAAAAAAACGCTTCCAGTTCTACTTCACGTATAAAACTTTTATCCCTTTATCTTTCTTTAGACATCATGCATGTGTGGGGGTATTTTCTATGTTTTGTTTCTGCTAATAGGATTAACAAGAAGGGGTTTAACAATAAACTCGGGTCACAGTTTAATGATTAATGATTCTGGCTTCAATTGGAATTTCGAAATATTTGAAAAAAAATTAAATGAAGTGAAGTGTCAAGCAATCATGACTGAGGAGATTTCTTTTTATTTTAGAATCATAAACAATGCAAAACAAAAGGGATGGGGAAAACATTGATTCACGGTACTTTTGTGTGGCAGTTCATGTCAAAGTGACTTTGGCATGGTTGTTAGTGCTAGAGTATTTCAGATATTGTTTTGCATAATAATATTATAACATTATAACAAATATTATAAAAACATAATTACTAATATGTATAATAGTCCACATATCATGGTGCTCAATACAAAACACAAAGCAAAACAACCTTGATGAGCAGAAAAGCATCACAAATTGGACATCAAACCTTATGGTCGCACATTAGAAGGCCACACTGCATTGTAAATGTTTGAAAAGTATAACATATCTAATAGTGTGTGCTGAAAGCCCCCTCCCTCCTTTTTCGGTAACATTTTTAGTCTAGTCCCTATATTAAAGTTTCAGTTCATCGCCACACAAAGTTATTTATATCTGTTTGCATTTGAGGTAGTGAAATGTTGCCGTTCCTACAGGTGGTGAGCTCTAAGTTGTTCACACATTGGCAGCCGGTACCGCATCCTGTGTGGTACAAGCAAATGATTTGCTACGTTTATTTAGAATTGTAACAAAATCTAACATAAATTTTAATATAAAATCTGGATATTTATAAAAATGACCCAACTTACGAATGAGTTCTATTCCGGGAGCACATTTGTAAGTTGGATTTGTTCTTAAGTTTAACAAAGTGAGTCTTATACTACTTTGACACTTATACAATGTAATATACAATGTAAACCATACCAATTACTAGGGATGCACCGATACCGGTATCGGGTATCGGCCTCGATACCACATTTTTTAAAGTACTCGTACTCGTTAAAAG
>JAQMYG010000019.1:6043154-6053164 GCA_030014215.1 Clariallabes teugelsi | reverse complement strand
GGTATCGGCGAGTACTGAAATGCAAGTACTCGTACTCGTACTCGTTTTCCAAAAAAAGTGGTATCGGTGCATCCCTAGTAATTAATGATCATTAGAACACAGTTTGTGTAATACCTCTCGTCCAATCAGATTGCGCGGTCTGCGCTAACCATTGTATAAAAAATATAAGTGAAAGGACAATAAACATTCATTTCCACAGTTATATAGAGAACATTGTGGTTTGCTGCAAGTAACTCATGTCCTAGTGTAGTATTTATGTTAAATTAGACTGAGTTAATGAGCAGCAGTTCTCTTTTGTTAAGTAATAGCAACATTAAAAAAAAAAAAACCCTGAGCAATTTTCTTATACATTCCTAGATCCTTCTCAGTGCTCCTGCTGCTGCGGTCAGTCATGTTATAAAATACTCCTGTTTTGTACATTTTTATTGCAAGCAGTAACTGCCTAGCGTCTTCTCGACTTAATAGAAATTATGAAATGATGCTCTATTTCTATTCTACACATTATGGGTTAATTTGGTACACAAACAGTCAATGAGCCATGGAGTTAGAGCACGCACTAACCTCATCTTCAGGGTGTTTATTTACTGACATAAGCGCTGCCGTTCTCATCCCAGCGACCGGAATGCTATAACTCCATTATCTAACAAGAAAGAGACGTCAGCGGCTGCTGAGGGGATAGCGGGGTGGGCTTGGTATTTATTTGCACAGAAAGTGTCTAGAAGCTAAAAATAAACAGGCCATGGAAGAGGCGCTCACACTCATAGAGAATCAATGTTCGGTGCCCGGCTGCGAGGATGAAATAAAGCCGCCAGTGCAGAGGCGCTAGGAATATCTGCCGAGAGATGCCAAATTATTGTGTGTATTTTCTCCAAAACACTGAGGAATTTTGTCTCATTTAGGATGTCTCCAGACTTGTAGAATGCCTCTTGGTCGGGACCAAAGCATAAAATGATGCATTAGTTTTGGTGTGCTATTTATTTTAGTCCTGGTTCACTTGATGTTCTCGCTGGCTTTTTCAACATTAGACCAAAAGAAGCAACAGAAGGCATGGGGATGAGGTCACAGCCTGATTGGACAGGTTTAATGACGCGAACATTGCAACGGAAACTCGTTGAACTTCCAAAATAGTCCTTGGCGCAGGGCTGAATGTGCTCTTTGGGTTTCTTTATATATATGGTGGATTTTTTTTTTTTATACCATATTTTGGAAATGTGCTTGTCGGACCAAATATTAATATGATATTTGGTCAACTCGGTCAAATCATCAGGGTTTTTTTTTTTTTAGGGCCGCTTTTTATTTTAATGTGTTTTTGATGTGTTTACGTTTGGACCATGGTGCGTTCGCATTTCAATCGAACCGCCCCAGAGTACATTCGGAAGCGGACCGAGATCGACCTTTTCGAAGGGTCTCGGTTCACTTGCCTAGTGCGCACCCGGGTTCGGATGGCAGCAGGGGATACTTGTCCAGGTGAACCGCACTAATAGAACAACCACTACAGAGTTTGCTTTAATCAAGCCAGACAACCAAAACAGTGTGAACACACCTTTAGATTTAAAAGGAAAGAAAATGAGTCACTTTATCAAACTGTTCATCAGACTGGATTTAGATTTTTTTTTTTTTATTATCCTATTGTAAAGCAGATCTGAATCCCTTTGAATGCAACTTGAATGAGAACGGGGCAGATAGGAATTCATGTGAATCTTTTCTGTCTGAACACATTTGCAGGGTGCTTATTGACGTTAGCATGAAGCAGGAGTAATGGTTCTGATTTTCTTCCTTCTTCTGGCCCTCAACAAATACAGCTGATTAAATGCTTGCCTTCCTCCAGAGCAATAAGCATATTGTTTTGCCTTTCATCCCTTAATCATATTTTTGCTAAAATCATTTAAGTTTGAAAATCCATTGTTTTAAATTAGTGAATGTTTGCACAAACCTGGAGGGAAGATGCTTCAATGCAATGGGAACTTTTAACAGTGGCGCTTAGAATCTGTAAATTTAATATAAGCACAAAAGCAGGCAAATTTATGGCATTTACCAACTAAGATTTGAGGATTAAAATTGCCTTTTAATGAAAAAAAAAAAAAAGAAAAATCAGGATGAAGAAATCATTAATGACTCGAACATGAAATTTGAAATTTTTTGGTTGTTATATTTTTCGGCCCGGGAAACGACATCAGAACATCATGTGCAGTCCTGAAAATAATAGCTAGAAAGAAAAACGTAAATAAGCTCTAAGTAACATATCTATCATTTAATGAGGCAAATTAAAATTAATTCATGCATTTTCACTTGAAGAGCATTTTTAAGGACAGCTTAATGGTCGAATTAGTGCCAAGTACTAAATTACATGTTAATTCATACTTGACCTAATGGATGAACGTGATCTGGATCTAGAAGGAAATTTGAGGAGAAGCAGGAATATCCTAAACTTCTCCTGATAAAAAGCTTTTATTTATTTATTGATTGATTTTTTTTTTGTTTATAGTTATTACATCCTCTAGTCAACAGTTGTGACTAGAAATAAATCCTGTAGTTCGCTTTCATTTGCCCTGGTGTGAAGCATCTTTGCTGTGCATCCCTGTTCACGCCGCTCCCATTAAGACATTATTATTATGTAACATATACAGTATTATGATGTAATTTAATACAGGTCTAACCTTACGTTCACACTAGCGAGCAGGAAGCTCATGTCTCTGTGGGGTGTGTAGTCACTGCTCCAGTTGCTGCTTCGGAGTGTGTAATGTTTACGATTTTATTTTTAGAGCCAATGCAGAAACAATTTATAAGCTAAAGAAGACTAGACGATGTATATACAACACTGTAGATTAAAAATATTGCATGTATTTACATTGGATTTGCATGTTTCACGCTAGGCTTTGCAGTAGCTTAATAGGCGGATTAGGGAAGCATGCTAAATGTGTTGGGTACATACGGTGCACTCACTAGAGGCACTGACAGTCTTTCTTCAACGCATTATTATTTTCTTCATTCAGTCAGACGTGTCTAATTTGTGTTGACATTTCTTGTCATCTTTACATCATTTTGCTTGGTTTGTGTAGTGCGAGTGAGATAGATAAGAAAGTAATATCGTAAAATCAGGTCAAAAGAAAAATAATTAAAAAAAATAAACGCCGTCCGTTATCTTAATGTTTACGAATGAGACACAGCGTTGTTGTGTTTGTTGTCGTCCCTCACAGCGGCGCGACTTTAAAGGTCAAACCACCTCCGACTTTTTCTGCTATATTTACCAAAATGGATCGAATTGGTTTTTCCTTTTAAAGCCCGGAGGTGTTACCTAAATAGGTTTTCCTCCGAACGCCCTTCATCGAGTTGGGGGTGATCGTGGTTGTGATGGCAGTGTATTGATGTCATCCAGGGGGCTGGTAAAGATGCAGTGCAGTACAGTAAACCAGGTCAATAAGCATGTCAGAGACAAACAACAGTAGGAGAGTGACTGCTGGTGCAGATTGTACTGCCAATATGACGGATGATGAATGGACCGTGTTGGTTATTGATCGACTCCATTGGAGACTCTTATAGTTGAAGGGGAATTCCACTGAATATCTTTGCCGTTACTCCCTCGCTATACCGCTGCAGGGTCACGGGAGGCCTGGAGCTTAACCGAGGGGGCGCAGGGCACGAGGCGGGGTACACTCTGAGTGGGTTGCCAATGCCTTGCAATGCACACAAACACAAACTAATGGGAATTTGGAAATACTAAATAGCCTGACCCAGAGGGAAGCCACCAATCACGGGGAGATACTGTAGGAATTCATGTGAATCGTTTTCACTCACTGACAATGCTAGCAAATAACTGATAAAAAACAGCTAAGCATATTTTTGCTAATATCTTTTAAGTTGGAAAAAACTTTGTTTTAAGTTAATGAATGGTTGCACAAAGCTGGCGTGTTTTAACCCAGATAACATGAGCGAAGGTGTACCACGTCCACGTTACAGTCAGATAAAAGTCACTTATGAATATTTATGAATGTGAACCATCACGACACGCAAATCCGATCTGCCAAAAATAAAAAATGAACGACGTAGTTTGTAACCTGAACAATATCCTTTGAAATGTGCTGGGAACTTTTAACAGAATCTGTAAGTTTAATATAAACACAAATTTATGACATTTATTAACTAAGATTTGTGATCAGAACATCATGTACCTTCCTGAAAATAATAGTTGAAAAGAAAAACCTTGAACGTAAATAAGCTCTGAGTAACATATCAATCATTTAATGAGGCAAATTAACACGAGAACATGAAGCTCCATGAACACATACCGCCGAGGTAGGAACAGACCTTCGACCCTGGAGGTGCGAGGCCACGGTGCTAACCGTGATGCCGAAATACACCAGATTTACCCCCTGACACGGCCTAATTACACACAAACAAGCAAGATGTAAAATGACCAGACAATGTGCATGTACATGTATATCACTAAATAAGACTTTATGGACAATTATATATATAATTAGGATCTGACCGACTAGCCATTAACAGGACCTTGTTTGTTACAAGGTGTTATTTGTAGCCTTGACTTAAATACTTGGCCTGAAGTCTTCCAGTCTACCCAGGCTCCATTCTGGATTTTCTTCCATGACATGAAAGAAAACGGGTTTGCTCGAAGCATCTCCGTCTCCCGTCAGTCCAGAGATCCGTCACAGAGCGCGTCGTCTGCTTCCGCTTCAGTTCTTCTAGCATGATATAAATAGTACATCTTAAACCTGAATAAAAAAAGACAAAACCGGAAACGTGTCTCTGAAGAAGCACCAGAGCTGCACATTAATGATAGGAACAGGTGTGTGTCCCGAGGAACAGATGGAGAATCTGGGTGTTTAATTGCTGCCTTTTTTCTGACAAAAACCTGGCAGTCCTTAAAAACAATTTCCTGAACCTTTCACAGAGCCGTTATGAGCCGTTTTTAATTCAAGTTCATATTAAGTGTCTAATCTTTAGTCATGAAGCGCAAACCTTTCGGTTTTTAGTCCTTGTCACAATGTTAGTATCCTGAGAATGCATCCATCTTATTCGTCATACAGAGAATGAAATAAATCCTTGTTGGATTGGTGAGTTCTTGATATATTCTTTAACATTTGAGGAATTGTCTGCTTCCTCCAAAAAAATAAAAGGACCTATAATACCGTTCCTACTTAATACATGGGTTTATTTTTCTTGGTGCAAAATTGGTTTGGTATTTGTTTATTATTTGTTATTTATTAGTTTATATCCCTATTTCCATCCAGGCTGAAAATTCACTGGTCTTCTATTTAGTGCGCCGGTCAAGTCGTTAGAGATCAATTGCAAGTCCAAGTGGAGCCATCAATCAGTCCGTGTGCAATTTAGGCCAACCTCTACCTCAGCTCCCTGTCTGTGGATTTCCACTTCCCTTTTCAAGGTTAACCACCGCTCCATCCAACGATCCATTCAGTTCGACATCGCCAACCGATGGTTGGCCGCAGTGACCTTTCATTGGTCGTTCGCTGTGGCAGAGGTGTGTTGCTAAGGACCTAACCTCTGTCAACTTCTAGGTACACTACAGGCAATTCGTAAATGACACCCAGCAGTGGACTGAAGGAAACCGGAGCGCCCCGGTGCTTTGTGGGTTTCCTCTGGGTGAACATGCACAGACCGGTGGTGAGAGTCGAACCCCCAACCCTGGACGTGCCACGCGATAATACCTTCATATTAATATGTTGTCTGTAATTTAGTATCTAAGACAATTTAATGTCTTGTTTTTTTACTTAAAAATGGTGATGCCTTGTTCTCGGTGTCTCAGGTTAGAGTCTCTTGAGATATCAGTCATCAAGGATTTTCCATACTATATGAAGGTTTGCCCTGGATAATGATTCTACTCTATAACGCTGTATTTGGTAGTCGTGACGCTTCAATGACACTAATAGGGGTGTAGTGATATGATTCTCCATACCAAAACAAAACTTGTGCGCTGGGCAGTTGGAACAGTTGTTGTCTCATGAGTTAGATCATGCAAAACAGTTACAGCAGATATATTTATAATGCACTTTACTTCTACCACCTCATACGTACTGCACCGTTATTACTCTTAAAGAAGCCGTCAGCAATTTCTGATCCTGTAGTCAAATTCAGCAATCATGTTTCTAGAAAAAAATCCAGTGTTCGCACACAGCACCGGCTCTGTAAATCGGAAGCAAATAAAGTCGTGCACACCGAAAGCAACATAACGTTTTATTATTATTATTATTATCGCTGAATTAGCCCAGCATTTTCGTGTCGCTGCCTTGGCAATACGCATCAATGAATCTTTCTCTGGTATTAACGACTCCTATAACCTTGTGCAATAAAGTGTCCAGTGAAGGTGCGTGAGTCAATAGCATCATGTGATTGTTGCATGACTTGCTTGCACTAATATTTTATGACGCCAGTGCATAAAGCTTGGTGGCTGTTTCTCAGTAAATTGCCTCACCTGTTTAAAAAACCGGTTCTGTCGGGTCTGGTTGCTGCTGGTCCAAAAACAATCTAAAAAAAAAAGATAAGTTTCATGACTGAATGTGAGAGAATGAGTACACATGAGCAGATGTTTCGTCTGTCTCTGTTTGTTTGTTTTTGTTTGTTTGGTTGGTTATTCACACACCCCCCCCCCCCCCCCCCTTTCTCTGTGTTATGTCTGATCTAGGTGGAATCGCGCGACACTCTGAACAGCATCGCGCTGAAGTTCGACACCACCCCCAACGAGCTGGTTCAGCTCAACAAGCTGTTCTCCAGAGCCGTCGTCCCCGGACAGGTGTGCTCCCTGCTTTCCATCCCATCCTCGCCGTCTACAGCGCCTCACCCTACTTTACTTTTCCTTAAAACTTCTTAAAAAAAATATTTTTGTTCTTATCATACTTTTCTACACTCAATATAACCAGTTTCTCTCACTGAGATAAGAGACAAGCTACAGCCTGTTTCTAGACGCTTGCATTGTCCACAATGTTACAACTATCTAACTGTAGAGCCGTGATTGATGTGAGAGCGCAAAGTTCCTCCCATCCTACCCCCGCTGGGAGAGCACTGTGCCACTCGGGGGCGTAGATCTAGGCACCTTTACATTTGAGTATGTAGATTCTTATGAGTGGTTCTTATGATTAGCTCTTCCACTTCCACTTAATGTAAATAATATTTTTACAGATCGCACTGATCAAAAAGGTTTGCTCTCACCTTGACTTTTTCCTCTATTCCTTCTTTTTTTTTTTTTCTTCCCTTTTAAAAAAATGTATTGATTGAAATTTATACCTGTGGTCTAGGGATGCATCGATACCATTTTCTCAGTACGGTGTTTGGTTCCTGATAGCGATACCCGATTGATACCTGAATGACTAACCGATTTCGTATTAAGCGTTCGAAGATCACGGGACGTTTTATTATGTTGTTTTGAGTTCTGGTTAAATGGGGTAACGGATGCACATGTACTAATGATGTTTATCCTACTTGGCTTGTTCTTTCTAATGTTAGCTAGCTGATTTTAAATGAAGTGCATTAACTTTAGCTCCATTAGTAACCTTGGATCGAGTCGCAACGCAGTAAAACGCCTTGCGTTGTATGTCAGTGGTACGACCGTATAAATCATTCGTGCCTAATGTGAAAAAGCACTTAGATTCCCATTTGATGCTACAGCCGAGTCTGGAGAGCAGATTGGCTGGGGGTGGGGGGAGGGGTGTGACATACTCACACACTCTCTAATGTGCCTCTTTGAGCTCAGGCAAGCGGATGGGGTGGATAGCGCTTTTCTCTGAGTGTGTTCTCCGTGATTGGTAGTCGTCACCTTTTATAGGAGAGTGCTCGAACCGAGAGATGGGTGGGATGACTAAATTAGGGTGAACATTTGACCGGGGGGAACCCCCTACCCACCCATTTTTTTTTTTCCGTTTACAAGAATTTGAACATGATGTCTGAGCAATGCTAGTATCCATATCGATGCATCCCTACATCACTGATCATTGTTCCCTACTGAGAACAAAATATGTATTTTAAGTAACTGCGTATGCATAATCAACTGCTTAATGTGTGTGTGTGATGTAATGTCTTGTGGTGGTGTTGTGTTCCTATGCAGGTTCTGTATGTTCCTGATCCCGAGTACGTGTCAAGCGCAGGCAGCTCCCCGTCCCTCAGCCCCATCAGCCCCCTGTCTCCCACTTCCTCCGAGGCCGAACTAGAGAAGGTGACGACTTACACCTTACACTGGTCTTCTTCCAAAACTTCCAAAAAGTCTTCAGGGGCTTATTATTGCAGGAGATAAACACTCTTTCACTGTGTTCCTATCATATGCACACCATTAATCCCCGATACTCTCAAGGCTTATTCATACATGCGATGTCGTTTCAGCTGTGACGCCTTAGGAGCTCCGTTTTAGCCTCTGGTTATCGTTTAATTCGATCACGGCGAATCCGCATACCTCAGTCGAGGGGAAACACGAGCAGACGGTGCGAAGCGCTGCGATGAGTTAGCATTGTGCTTTGTTTCCTCCCTGATGATTTCGAGCTGCAGAATGCCCCGTGCGCAAAAAAAAAAAAGAAAAAATAGCTTTCTCTTACGCTGCCAAGGTTACTAAGTGTGAACTCTTCTAGGTTTGCAGATAACACATTGCGTGTCTAGCTCTTGGTTTGTTTTTCCCACGAAACCTACGTACTTTTCACCAGTCTCTTCTCGGAGTTGGAAGAAGGCACATTAGAGAGATTTATAAATAAAGCTGTCAGAGTTTTATTACAGAGCGAAGACTAGATTTCAGTACGGTATGTAATGCAAAACCTTTTTCGCTGTGTGAAATGTCATCCATAGTGTGGCTTTCTGTTTCTTTCAATCTTGCCAGACTTTCTTTTTCTACATTCATGCAGTTTTTATAAAGGTCAGGACAGGACTGACCTGGTCTCAGCGCTGGTAGCTGTGACTAAAGAATGTTAATGCACCTGATATGCATCTCATTTCCCCCCAGACTTTAAAGATCTTTTTAATTAAAACAGTATTACTGTCGACTTGCACAGGCCGGACACTTATATATCACGTGGCGGTGTTTATTATCACCGCGCTCATGTGTAATGAAGGACTGCAGTAAATTGCCGCCGGAGGGTTTAGTTAGTAAGAGTGGTGCTCTGTCTCTGGTTAGTGCTTAACTCAACTGGGAGATTTGACGAGAAACCAGGTTTACTCGCTTCACATGACAAGATTACAAACGTGCTAGCTTTCTTCACATATAAATCATCAGACTTGCTGTTGAAATTAATCAGTAACCTTATTCAAGCACACAGCGACCTTCGGCCGTGGAGACTAAACACAGGATAGCAGGTCTGATTATAGTACAGTCGAGAAAACACTCTATTTGTTTTGTGCTTGCTTTTTTCTTTTTTTTTTTTTATTCGTAAGAGGTTTTCAAGGCATCCAGAGACGCACATCAGGACTGGAACAGACATTTTGTGAAAACGTTGTGGAGTGAGGAGTCAGATGTGACTGTGATAGTAATCTTCGTAAAGATTTACTCAAAAATAATGTCTAATAATATTAAGCTGGATAAAAGAGAAAATTCCTAGCTGAGATCGATAATAGACTGGAGTGATGTAACTGAGGTCGAGGAACTGTTGACAGAATAAACACACCAGAGGTTTTTATTAGGATTTCCAGTGTCAGGGTTAATTTTTTTTTTTTTTTTTTAAGAAATATGTTGTAGTCTTTAATTCCTAGAACATTTAGCCATTTTTTTAGCTTTACAATGTCTAACTGTACATAAGGGTCAGGATTGTGCAATAAAAAAATTTTTTTTTCTTTTTGCATAATCTAGGCAATATGATGATTTATTTATTTTTTTTCATTTTAAGCAACTTTAGAAATATGACTGCGCAAAAAATTAAATATGGCAAAGAAACCACACAGATACATTGGATCATGTGTTTTTATAGTTAAAAAAAATAATAATTCAAGCATTCATTCATTCATCTTCTATACCGCTTTATCCTGTATTCAGGGTCGCGGGGGGCCCGGAGCCTATCCCAGGAAGC
>JAQMYG010000019.1:5921242-5932793 GCA_030014215.1 Clariallabes teugelsi | reverse complement strand
TTAATATCTTAAGGAGTATTACGTTTATGTATAATAAATACATTTATATTATTATTATGTGTACAAATTGGTAACAAATGTGAATTATTATAAAAATCCTATTGTATTTGTGTGTGTCTATGTAATATGTACAGTATAATAATCAGCCATTATATAAAACCACTTGCCTAAAATTGTGTATGTCCTTATTGTGCTGCCAAAACAGCTGTAAACTGTCAAATCATTTTACTTTACAAGACCTCTGAAGGTGTGCTGTAATATGTGGTATCCAATCTTTAGCAGCAGATCCTTTAAGTTCTGTATGTTGCAAGGTGAAGTCTCTATGGATCAGACAGAAACATGATGGAGGAAAAATGCCGTTCTCTTTTTGTTGCCCCAGGACAGTGTTCTGCAGTTAGCCATCTTTTCTAGGGATAAACTGTCCTTTTTTTTTTTTTTTGCTTTAATTGTTTTAAAGAGATGTTTTGCATTGATATTCATATAGAATCGATCCCAGAGCATTTAATGGTCGAAAGGTTACCATCTCAGGGAGTTTTTCCTTGCCACTGTCGCCGTCGTCCTTGAATTGATTGAGACCTGATGAATTTGGAGGCTAAATGCTTTGTCATGTTCCTCAAACATTTTTTTGCAGTGTGGCAGGGAACATTGTCCTGCTGAAAGTTGCTGCAACAAAGTTTAAGTAGGCGTTAAAGGAACATGCACATGATTACCGGCAAGGTTTTCCAGCAGAATATTATCCAGAGCATGAAACTGCCTCCACTGGCTTGCCTTCTTCTCATAGGGCATCCTGTTGCCGTCTTTTCTACTGAGAAGAGCTACTATAGCACACATTGCTGAAAAAGTTCATTCTGACTATGATAAAAAGTTGTCAGAAGACCCAGTGCCTTTTAATTGCATATGACTCTGCACAGCCATGTTGAAAATGGAAGTGACTCTGTGACCGATTTGTTCTTCCTTGGACCACTTTTTCAGTAGATATTAACTCCTGCATACCAGGAACACCCCATAAGACCTGGTGTTGTGGAGACACTCATTCGTCTGACTCATTCGTCTGTCTAGACATCACAATTTGTCAAAGTCACTCAGTTCCTTAAACTTGCTCATTTTTCCGGCATTCAACACATCAACTTTGAGTCCTGACTGGTTATAAGCTGCCCACCCCTTGACAGGTATCCTTGTAATGAGATAATTAACTTCACCCGTCGGTGGGTTTAATGTTATGGCTGATCAGTGTATATACATATTATACTGTGCATATCTTGTCTAATTTGAGATCAACACGGTTGTAAAGAGTGGTTACTTGGATTTCTACAGCCTTCCTGCCAGCTTGAACCAGTCTTGCATAATATATTATGGTTTCTTGCACCATACTTTAACACTAAAATAAAAATTCTTGGAGATTTCCCAATCTACTCAAACCAGCCCATCTGGCAGCAACAGCCATGACATGTTCACACTCAAAAATGTTCCCTCATTTTGATGATTGATGTCAATGTTATCTGTAGCCCGTGTCCTGTGACTGGCTTATTGGATAATTACATAAATAATTATGCAATAACTGTTGCCTTTAAAAATGCCAAGTGTATGTTGGGCATGTAACTGAAAACAAATATGTCATCATGAACAGAATAGATAGCCTACATAAACTGTAAATGCAGAGATCTAGGATTTTATTTGGATTATTATACGCTTATGTATATAAACATCTAATTTTTAATAACTTTTATCTTTTCCTACAGAGATACCCTCACTGAGAGAGATTCAGCACGGAAAGAGTGTTACGAAAGAAAGCGTGTGCGTCATTTTGTAGTGCGCCGGTTCCTCAATCAGACCTTTCACATTGGTGAAGATGGAACGAAGCTGCATGAGTATCAGCTACCATATAAACCCATGCTACCGCTGCAGATCTTCGTGCCCAGGGACCTCAGAACTCCACCAGAGACGCACAGAGATCTGTCACCTACCTGTTTGCACTCAGACAGAGACTCTGACAAGACCTGGAGTCAGAAGAGAGAGATACAACCGGAGAGCCCAGAGTTCAGGGTCCGCACTCTCGTGTCACCATCGAGGGATTTGGCTCACGACTTCCAGAGGACATGAGGAACATAAAATAACTGCTTCCTTTAGTGCACTAAACTGAGTGTTAAAGCGTTTATCAGTGTTAGTAACTGTACTACAGCACTGTTGAACTGGTCTGACAGTAACTCTGGCAGAAAGACAAATCACAAGTTTATACAGTATTAATGCGTTCATTCTACTACATTATCATTTCTATACAGTAGTAACGACTTAAATAGGTAGGCGGCATGGATGTGCCATACTAATCAAAGTCTTATAAATAAAAAAAAAGTAAAAACAAACAAAAAAAAGTGCTGCTGTTTAACAATGAAGGATGTGTGATGATTGATTTAGTAATGTTTTCTCTAAAGAGATAAAAGGAAGGAGTCTCTAGTGGCAAGGATTTGTAACAGTAAGTTTTCCCACAGGACAAAGGATTTTAAGTGAAAGGGAAAAAAGAGGCTGGTGAAAGAGTATTGGTTTATACAGTAGTTGCTATAACGTAAATGAGAACAGTAACTTGCTTCGTAGGCGTTCCATAAGATTAAATAATTATAAATGTCTTATAAGTACAATGTGATGTTTATTAATTAATTAAAATCAGTAATTTTTTAACAAATCACTGTACTATAGAAAAAAACAAATCACTTCAGAATGAGCTGTTATATTGCATTAGTCTGCATCATGCCACTCTGTCGTTAATTATTTTCAATATAATAGCAACTATCAACTCCACTTTTCAATATAATAGCGACCCCACTTTTTTATTTCTTACACAATCATGTTTTAACTTTTGCATCAAACCTGGTGTTTTGTTTATTGTAGGAAAGTTTACAAAGGGAATTCCTTGTAGTTATGGAAATAATACATAAGCTTATTATACATATTTATAGGAACTTTTCCTTAAAATAATGAGGTTATATTATTTAACACTTTTAAATTGTTTGACCAATTGAAATGACTTCAGTACTTTTATGGGCTTATCTTATACCTAAAGACCTGCTGTTGTAATATTTTTTATTTTGCTTTATTACCTACTGTATATACAGTTCCATGAAAAAGAATTTCCTACTTTGTGAGTTTTAATTTGTCACACTTTATATTGTTGAGCTCATCAAGCTAATTGAAATATTATACAAAGATAACCTGAGTAAATACAAAATGCAGTTTTTAAATGTTTATTTCATTTATTAAGAGAAAAAAGCTGTTCAAACTTACCTGGCCCTATGTGAAAAAGTAATTCCCCTTAAACCTAATAACTGGTTGTGCTGCCCTTGGAGCAATGCTTGCAATAACTGCAATGAGTCTTATATGTCGAGTCACACTTCTTTGCAAAAATGTTTTAATTCAGCCACATTAAAGGGTTTTAAGCATGATTGGCCTGTTTAAGGTCATCACAATCAGATTTAAATCCAGATTTGACAAGGCCATTCCAAAACCTTAATTTAGTTTTTTGAGCCATTCAGGGGTGGACATGCTGGTGTGTTTTGGATCATTCTCCTGATCTTGATGTGATCAGACTTGCCACTCCTGGGAAGGTTCACCACTATTCCAAGTTTTCTCCATTTGTAGATAATGGCTTTCACCATGGTTCGCTGCAGTCACAAAGCCTTAAAATGGCTTTGTAACCCTTTCCAGACTGATACTTAAATTTAACTCAGCCTTCCTAAAAGCACAGTTCATTCATGTTTTTTTCTTTTGTTACTTTTTTACACGGGGTCATGTAGGTTTGGACAGCTTTTTCCCCTTGAAAATAAAATCATCATTAAAAAAATGCATTCGTATTTACTCTGTCTATCTCTATGTAATATTCAATTTTGTTTGGTAATCTCAATCATTTTAAAGTGTGACAAATATGACAAGATGAAAAATTCTGATTTAGCAAATACTTTTTCACAGCACTGTATTCTGCATTACAATGTTTCAAATTGTTGATTCTTTGTTATAGTGCTGGTTGAAATTTTTATAAGACACAGTGCATCATTCAGCTAGGCTGGGTACACTATAAACTTAGCTTATAACATTTCAGGAAATGTACTGCCTTAAATCATTTAAGTATTGAAACTCAGTCTTATAATTTTTTTTGTAATTTTATATTGTGTTAATTATGTACAAATGTAAGTAAATGAATTAAGCCTGAGTGGTTACTGCTTAAAGTCACTGTAGTTTCCACTATAATTCATGTTACAGTATCTTAATAAGGCACATTGATTATTTTTTTTACACAGATACCAGCAATCATGACACAGAATCTCTAATGCAGGTGAGCTTTATGGAACATTGTAGTACCATCACTAACATATTTGCTGGCTGTCATGTGTTACACTGAAATTAATGTTAGTACTATTATTTATTTCATGGTATAAATATAAATATAAAACCAGATGTTATGTACATAGTTCATTCGCATATTTTTCTTAACATGTGCAGAAACTAGACATGGGATAGTTTGACTGAATGTGTTTGACTTTAATAAAATCCTAAACAATCACTGTACAGCTGTTGTTTTTATTTTTATTTTTTTTGAGATAAAAAAGAAACTCTCATTCAACCTAAGGGGAGAAAAACCCCACTCTCCACACTGTCCCTTTTGTTTGACTGAGGATTATACCCTTCCATCAATCCAACAATGCAAGTCAGAGGTTCGGGTTGCAGAAATAATGTTCCTCTGATTTGATATTTGCTAGAACTAATACTGTATATGCTGTAAATGTCTTATTTTACCATATACAGTTAAACCTTGGATTGCCAGCATAATTCGTTCCAGAAGTGTGCTTGTAATCCAAAGCACTCATATATCAAAGCGAATTTCCCCATAAGAAATAATGGATTTGTTTCATAACCCATCAATATTAATATAAAAATTATTAATGTAAAACATAAAGTAAAATAGAACAAATTAACCTTTGAAATGTTGCTGGTGTGAGTGAGACGAGAGAGAGGAGAGGATGGGGGTTATTGTATAGGACGACAGAAAGTCTCTGTCGGCTCACTGGAATATTTTTCTTTTTGTGTGACTTTAACAAGGATCCTGTCTAAGAACACTTGCTTTTGCTTCCTTTTGACAAATCGTATACTTACAACTCGAATTTCAAGACCTTGCTCGTTTATCGATTTAAAATCTATTTGAAACCTTTGCTCGTCTTGCAAAACACTCACAGATCAAGTTACTCACAATACAAGGTTTCACTGTATAGGCAAAATGGTTGGTTCCATTAATCATCTCCAATAATCCA
The DNA here is from genome assembly GCA_030014215.1 of Clariallabes teugelsi. NCBI lineage: Eukaryota > Metazoa > Chordata > Actinopteri > Siluriformes > Clariidae > Clariallabes > Clariallabes teugelsi. The sequence goes on along the minus strand of JAQMYG010000019.1, from coordinate 5,927,499 downwards.
AAGCAATGGCAATAGTTTTGATTTAAGCTTTAAAATGCATGCCTTATTTAGACTGTTTCTCAAATGATAATATAAATTTTTTAGAGATAAGAACATGTAAGGCACTCCTTCTCTTATTGCTGACTTTGTATCAGAAGTGAATATAATAGTAGCAGGTAATATATTCAGCAGTTCAGTTGTTAAAAAGCAAATCATTCCTGCTAATTGTTTTTCACTTAAGATGTAAAGTGATGCAATGCAGGTTTTGCTTTCTCCATATGATGGCTGAATCACCTGTGTCATGAAAGGGTGTGGTTCTGGATACACCCTGAGTTTCGAATTGCGCTGCCCAATAATGAAACAAAAAGTGAAAATGCATTTCCAGTCAGGCTGGAAATAATCGTATAAAATGACATTGCCTACTTCAGTATATGAACATATTTAATAACGACACAAACCTTAACCTTAAAGTTTTAACCGTCTTGACTAGATTTCACAAGCTTGGCCCAAGTGCAATGATGAGTCACATCTGGATAGTGACAGACTTTTACTTGATTGTACAGTGATGGCACAGGCATATTCCAGGAATCAAATTGTGAAAACATTAACGAGCAAAGAGATTGCAATAAAGTGTTTATTATTGCTACTGTATATAACTAAACACATTTACCAAGAAGACAGAAGACTTTTATTTTTAATGGAACATTTTTAATTATAATGATAATAAAAATAATAATAATAAGGGGATATTTTTGACTTTATAATTTCAGTGATTTACATCTGCTGGAATAAAAAATTCAAATGAAACAGCAGTAACTTCCTCCTGAATAACAAAAAACATTTTATCCACTCATCTCAGATATTCTTGTTATACAAAGTTGAAGAAAATATCGAAACTACAGATTAGTGAGGCATTAAAGAACAGTAGCTAAGCAAGTTGCTGGATCATGTTATCTCATAGATTCCTCATGGAGATTTACCACAGTAGACACATTTCTTCTTCTTTTCTAGCTCTTCACGTTCCTTCTTTTGTTTAGCTGATTCTTGCTCCAGGGCACTTTTCTTCTCCTCTAGCTCCTTACGTTCCTTCTGTATCTGGTTCTCCTGCTCCACGAGGGATTGCCTTAAGTCATCTATCCGGTTACGTGCTTTCTGTTGCTGAGTTTCTTCTTGGTCCAGAGCACGTTTCTTCTCATCTAGCTCTTTACATTGAGTCAGCATCTGCGCCTCCTGCTCCATGAGGGATTGCCTGGAGTCCTGCATCCGGTTACGTGTTTTCTCTAGTTGATTAACATCTTGCTGCAGGACACGTCTCTTCTCCTGTAGCTCCGCAACTTCCTTTTGCAACTTCTTGCACTCCTCCATGAGATGCTGGTTCTGTGAAGTCAGAGCTTTCCTGAAGCTTTCCTAACATGTAATAAAGTCAACACTTTATTGTTAATATAGCAAAATATTCCTGCTGATTGTTTTTCTCTAAAGACATAAAGTGATATAAGAGCAAAGCAGTGCAGGTTTTGCTTTCTCCATATGATGGCCGTCTCACACGTCTCATTAAAGGGTGTGGATGCACCCTGAGTATCGGATTATATATAAAATAGCACTTACTTATAGTGATGTTATGCCTGATGCCGTGTCGTCGTGTCACTTTGTTGAAGCTCTGTGCTGAAGCTTTTATAGATGCAAGATGAGAGTGTCACTGATCATGTGTGAAGCTTCACTCAGGAATACACACCCATTCCTTTCAGTTCAGAAAAACTAACAAGCAATACATTCAGTTCAGAATGTGTCCAGAGAATTAGAAGGGAAACAGGATGACTCACAATTGGCAACTGTTTATTTGCTTTCTCCCAATAATTTATGTGGATACAGTATAAGTTAATATTTTGATATATAATTTGTTTATTTATGTTTATGTTAACGTGTTAATCTGTAATGTGAAGCCACCTGGTCAATAAAAAATTATTTTATTTCATAGATGATGTGTTAGTTACACTGACTGGCCCAAAAAGTCACCCGTTTCAGATGTGTCAAATTACTTGGCTGCATCAAGCAAAGAAAACAACTAAGGAGATTTGAAATTTCCGGAACTGAGTTATCAACACCTGAAAGGGCAGAACTGAACCAACAACTTTGGGGTAGAAATGTGGTCGGGAAAAAAAAAAGTCATGAATGGAGAACACTTGTGAAGTTGCATGGTAAAAAATCAACAGTAAAAACGATGGCTATGTTTAATAGTGAAAGTAAGAGCATTTGCATACAATATACAATAAAGGTTTTTCTTTCTAAATGCGATGACTGATGCACCTGTGTAATGAAAGGGTGTGGTTCGGGACACACCCTTAGTTTCGAATTGCTCTACCCAAATTAATAAAACAGAAAATGAAAATGCATTTCTGGTAAGGTTGAATATAACATGGTAAAATGTCACTACCTATTTCAAGAAATGCAGATTGTCAGGAATGAGGGTGGTTGCAGCGTAATTGCAGACATTAATGAAATCAACAAACACAAACGAAACTGATAGTGTCTGAGGACAAGACTTTAGACATGGCTGGGGTTTAAATAATGATACTGATTAACCTTGGATTACAGTAAAACTGTGACCCTAAAACAATGAATACTTGTGTTGATATAAAAGTTCCAAACACAAAATCCAAAAAGACAAAGTCTGACGACATATGGAGACGCCCTCTAGGGGTTGTCCCTGACAAACATATCTAATAACAACACAAACAACACACTTATATGCTGTCTTCTTTTGTAGACAGCATATAAGTGATAAGACTCTTAACCTCCGTGAAACATCTGAATTGTGAAAACGTTTAAAGAAGGCTGTAGGTCCGACGATCCCTGCTGAGATGACTTGGTGCCAATTGCAGAAGCCACTGAACATTCAACTCCAAGAACAAGTGATTTCTACATGTTTGGGCCATTAAAGGAGTTCATTAGAGGACAATATTTCAGACCTGAAGCAGGCAGTTCGATCATGGTTCTGGCATGCTGAGAATACTTTCTAACTCGATGATATCCTAGCACTAGTGAAATGCTGGGATAAGTGCATTCTGTACAAAAATCACTGTATATACGGATCGCTTGGATAATGGATAATGTTCGTTTACCCTATGTAGACAAAAAAAAATATATATATATATATATTTTTTATATGGTTGTAGATTTCAGAAATCCATAATGTTGGCAGAATGAAGGAACAGGGTTCACTTTTAATGCTTGACCAAACAAGGCATTACACTTGAATTAAATTAAATAATTTAATACAAATTAAAGAACAGTGGCTTAGTAAGGTGCTGGGTCATGACAAGGCATCAAAACACCCTCAATATGATATCATCTCATAGCTTAATCTAGTCTATGGAAATGTACCAGAGGGAAGAAGAAGACTATTTTTCTCACATGTTTATTTTCAGATGTTTTGATGTGTGGATGAGGAGGAAAGAGCAGTGCAAAAGAGGTGTGTGTTTCTCCAGAAAAAAATTACACAGATGATTGAGTGACTTGAGATTTGTTGACATAGCATATGATTTACATAATTTTGTTTTTATCAAGTCCTTTTGCTCGTGTGGATGGGGACAGACTAATGGAACAGGTGGGATTAGTTTCATCATAGTATTAAGGTGATCAGTTAGATGAGCTCTGTATGGATTTAAATACATGTGTTGCTTTAAGGAAACATGTAGATACCAGTAACATGGTGGCACCATTAATTTTCCTTTAATTTGTCACTCATCTGTGTAAACATGTTTTAGTGCATGCTATGACAACTGCCACACACTATCGGCATCATATGGAGTTTAATGAGATATTAAATTCCTGAAACTGCATTAAGAACCCTTTAACACATTAATAAAACCTGGAAGGATAGTACTGAACTGTCAACTTTATAAAAGAAATGCGTTTATTTATTTATTTATTTTTTATCATGAATGAAGATCACTTAAAAACTTGTTGAAGTTGCATGGTAGAAAAACAACAGATTAAAAACCCTGACTAGGTTTAATAGTGAAAGTATCATGATAACCCAGGATTGGGACTAAACAGCTGTGTTACCGTAAGAAAAACACTTGTTAGAGAGACTAATCAGAAAAAGGCTTCAATTTGCTAAGGAACATAAAAAGCGCACTATATAGTGATAGAAAAAGATTATTTAGTCTGATGAGCTCAGATTAACCCTATTCCAGAATGATGGACAATAATGCATAGTGTCCACTGTACAGTACAAGCCTGGAGGCAGTGTTGTGATCTGGGGTTGTTTCAGTTGCTCAGGTCTCGGCTCAGCAACATTATGTGGCAATAAAATAAAGTCAGCTGACGACCTGAATGTACACCAGTTTATCACATTTATGTAGTTTTCCTTCCCTGATGGCACAGACATATTCCAGGACTCGAATTGTGAAAGAGTGTATGTGGGAGCAGGAGGAATCATTTTCATACATGAACTGGCATTGTGCACACATTGTGTCCTATAATTAAAGCTAAAGATGATTTTTTTGGCCAGGCAGTGTATAGGCACACTCACTAAAAATAATCAACTTTCAAAAGGGGCAGATGGAACAATATTTTAAAACCATAAACCAATACATGATCAATAAATCGATAATAATCTCATCCCAAGTCATGATAGAAAGCCTTAAAGAGTGGATAGATTGCAAGAAAGTGTTTATTATTGCTACTGTCCAAAACTAAAAACATTTGACAAAAAGACAGAAGACTTTTATTTGGAATGGAAAGTTTTTATAATAATAATAATAATAATAATAATAATAATAATAATAATAACAGCAACAACAACAATAATTTTTTACGTTATTATTATAATGATTTTACATTATAATAACAATTCAAATAAAACTTCCTTCTGAATAACAGAAAACATGTTATCCACTCACAAATATTCTTATTTAGGAAAATTAAGGAAGGAAAATAAAGAAACAGATTGGCGATGAATTAAAAGACAGTATTTTACTAAGGTGAGGGGTCATGACGAGGTACCAAAACACCCTGAATGCCACATCATCTGATAGATTACTCAAGGACATTTACCACAGTAGGCACATTTCCTCTTCTTCTCCAGCTCCTCACGTTCCTTCTTTACTTTAGCTTCTTCCTGCTGTATCTGCTTTTGCTGCTCCATGAGCGCTTGCCTGGCGTCATTTATCCTGTTACGTTCTTTCTGTTGTTGAGTTTCTTCTTGCTCCAGGGCACGTTTCTTCTCATCTAGCTCCTCACGTTTCTTCTGCATCTGCTTCTGCTGCTCCATGAGGGATTGCCGGGAGTCCTGTATCCGGTTACGCATTTTCTCTAGTTGAGGTGCTTCTTGCTCCAGGACACGTTTCCTCTCCTGTAGCTCCTCAATTTCCTTCTGCAACTTCGTGCGCTCCTCCATGAGATGCTGGTTCTGTGAAGCCAGAGCTTTCCTGAAGCTTTCCTAGCATGTAATAAAGTCAGCAGTTAATTGTTAATATAGAAAATATTCCTGCTGAAGCAAAAAAAGTGAAAATACATTTTCAGTGAGACTGGAAATAGCATTATAAAATGACACTACCTACTTCAGGATATGAGCATATCTAATAACGACACAAACCTTTTTAAAGTCTTTGCTGTCTTATCTAGATTTTACAAGCTGGGCCATGTGTAATGATGAGTCTCATCTGGATAGTGACAAACTTTAACATGATCGTACAATGTATTACACAGTGTTACTTAAGTACACATGGTAAACACAGGCTTCATACAGCAAGCATAAACATTACTCCAAAACTAGACTGCAGGTTATACTCACTCCTTCCTATATAATGCTACCCAAATGCCAATTTGCTGTCCAGGACAACAGCAATTGTTAGCACATTTCATTTCAATAAAAAAATGGCGACATAATGAAGTTAATGAATAGAAGTTTTTGAAGTTAAATGAAGTTTTTGTAAAATAACACTTACTTATAGTGATGTTATGCCTGATACTGAGACTTTGCAGCGCTTGTCAGCACGTCATTCTGTTGAAGCTCTGTGCTCATGCTTTTATAGAGATGTGAGTGTCATCGATGATGTGTGAAACTTCACTCAGGAATGCACACCCATGCCATTCGATTCAGGAAAGCAAACAAACAACGCAATCAATTCAATGTGTCAAGAAACTCCAAATGTGTACAGAAATGTGTGGATTTTTGTGGTGTAGAACTAAATGTTACTATCACTGTTTTGTGATGAAGAAATATTTGACAAACAGTTTGTTTTTCCAAATAAAGTATGCGGATATTAGTTTAT
>JAQMYG010000019.1:5885261-5896366 GCA_030014215.1 Clariallabes teugelsi | reverse complement strand
ATATACATACTTTGGAATAAATGTATTATATTTGGATATATTATAATTACTTTTAAATGAAGGCATGACATAAATTTTACATGAATAGATAAATATTAACACTCTGGTTCATGGAGTTGCCACCCAAATGGAATCCCTCTTTCCACCTAATGATGGTCTGATTAATCAAATCTATGTTGTCTGAACATTGAAAGCTTTTGTTTTACATTGGTCAGAATTCGCTCTTTCAGGAATATCTTTCATACATTGGAGGAACCGAAACCAGTCCCAGAAAAAAATTCTGTCCATGTGTCTGTATATCTGTCCAGAAACATGCTTGACAGAATTTGGTAAATCTTAGCCAGTCCTTCCGTATCTGCCTGAAGTTACATTCGCATTACTCAACAGAGCCAATCAACTCTGTATTTTACCGTAAATACATGGAGTATGCGCAACACAGAGAAATGACCGTAATACCCGCCCAAATTCTCACAAAACACAAACATTGCACGACACAGCATGGCTTACTTAAAAAGAAAATCCTGTATGGACAGATCATTTTATAATCATATTTAATCATATTTATTTAAGCTTTAGAACCAATTTGTCTCATATTTTCCAAAACTGTGGTTCTAATTAATGCAGTAATTGTGAAGTGCAACTATGAGAAAAAACACGGGTTGTTAGAGCAAACATATCCTCAGCAGTCCGATGTGAGGTCGTGTAAAATACTTGAACTGAGAGTGTTGGCCGCTAAACATCAAAATGTTGAGTACGAGTGATGTTATGAACAGTTATGTGTTCCGGATGTAAGAGCGTCTGCCAAATGCCTAAATGTAATGTACGACATTTTATTTCTTTGTATTAATAAGTTAGGTAGAGAGTTCTGCTGTAGAGAAATACAGACAGACATGTACATAGGCTTCAACCTGAAATAATCATTTGACTGATTACATCAAATCCGATCGGCTTATTTTTTAGCTTTATGCGTTTAACTATTTCGATCAAATCTTTAACAGTCAACGACTTGTACTAGATTATTACCTCACGTTATAACTGTGTTATCAGAAGTTGATGACATTGATGACGCAATCCGTCTTTCCACCTGACGCTGACCACTGTTACACGTGTTTTTCATCCAAAAAGTCTTCAACCCAATTAAACAGGTTTCTTCCAGTATGAAATGCATTTCTGCTGACAAAGTTTCTACAAAGGTGAAAAATGAGTTACGTGTAGCCTTTCTATCACCCTGAACAATCTTGGACGTTTTCTTTATCAATCCATTCTGAATAAGATCCAGACGCTTTGTGCATCGAAATCCCAGATCAACGTTTCTAGAAAAACTTAAACAAGCTTAGCAGGCAGCAATACTTACTGTATGTAACGGTCACTGAGATTACATTTCTGGGGTGATATAGCTAACTTTACTCTAAGCTATATAAAAGCATTTATATAGAATTTGGCCTCTTCAAGGGTGTAACACATCAAAAAGTGAACTTCTTACCAATGATGCCTCTGTTAGCATGGATAGTTGAGGCTGTGGCAAAAGTAAAGTGAGAGGACCTGAGGAGAAGAAGAACTAAAATGTGCACCATGTTAATGGTATAATGCACTGATGATTGTTTACTTTTAGGGTTTTTTGTCTGGTAAAGAAGGAAAAAACAGCATGGGAAGAGACGGCATGAGGACCAGAGCCCAGACAGACAAACATGCAGTTTCTTTCACCAGTGAGGGTAACACAACAAAAAACTCTCCACAAAAGGATGAGAAAAGCATGAAGCATTTAAGGTACTGTTTCTGTCCAAGTCTGATCTGAGGATGTATTTACTGTACTTTCAGAATTACATAGTGTGTTTACTTCAAATGGTATGCTTTATCTAAAGTTTATCCGTTTTTTAAAAAATTTTCTTTATTAGGAAATCTCCAAGATTTCAGAAAAACGAGAAGTCCGGTGATCAGAATAACGGTAGGTGTTAAGCTCGAGTTCTTTCAATTTCATACGTATGGAGGGATAATGGATTGTATTTCTTAACGTGAACTCTAGGTCTTGTGTTAATGAGTAATTATGGCAGGGCTTGTTACTTCTTAATTTGAAATATGGTTGTTTTAACCAATGTATGAGTAGCATGTCTTAAAATAACGTGTTTGATTACTTTCTTCCATTTTTCCCCACCTCAAAGTTGAAGATGAGAGTGACGGGACAACATCCCCACGAGCTCTTCGTGCACGGTTACGAGAGAGAAAGGTGGACTCCACCGTGAGACGCAGCTCCAGAATCACGAGATACGCCACAGACAGAAAGTTTAACGCCAGGGATCAGTCTGTCCTCTATGACCGACTGATTACTAAGTATGTTGTTACTTACAAATGAATATTGAAATAACCTGTTCTCTTAGACGTGCATTTTATTTATTTTATTTTATAGATAGATAGATAGATAGAGTACTTTATTAATCCCAAAGGGAAATTGTATCTTTACAGCAGGCAGCTCACATATTATGCAACAAGTAAGCAACAAGCAAGAATCACAGTGAGGAAAAGGTAAATGAAAAGAAAAAAAAAATAGAAGAATAAAATATTTATACCACAGCGCTGTTGAATTCTCCAATCCGAATTGTCAGTGTGTTGGTGGATTTTCGATAACGGGAGATCAGACAGAGTACACTGCTGACTGTAGGACAAATCAGAGTTTTATGTTATTAAGCTCGTTCTCAAAAAAAAAAAAAGACGCTCAAGTAGATATTTACTTAGCACTAGAGGTTTACCGTGCAGCTCCAATGTTTCAGAAGCCCTTAATTTTGCCTGTTGTATGCTCGTCGCAGTCTGATCCGGAGTTTCAGTAGCTATGAGCTCGGCCTGACTTACTCGTTTTCACCGTAGACATCGCCACCTACTGTTACATCCAGTGAGGAACGTGTGTGACACAAAAGTTGATGATGTAAAGGACATGCCTGGTACGGAACTACCTGTTCAAACACCTGGCCAAGCAGAATTTGAACAGACTACGAAGGAAATAACGAGACGATGACCACGACCGTTCTAGCTGTTCTAACAGGACGTTTCATGGACATTCCGAAACACAAAAATTGCTGTGGTATAAGAGGAATAGAACACTTGAGGCCATGCTGTTATGAAACAAAGAAACCAACTTGAAGTGGTAACAGTAACTATGCTTCATGTTGCATCACTTAACATAACAGCGTGTTGGCAAGTGTTTGATTCCTTAGATGCTTAGTGCTGACTTGATCTAAAAAAAAAAAAAAAGAAGTGCATTTTGGATTGCAGCTGCGTACTGACTTAGCTGAGAGTTTGCTCTTAAAAATGTTTTCCCTCCAGCACTGCAGAAGCCGTTCTCCAGAAAATGGATGACATGCAGAAAATGCGCCGAAGGCTGAGAAGCAGAGAATCTAAAAAGGAGGTGAGCTCGGTTAGTTATGTACTGAGAGGTATAGTGTGCTCACACATGGCTCTTGATCACATTATTTTCTTTCTCTCTCTTTCTTTTTTAAACCCATGCCAGCTTCTACGGCTCTACTTGTGGCGAGAGTCAGTTTTTGTTATTCAATCTTAATTTAACTAAATAATTAAGATTTTTTTTTCTTTAAACTCTTAAACTAAATTTAGATTTAAGTGTTTAATTTTTTTTTTTAAGTGTCAATAGAATAAAACCAGTTCCTCAAAGGAGTAAAAGAATTGGTCAAATAAAAAAAAAAATTTGCAAGAATTGCAAAATTTGTGTGTAGCTTTTGAATGTCCTATTCTGCATCTTGTAAACATGACTTGATCCCAACGATTATTAAAAGGAAATGCATGTTTTGTTCCAACATCTGGATTTTCCTCATTACTGTATAGGATCTTATAATCTACACCGGAACCAAGAGGAAGAGAACCACGAGGTCTTCAGTGAGAACAGATGAGGAGAGTGAAGATGAGGAAGAGAGCGACCATGATGGTAATAGATGTTTGAAGATGTTGGAGGTTATTGGAAACATGTAATCCAAATTTCTTGTTCTGAGAACCTTTTTGTAGGAAGTTTTTCAAACTAACTATAAGTTACAAAAATTTGTAGAATTCACTGATCGAGATGATGAAAATGAAGACGGAGAAGGAACAGGAGAAGAAGATGAGGAGGAGGAGGAGGAAGAGGACCATGATGAAGGTGATGACGACGAGGAGGAAGAAGATAATCAGAAACGCTACGAATTCAGACAGAGAAAAGCTGTTGTGCGCTACCAAGCTCCTCTCGAGGGTCAGTATTATGCAGTCACAGTCCAGCTCTAAATGAAAGCACTTGGGGGGAGGGAGGGGGGGTGTGATGGAATAAGTCGGCCTCGCTTGTTTCAACGAATCAGTCTGGGAGCCAGATGATAGAAAATGTCTGTCCTGTAAAACTGTCCTGATGGTGAATACTATAACCCTAATTCCGGAAAATCCTCAAGTTCACAGTCCAATACAGTGGAAACAGCTCAGAGACAGAATAGCGTACAGGATTCCCCTTAAAATCCCCTTTTAGGCGCAGAGATGACAGATTTAGTCAAGTGGGTTGGTTTACATGCTTTTCACTGTTGAAAATATTTGTCATATTTGTGTCAAAAGCATACAAGACTTTCACTTTGTCAGACTTGAGAACAAATCAGACTTACGAACGTGCTCCCCGTGTGTGTAAGTTAGGGACTACTTGTATTCATGGAACAGCAGGTGATTTTAGAGTATTGTCATCTTGAAACAAGCCATTATTTGATGTGCAAGTTGTGGCAGTGGGACACAGTCAGCAATGGAGCTCATAGTCCATGGCATTCAATCTGTATTACTGGGAGAGCATTCGTCACACCATTACACTACCACCACCAGCCTCAACTGTTGACATTAGGCCGGTTGTCTCTCTTTAGTGTGTGTATGTGTGTGTGTGTTTATATATATATATATATATATATATATATATATATATATTTTATTTATTGTTTAATGTTTTGCTTAATTTTTTTTTTTTTTTACATTTTACTGCGGGATTCATTTGGTAGTCACTTGGTTTTACTCTTTTATATTTGTCTTGTTTATCTTGTCTTTTATTTTATTTTCATCTACAGAGCCAAGGAAGCAGAGCATATTTTTCCGCCGGCACTCAACCCCAACCAGGCGGAGGTATTCATACAGAACCACAGGGCCGTGCAGTCCGTACAGCAGCCGCAGAAGTAGCAGGTTACCATTTGCATTTCTACATTTATGTACAGCTTATAGCTTAGGGATGATCTACTGATTAAATGACTTTAGAGAAGAGATTTGCTTGAAGATCTGCCACATTATATTTAGTATCGTTTTTTTTTCCCCTTCCTTTTTTCATATATCTTGAACGTCTTTGAATGATCTTCCTCCAGACGGAGACATGCCATCCACAGTAGTGACTCAACCTCCTCATCTTCATCGGATGAGGAGATATTCGAGACGTGGATGAGTAAAAGCTGGGGCAAGTCAACAAACAGGTAAAAAGTCTCTCGCTAATCAAATCCTTGTGGAAAGTGTACTTGACGAATACTTAACTAATGCAGAACAAAACATTTTGTTTTTTTAGAAACTGTTAAACTATGCTGAAGTGTTTACAATATCTATACGTTTACATACAGTTCTATCTCGGGTGTCTTACACTCACGCATACACCCGGCTTCACCAAGGTCCCCGCCCCCACAAGGTCTCATAGATGCACACGCACACTTTTTCTCTCGCTCTCTCTCACTCACACTCAAACTCACTCACTCTCTCTCTCTCACTCTCTCACACACACACACGCACACACACACACACACACACCGAGGTCCCCCGTCCCCACGAGGTCATACAGACACACACGTCTATCAAATGTGCTTTTATTTTTATTTATTATTTTTTTATTTAATAAACTTTTGTTTTGTAGATGCTTTCCAATGAACTTCAAGAAAGAGGATATTTTAGGAATCCACAAAGACCGAATTAAGATCGGTGCCAGTCTTGCAGACGTTGATCCAATGCAGATTGATAAGACGGTTTGTGTGTTTTCATCTTTTGCTTATTGTTTGTAACGTGCATTCCATCACTTAACAAGAAACCAAAAATTTTTTAGCTAATCGTTGCCTTTACCTGGGTCTAGGTGCGCTTTGACAGTATCGGTGGTTTGAATAGACACATCTCTGCCCTGAAGGAGATGGTGGTCTTTCCTTTGCTCTACCCTGAGGTTTTTGAGCGCTTTAAGATTCAGCCTCCAAGGTAATGCACTTCACATCGCCAAACTAAATCTGTGGTACTTCATTATAATATTACTCCCAAACATTTTCTCAGGGGTGTTGAAATGATTGAGTTTCGATATTGATACGAGATGAAAGGGTTATTAATCTGACCGTTGGAGCAAATGGAGCTTGCATATAATAAAAAAATTCTATTTTCTAAAACTAAATGCATCTTAAGCACATTACACGTAATCAAACGAAAAACGTTTGTTGCGCAGTCAATGCATATGTCCTTTTTAGTTTGTATGCTAACCGCTCTACCTCAGATACATGGCAAAACTTTTGGCAGTGCTTAGCTGGTTTTTCTTTTTTCTTTTAAATCATCATAGTTTTTCTTCATTATCTTGTGTGCATTGCATTTGCAGAGGCTGTCTGTTTTATGGTTCTCCTGGCACTGGGAAGACCCTGGTGGCACGAGCGCTGGCCAACGAGTGCAGTCAAGGAGAGAAGAGAGTGGCCTTCTTTATGAGGAAAGGAGCCGACTGCCTCAGCAAGTGGATAGGAGAATCAGAAAGACAGCTCCGACTGCTCTTCGACCAGGCACGTAGTCTAATTTGAATGTACAATACATGGTTAGTTAATTATTGTCACTGTATTGTCTATATTGTTACTAGTTTTTCAGGTCTTTCTTTTGGTGTTCATAAGTTATCAGTTAGTCAGTATCCTGAATATTAGTCAGATTTAATAGAGATGTGTATCATGTATAATTTTTAATATATCGTAAAGCATAAAATTATTGAAGTATATTATAAAATAAATCTGGTAGCTGAGAAATCTCTCCTATAACTATATATTTTTTTCTATATTGGTCTTGAAGGCTTATCAGATGCGTCCATCTATTATATTCTTTGATGAAATCGATGGGATTGCACCTGTACGTTCTAGTAGACAAGACCAGATCCACAGGTATGTTTAGCATTTCAAATCTTTTTTTGTTTCTTTGTTTATAATTACAAAAACACACCCAAGGTGAACACAGTAATGACTGAGCGTGTCAAAGTTTTCATCATCTCATTTTAAAGCACTTTAGGTTATGTACAAGTTTTAATTATTGTCACCCTTTGGACAACAGCTCCATTGTGTCCACTCTGCTGGCATTAATGGACGGACTGGACGCTCGTGGTGAGGTGGTTGTCATTGGAGCTACTAACCGGCTGGACTCCATAGATCCCGCGCTCAGACGGCCCGGACGCTTTGACAGGGAGTTTCTGTTCAGCCTTCCTGACAAAGAGGTGCGCCAAAAAAGACTAAATGTTCTATTTATGGTGTCGGGAGATTTTCGCATTAAAGAAAAGCTAATTATCAAGGTAAAGTAACATTTGCTTGTTTTCAGGCTCGCAAAGATATTTTAAAGATCCACACCCGACAGTGGGATCCACAGCCGTCAGATGCGTTTCTTGAAGAACTAGCTGATAAGTGTGTTGGTAAGTTTTCTATTGTCTTGCATTAAATCACAAGGCATAGGTCCAACAGGTCTCAATTGTCATGCATGCTGGCTTATTTAAAAAAAAAAAAAAAAAAAAAAACACCTTAAAGCATTATATCTTTATTCTGGGTCTGTTTTAGTGTATTACGTGGTGCATATCACTGAAAACCACTAAAGTGATGTTGATGTTTCACGAGCAATCGAATGGCAGTTAATTAAGAAAACTTTGCTTGATGATTGTGGAAAAAATTATGTAAAATGTGGTGTGATCCCGCTTCACATGAAACCTGAGGGTTACCCCACCACAACTGGATTAATTTCCTATTTATTGCACATACCCCAATTACTCTTGTTCCACTGCAGTTTAGCAACAATAATTAATTCCTTAAAGAATTCAATATTTTTATCCACTTTTAGTTACGCAAACAGACTACGGTTCTGTTTCCGGTTGAATCACCCAAGTAGCTCACGTGTTAGCTCACGTGTTATTGTTTAAACAATAGACACTGCAGTGCCCCAGATACCAATACCAATATTTACAATTATATACAGTATTTTGTGTGTGTAAATGAATGTATAAAATGTCCAAAGTCCGGTATATTGTGAGTGCGTGTGGAGATGCATAAGAAATAATTCAGTCGCACCGGTTTCAATAAATCAGTCTGCGAGCACAATGATAGAAATTGGCTGTCTTGTAAAGCTGCCCCCATGAAGAAAATCCTTAGCAAAACAGAGTTCACAGTCCAATACAGTAGAAAACAGCTGTCAACATCTGAGACAAAATGGTGTCCAGGATTCCCTTCGCGATTTACAGTAAAGGCGCAGAGACAGACAGCGCTGTTGCATTTCACTGTGAGATTAGTTTCCTTAGGCGCAATTACATTTCTGGGGACGGATTTAGTCAGGTGAATTGGTATGCTTTTACATTGTATATTCGTGTCAAAGGCTTATAAGACTCAATTTGTCGGACTTAAGAACAAATCAGACTTACGAGTGTGCTCCCGGAACGAAACTCGTTTGTAAGTCGGGGACCACCTGTGAATCACTTTCTTGATACAAGTTATTTTTCACATTATGGCCGTAAATCATTCCTTAACCTTTTTGAACCATATTCAGAATTATCAATAGATGATTTAAAAATAAGTCTTGTGTAATTTGTTTCTCTCACAGGTTACTGCGGCGCAGACATTAAAGCAGTGTGTGCCGAAGCAGCTCTCTGCGCCCTGCGCCGCCGCTACCCCCAGATCTACTCCTCCTCACAGAAACTGCTTTTGGACGTCTCGTCTATTAGCGTGGAGGGCCGTGACTTCCTGTCCGCCATGAGGAAACTCGTGCCTGCGTCCCAGAGGGCTGTGGCGTCCCCGGCCAAAGCCCTCACACCTGAAGTTCAGCCACTGCTGGCTAATGCGCTTAATCATGCCATGAAGGCCCTGCAGAAGGTTTTCCCTCATGTGGAACAGGGCATCAAGAAGAAGAAGAACAGTATGTTGTGACTGTCATCAGTGCATCCCTGACTTTTCTTTCTTTTTTAAAAATTTTTATTTACAATACTGTCTGGTTATCAGTGCTTATTCATAATATTGTGTAATTTTGCAGTGGTTGCTATGGACCTCGTAAATAAGCAGCGTCGGTAATCCTTTGTCTCTTGTGTGTTGTAGATGGTGCAGCTGGTGTTTTAGACGATCTGCTTCAAAGTGATGATGAGGCCCCAACTATGTGCATTAGTAACCCTGCACAAACTAACAAAGGTCCAGCTGGCTCCTGTCTCCATTTAACCAAGTCAGTGTTCAGTATATCAGTTTAATATTAAGAGATGCTTTCTAATAACCAGAAATGTTATGTCATTAATATGCTGTGTGTGCGCGCATGTTATTGGAGTTTTCGTGTTTTTTATATGTGTTTGTATGATGCAGGAGTGCTGTCCAGGAGCCAATCACGTTCAGGCCCCGACTGCTGCTCTGTGGGAATCCAGGTTCAGGGCAGAGCACACACCTGGCCCCTGCAATGCTGCACATCCTGGAGAAGTTTACTGTCTACACCCTGGACATGGCGGTGCTTTTTGGGGTCAGCACTACCAGCCCAGAGGAGGCGTGTGCACGGGTACACCATATAAACACAACACTGTTTGCTAATGCTATCAGTAAACATGTCCGTACCACCGGTTCATGATTGATTGATTATTTGTGGTCGTCGTCCCCCCCCCCCATCCCTCCCCCCTTTATCCAGCTGTTCTGCGAGGCTAAGAGAACATCTCCCAGTATCCTGTACATACCACACTTGCAGCGCTGGTGGGACACTGTGAACCCAGCACTCAGGGCCACCTTCCTCAGCCTCCTGCAGGACATCCCATCCTTTTCACCCATCCTCCTCCTCGCCACCTGCAACCTACCGTATGATTCCCTCGACATAGAGGTACGCATAACCCCTTCTGACTAGGTGTGTAACAGTACGCTTAAAGTCACGGTTCGGTACATGCCTTGGTGTAGAAGTCACAATTTGGTACCTTTTGAGTGGAATAAAGATATGTAACTTATAAAATGGCAAAATGGTCATAATTCTCTGAGCGCATAAGGAAAACATAATGATTTATCTTTCTATAAAAAAAAAATATTAGACTGATAATGAAAAATCTGGTCTAGGTATCTATGGAAAATCATGCAAACGAAGACGGTTCTTTTAAAGAAGGGTACACTGCTACCTCTGGATTGGCATCTAGTGATCATTTTGATTTCATACACATTTTTCACATTTCATACAAATTTCCATGATTTTCTTTTGATTGTGTAAAGCTGCTTTGCGACAATGGCGATTTGTTAAAAGCGCTATACAAATAAAATTGAATTGAATTGAAAGTGAATTTAATGGCGATAATTCCCACCCAATGCCCAAACCCCAGCCCAGCCACTGGATGCAGTGCCGGTCCCAAGCCCGGATAAAATGGGAGGGTTTCGTTAGGAAGGGCATCCGGCGTAAAACCTGTGCCACGTTGTGTGTGGATCGGATGGTCCGCTGTGGCGACCCCTCGACGGGAGCAGCCAAAAGACTAACAACAATAGGTTTCTAAAGAAGTATGTTTCTAAAGTAGAATACTATTATAGGATCTTTCCATTTATTTAGTTATTTATTTATTTTTGTTTGCTGTGTTTTTGTCTTTAGGTGCAGAATCTGTTTTGTATCGAGTATGGGGAGGTGTTCGATGTCCCGCTTCCCTCCAGAGAGGATAGGAGCTTTTTCTTTGAGGATCTCATACTGAACCAAGCTGCCAAAGCTCCTCTATCTAAAAGAGAAGCAGGTATGTGATCGTCCATCAAAATATATTTTTTATCCTTTTTGTGCCAGGGAAAAACATCAAAAAATTATTAATAGAATTAGGGTTGTTCCGATTCCGATACTGGTATCGGAAATGCTGCCGATACCACAAAAAAGGCTGGCATCGGAATCGG
>JAQMYG010000019.1:5861354-5882849 GCA_030014215.1 Clariallabes teugelsi | reverse complement strand
TAGAAAATAAATCACTAAACAAAAACAAAGAAATTTGCAAGTGACCCCAAACTTTTGAACGGTAGTGTATATACTGATCAGCCATAACATTATGGCTTTATGTCCTTGGCTGCCCATGATCCTGTCACCAGTTCATATAATGGCATATAATTAATAATCACCATTTTTCACGTCACCTTGCGGTTAATGTTATGGCTGATGAGACTATAATTATGACTAGGGTTTCCAGCGTATTACAGAAATGTTATGGGGAATAAAGATCATGCACATCAGTGTGACTGACATCATGTTGTACCTGGTGAACGAGGAGGGAAATAAAAATTTGACCACTAACTTGTGCTCCAAGATGGCTTGTACCATTTTAGAGGATTTCTCCCCTTTCTTAGCTTTATTTATTTATTTATTTATTTATTTTAAACCAATTTCAACACAAATTTCAAATTGAATGGATGGACTGTGGGATTAACGTAGAGTTTATTTTCAGGTTGTACATCATCAAGGTTTACACCTTCATATTACCACGTTCTGCCTAAAGTCCAGACATCATTAGAGCCAAAGACTAATGAGAGCGGCCCATCCAAAGACATGGGCCCTGTTACAGCAACAGTCACTACACCAAAGCAATCAGGTAATGGCTCATCAAGCATATCAGTTTGTCATGATTACAGTGGCTGCATTTTATTACTTGTTTTTTTGTTTGTTTGTTTTTTATGCTGAAGATGAACTATTGGCTTTTCTTTCCAGCTGGACAGAAGAAACGAAAGCGCAGGAGGCTTTGGAGCAATGGGTTTATGCGCCGTAAAAAGTCCACACAGTCGCACACGAAAGAGTCGAACGGACCCGAGTCAGAAGACGATGACGACGACGACGAGGAGGATGATGGAGAGGAGGGAAAAACGCCAGAGAGGGTGGAAAAGGAAGTAAATGAGACTGAACAGATGGATGTGGAGAACAAGGAGAATGATCCTACCGCAACAGAAGAGAGAAATGAGGTCCAGGAAGCTGTACGCAGCCACGGTGGATTCGCCAGCGGTGCTGAAGGAGAGTCCACTGATTTCTCTCTGGATGGGATTCAGAATGGAAAATCATCTCCTGTTCTGGATGGGGAGAGTGGGAACAGTGGTGAGTTTTAAACAGTGGAACACATGAGTGATAAGAGGGCAGAGCCTAGTGCTGATGAAGATACGGGGATGGGTGAGTCATGTGATATAAACGATGGGGTTGTGTGTTGAAGTGGAGTCAGTGTTACTCTTGGCAGTTGATTACCACAAGGTTCTATGTAAGTTTTCATTTTCCTTAATGTTGTGAAACATCCCCGAGACTAGACTTGCATTGCTTTTTGTGTAGGAGCTAAAAACAGTTTTTTCTTTTTTCAGTATTTCCCCATGTTGGTAAACCATAACGGAGGTGAATGTAGACGCTGGTACTTATTTCTTATTTTCTTCTTTTTTTTTTTAAGCGAAATGGATGAGGCGTTTGACCAGAGGTTTCAAGTTGCATGCTCAGCAGCAGAAGCTTTCCGACGTGAACACCGTCATGGAGATCTTGGAGCAGAGGAGCCAGCCACTCATTGTGGATCACAACAAGCTAAAGGTGACCGCTTATTAAAGGGTCAGAGATAAACGCTGCATGGCTTAGTTTTAAACACATGCCACCATAAATAAGAGTGTAAGGTGGTTGTAGGTAGAATAGACTTGTAATCAACAGTTTGCATGAACATTCGAAACAAAATGTGTGCTTGGTTAGTGGATTTAATAAGACTGAAAATTATGTGTTTTGATTGATTGATTTTTTTCAGCAGGAAAAAAAAATAGGACAAGTTGGGTTCAGCAAGAGCATTTTATCTTCCTTTTTTTCTCCTTTCTATTAAAATAATTGCTAACTTATCTTTTGGACGTACAGCATGTTGTTTTCAATGATGTAATAATTTAATTATGATTATTGTACTTTTGCTAATTTGGTAACCATATAAGGATGAAACAAATGCTCCTTTCTGAGATGAAAACTAATTAACCCGAAATATCTGACTTCAAGATATTCCTATATACTGTAGAGTGTTTATGGGGCTGTTTTAGTATGTAAGTGGTATAATCGATTAGTTTTTAATCTCTTGTTTCTGCAGGATTCTGTTAGCAAGTTGTTGTGTGTGACACGTGTGTTTTGGTTTTCAGGATCTTTTGCAGAAGGTGGTAGTAAAGACTGAGGGTTACGAGGTTGACCGTCTGGAGAAACTTTACGCTTGTTTGAGCCAGAGCATCTATAGACACAGGAGAAATTATGACAAAACAGCACTTGTACAGGTATGGATTGTAATAAAAAATCATTACACAGGATACCTAGTTCCTTTAGTCTTTTTAAGCAGAGGATATTTGCTTTGACTGAACCAAATTTTATTTAATGTACATTTTTGATTGAAGTGTTCATAACAGGTTTTTGCATTAAAATATTGACGAGGGAAAAAAACAATCAAGCATATAATAGATTTACATCTAACATTTTACAAGTAACGTTAAAGAGTACTTAAAAATTTAACAAAGAAATGCTGTTTGGTGTTGATATTTAATATAACAGTAGTATAGAATTTCAGTGTGTGTCACTTGTCTTGTATGCCTGTGATTTACATATGTTACGAGTCCACACCTCTGGGATAGGGATGGGAATCTCCTCCCGATACCACATTATTACGATACCTTGGTGCCCATTCCGGCAGTGTGGTCTCATGATTTTATAAATATCCTGATTCCTTATAACATTTTTCCTCAATTTTGTCGCAATTTGAAACCTTTAAACCTTTCTGTTGCACCATTTGGAAGCTTCTGCGCTCGGTACAGAATTGTTTTTATCTGAGATTGATCACCAGTCATGACCAATCATACTGAAAAAAAACAACAAATTCTGGTCACTGGCAAATCGATCGGTTCATCTCTATAATAAATGTAAAAAATAGTTTTTATAAATCACTTGAAATCAATGAGGCGATATGTAAATCTTTTTTTTTTTCTTTCCCCCTTCCCATCTCCACCACCAAATACGTCAGGGTGATGATATTCGTTACATTACACGGTGCACTTTTGCTTGTGTGATATTACTTTTATTGTAAAACTGAACTAATTGTCATTCTTTTTTTTCTTTTTCTTTTTTTACAGGAGATGGCAAAGGAAGTGGAGGAGTTTTCATAGTTATCCATAATAATAATACTAATAATACTAATAATACAAATAATATTCAAACACAGTAAATAAATTATTTTAATACAGCTCTCAAAACTTGAGTGATGTATATTTTACATGCTGCTGATTCTATTAAAATGTTTGTCAGCATCTTGTTGTCTTGTGCTTTTCTGTGATATTTATGGAGTAGAGCAGATATTTTATACCCCCCTTTCACTCTGTGTGTGTGTGTGAGAGAGAGAGAGTGAAGTTTGCATGTTAATCATTAAATGATCGTATCGATGCGTTATGATTATTCGTGTTGATGATAAACATGCACGGACCTTAAGGACGACTGTTTGATGTGATGGGGAAATTCCGTGTACTGGTTTCCAGACGCCGTGGTCACGTGACGGCTCTGGGTCTGATTGGTCGGTTGCAGTGGGTAAACCTCGGAAGTTTTACAGCAGCAGATTGACTCTGTCTGGACGCGCGGGTCCGTGCATGGCCGGAACAGACCGCAGTAGGTTACTCGGTGTGTTTTTCATTAGGTTATTTTTTTGTGTCCGTCTGTGTGCATGTCGAAACTTTTGAACGATTTATTGTGACCTTTTTTTGAAGTCGCGGCGGGGAGTCGCCTGGCGATGACGTCAGCACGTAACACTGACAGCGGAGACGGTTGATCATTAAAAAAAAAAAACTGGCATTAAAAAAAATGAGGCTGTAATTATTGCCGTGTTTGATTAACAAATAGTGTGAATTTGGACAGGGTTTGTAGGCTCTGGTGTGTAGGAACAGAAATCAAGACGTGAGCCGAATTCCGTGTCGCCCTGCATCTAACAAACATCCAGCGTTAAAAAGCGCTGACCCCGCCGCCGACCGAGGAGCAGCAGCTAGCTAGCTAGTTAGCTTAGCTTCACTTCATATTACCGCAGCGTTTGAACCAGTGAGGCGAAGCTAGCTAGCGCTGAGCGCTCTCAAAATGCTAAAAACGGGCTTGTGCTGAACAGCGGGAGGACTCCCCGGTGAGTTTACAGCAGCTTAGCATCCTCGTGTTCGGTCCTGAGTGACAGACAGATGCTACCTGCCTCAATACACAACAGCGTTATACATCACTTATAACGGCTAAATAACGCACTGCTGGAATAAGTAATATTTTCAAAACACATGGCCTGTTTTTTTCAGGTTCGTTTCTGGCTTCAGCACTTTTCTTTCAATTTCGTTTATGTACTTAATCTCAGTGCATTCAGGTTCATTTAAGTGGGAGTAAAAATTAAGTGAAGGGCAAAAACTACAGTAGTTGTCTTTACCTGTTTGACACAGTTGAAGGAAAACTCCATCAATCACATCATTTACATATTTCTACAGAATTATATCTGATGTGTTATATAATCTCAGGGATACTTTTTTTCTTCTCTGTGTCAGTTGTATCTCATGCTGTTGTCACAAGGGGGCAATTGGTTAAGCAGTTCGTACAGTTGGACTGGTTGTCAAATGTCAATCAGCTGAATGAGTAATATTTTAGTAGGAAATCCGCGTTCAGGAGGGCAGATGTGGAAATTATTGGACCTGTTACTCCTTTGGCTGTTCCCCTCATGGGGTCAATGCAGCGGACCATCCATTCACCACAACAACTTGCCACATCTTTTTACTTGCCACATTTTACATCGGATGTCCGTCTAGATGCAACCCTTCCATTTTAACCAGGCTTGGGTCCGGCACTGCATCCAGTGGCTGGGGTTTGGGGTTTGGGTGGGAATCGAACCCAGACCTTTCACATGGCAGACGAGAAACCCAACACTGAGCCACCAATGCACCAAATTATTGGAATTGTAATGGAGATTGTTAATGGTAACCTTACTGCTAACATTTGAGGAGTTTGAACCGAACTTACCACTACCAGTTGAATGGAAAACTTTCAAGCCGTGTTTTTTATTTTTGTTTTTTTAACATTTTTTTTTTTTTACACAATTACACAATCTAATTTAATATTTGTTTTGTGAAAACTTTTTTTTTTTTAAATGGATAATTAAGTAAAAACAACAAAACAGTCAGTTTAGCTGTTCTGGAACAATTCTTGCAAAAACAGTTAAGTGCATTTTGCAAAGCCCTTCAAGCACCATGATGAAACTGGCTCTCAGGAAGACCACCTCAGGAAAGCAACACCAAAACTTACCTCTGCTGCTCGTTAAGAGAAGTTCATGTAGAGTTACCAGCCTCAAAAATCACCAATTAAAAAAACGGCACCTCAGATTAGAGCTGTTATAAATTAACTGTTAAAAGGAGTTTATTGTATATTTTGGAATCCTTCAGAATTGTTTTACAGCGTAGAAAGAAATGAAAAACACTAAAGACCAATGGATTCATTGGATTTGTGTCCAAACATTTGACTGGTAGGGTAATTCTACTTCTACTGAAATAAAAATTGCTTCATTTTCGTTTGCAATTGTTTTCAACGATCTGCGTCATAGTATTGAGGAATCCAACAGGTAAAAATCCGGAATGCAATACAGCTGTAAGCCACGATGCCGTCTTCAAGTTTCCTAGGAAATTCTTGCGCAAGAGGTTGGAGGTGGTGATTATGTCTTGGCTATTGTTTGGGAAACTTTTTTTGTTATTGTTAGAAATGCACAGATTGCAATTTTATTGTTTTTTGATAATGTTTTCTTCCCATTAAAGAATTCTAATTAACATAAAACACAAACCTTGTGTAAAATGTTTATTTAATGGGAAACTCGGTTACATATTTATAATAAAACAGGGAGCATTAAAATATCTTTATACAAAAACTTCAACTTACTTGCCAGAGCTTTTTGTTTGTTTAGGTTTTTTGTCTAAATAATGTTTATGCATTGTTGAGGAGAAAGGAATTTAAACTAAAATGGTTGCACTACAAAGTACATCTTTGGACCTGATTGGAGAGGAAATCCTAATGATATAGTTTAATTTTTTAATGTAATGCTTGTCTTTTTTTCCTCCAGCAGATGTCATATCGGAGTGGGGTAAACTTTTAGCATGTGAATACGGTTTCCTGCCGCTTCAGACAGTCTTTGCCATCTCAAAGCCTATCTGGTGCTACAGACACAATGTCGAGCCGAAGGAAGTCCACCACCCCCTGCATGGTGCTTCCATCAGATGTAGTGGAACAGGATCTGGATATGGAGACCCTTGCAGGGGAAGAAGGAGTGGAGAACACTGCCGAAGTTCCTACAGAGGGCGTAGTTGTTCCTTTGGACAGTGAAGGAGGTACGGCCGTTTGGTTACCTGGAGTAGATTGGACACGTCTTCTTATTCATTAATATCGAAGACACTGAAAAATATTACAGAACAAATATGAATTATGTAGTTAACAAAAATGTGTTAAATAACCCAGAATATGTTTTATATTTTCGATTCTCTAAAGTAGCCCTCTTTTTGCTTTAATGGCAGCTTTGCACACCCTTGGTATTCTCTCAGTCAGCTCATGAGGTAGTCTCCTGGAATGATTTTCCAACAATCTTAAGAAGTTCCCAGAGCCTTTGAGTATTGTATTTTCTTAATTGGATTTAGATCGGGTGATTGTGGAGGCCAGGTCATCTGATGCAGCACTCCATCACTCTCAAATAAAAAAAATGTATTCGTCACATACACAACCATACACGGTATGATGTGCAGTGAAATGCTTACACGACTGTTTGTGACCTAAAAAAGAACATGACAGCGAAAAATGCCAATAGAAAAGAATGTAAAATATAAAATCTACAATATATAGTAATTTCCAACAGTCCATTGTTGGGGTGGCTAAGGTCCTTCACGATCTTTCTGGCCTTGGTTCAGCCCCGCTTGCTGTAGATCGAGTTTAGGTCACGGAGCTCGGTATGGATGATGCACTCAGCTGATCGCACCAACCTCTGAATAGCTCGTCTGTCCTGCATGGTGCTGTTCCCGAACGAGGTTGCGATCTTTTCTTGTTTGGCGTTGGAAAACAAATGATGGTCCCACTAAGTTCACACCAGATGGGATGACATGTCACTGCAAAATGCTCTGGTAGCCATGCTGGTTAAGTTTGCCCTCAATTTTGACCCCAACAGTCAAACTTCCTCCATGCTTCACAGCATTCAGGAGTTATCTGTTCACCCTCTCTGCGTCTAACAAAGCAGTGGCGGGTGGAACCAAAAATCTCACATTTGGACTCAGAGCAAAGGCAAAAGTCCATTCCTTATGTTTCCCAAGCAAGTCTCTTCTGAAAGTAATGCTTTCTTTGCCACAATTTGACCATGAAGCCCTGACTCATGCAGTCTCCTCTGAACAACAGATGTTGAAATATGTCTGCCACTTGACCTCCAAGAAGCATTTGTGTGGGCTCTAATCTGACGTGCTGAAAATCGGTAGTTTCTGAGGCTGATCATTCTAATAAACTTATCCTCTGCAGCACAGGTAGCTCTTGGTCTCGTCTTCCTGGGACAGTCCTAATGAGAGCTAGTTTCATTATAGCATTTGATGGTTTTTGGCGACTGCACTTGTGGATACATTCAAAGTTCTGGGGATTTCTTCACTTATTAAAGTAAACAGTTTGTTCTCTTTACTTAAGTGAGTGTTTCCTGCAATAATATGGATTTGTGCAGGAGTTGTAGTAGCATTAATTGTGCTATTGACTCCGTACCAATCCTTTCTCTGCACAAGACAACTGATGATAAAGCACATTAAGAAGCCAATAAATGTTACCAACTGTCATCCGTCATAAAAAAGCTAAAATATGACATATTCTGGATTGTTTAACATATTTTTGTTTACTACATAACGCCATATATGTTCTTTCATATTTTGGATGTCATGCTTATGAATGTACAGTGTTCAAAATAATAAAAATATTAAAAAGAACACTGAAGAAGAAGGTGAGTCCAAACTTTTGACTGGAAGTCAGGTGATTAATATCACCAAAATGTACTACTGTGGTAGATGCGCCTTAATAAATAATAGCTGTATTTAGCTACAGTACACATTTAATTAATAATACTGTTACAGTGTTTATTCTGTAGTTGCCATGCAAAGAAAAATCATGGACTTTTTTTTTGTGTGTGTGTCCTTATTCTCAGAGCCTGAAGACAGTTTAAGCAATGCTGCAGGAAAACGACCAAGTCAAACTGCTGTAGAGCCGCCACCAGGCACAGATCTAACTGCTGAAGGAAGTGTTCAGGCTGAGACGGAGGACAGCGAAGACCCTTCCATCACTGGGATTTTTCTCAGCAAAACTCCTATTATGAAAAAGAAGCCCGAACCCAAACGAATAGCCGTGTCTCTCAAAGGGGCAGAAGAGGGCGATTCATTAATTGAAAGTGAAGGGGATCTGGAGTCACTGGACGCATCCTCCATTCCAGCAGATATGACAAACCCAATTCTTGGTGATTCCACAAAACCTGGCATGTTTGTCAGCATTCCCAACCCAGCTCCTGCAGAGCAAAAGAAGCCAGTTGTGAACCCTGCTACAGTCCTTCCTGCTGGCCTCGCCCAGGTCCTGTCAGCCTTGCAAGCACAGCAGAGTGCTCAGGCTCAGCTCCTAATTCCAGTGAGCAGCATTCCGACCTACAATACAGCCATGGACACCAATGCACTGCTTGTGAACATGTACAAGAAGTTCCCTTACCCGTCTGTTTCTGAGATCATGGGCTTGGCAACCCAGACCAAATTCTCAGAGGAGCAGATAAAGATCTGGTTCTCTGCTCAGCGTTTGAAGCACGGTGTGAGCTGGACGCCAGAGGAAGTTGAAGAGGCTCGAAGGAAGCAATTTAATGGCACGGTCCACACTGTGCCTCAGACCATTACAGTCATCCCAGCTCACCATCTCTCTGCCACTAATGGCCTCCAGTCGATCCTTCAGACTTGCCAAATTGTGGGGCAGCCAGGCCTGGTTCTGACGCAGGTCGGCACCGCAAACAGCTTGCCAGGCACCACCCCTATCACGCTGACTGTTGCAGGGATGCCAAGTCAGAGCCAGGCATCTAAGATCACAACTAGTCAGACCAGCTCTGCTGTAAGCGAAACAAAGAGAGCTACGACGATCCAGCCTCCATCGCTGACTCCTCAGGAGAGCTCTGCCCTCAACGCCGATCACTTTGGCCTGCGCCCAAAGAAGTCGAAGGAACAGCTGGCTGAGCTGAAAGCCAGCTACATGAAAAACCACTTTGCCAGCGACGCTGAAATCGCCAGGCTGATGAAGCTGACCAACCTTACCAAAGGCGAGATCAAGAAGTGGTTCAGTGATACCCGTTATAACCAGCGCAATTCAAAAAACAACCACTTCAGCATACCCCATGAAAGCTCACGGGCCAACAACAGTAGTGCCACTATTGTTATTGACTCTAGTGATGAGACCCCTCAATCCCCAACACCATCGCCCGTCAAAGAGAAGGAGACTCGCAAGACCTGGAACCCGTTTCCAGACTTCACTCTGCAGAAGTTTAAGGAAAAGACTCCAGAGCAATTGGTGATTCTAGAAGAGAGCTATCAAAAATGTGATATCCCAACGGACGAAGAACTAAGTCGCCTGAGAACTGAAACGAAGCTCACAAGGCGGGAGATTGATGCTTGGTTCACAGAGAAGAGGAAAACACCCATCATCGATTCATCTGAACAAAAGATGGATGACATGGATGGTAAGCCCTCTCAGAGTAAAGGTAATCAGAGTCCAACTGGCGGAAAAAGATTGTCCAAGGAAAAGATCACCAAGAAAACTCCGGAACAGCTTCACGTCCTCAAGAGTGCCTTTGTACGCACTCAGTGGCCATCTGCCGAGGAATACGACCAACTAGCTGAGGAAAGTGGACTACCCCGGTCTTACATTGTCAACTGGTTTGGGGATACCAGATACGCCTGGAAGAACGGCAATCTTAAATGGTATTTCTATTACCAGAGTGGCAACTTAGACGGTCTGAATGGCAACAAGGGCAGGAAACGGAGGATTCGGAACCGTGGCTGGGGGAGGTCGCGCAGCAGGAGAGCCAGAAAATCCACAGGTTCTGAAAAGTCTCCGCCACTGAAGTTCAAGACCGGAAAAGAGTTTCTTAAGGAGTACTACTTGAAGCACAAGTTTTTGAACGAGCAAGATTTGGATGAGCTGGTGGCCAAGTCGAATATGAGTTACGAGCAGGTCAGGGAGTGGTTTGCTGAAGTTGCTCGGAAAGTGGATATCGGCGCTGATCCTTTTGAAGACAACATGGGTAATGAGCAAGAAGAGGAGGAGTCAGAGGGGGAGAACGAGATGGCGGTCGAAGAGCAAGGGCCCTCCGCCGCTGGTGAAGATTGTGATGATGATGACGAGGATGATGAGGATACCGACGATAGCGATTCCTGGGAGCCCCCACAGAGTGTTAGAAAAACTTTGTCAGGATCTGAGGAACACTGATTCATCAGGTTTATTTGCCTCTGGAAATCATAAAGGTTTGTGGAAAAAAAAGAGTGACTGAGGATCCGGTTACAACTTGCTGACTAATCCCGCTTGCATCGCTTTTACATTTTTCACTTTCTTATTCAAGCTTATTGTTAGTGTTTGTTTTTATAACATTTGCAGACACAAATTGAAGTCCGGTTCTGACGAAAATTAAGATCTCTTTCACAAACTCGGTGTATTTCTCAGCTCTGTTCATCTCTGAAGAGTATTGCACACAAAATGAAGAATCCTGGCCCAGCTAGTCTGTACCTTCAGTTGTGCAATTTGACTGTAAAAAAAAAAAAAAAAAAGAAGAAGAAGAAGAAGAAGAGATTTTATGGCAGGTTTAGGGCTGAGTTAATAAATTTTTTTTTTATTAAAAAAAAAAAAAAAAAGATCCTCCCTTTGCCACAAGGAGGGTCTGTGGTGCCAAAGTTACTTTAGCTGAATGTTACATTTCCCTGTTTTGTGAAAGGAAATAATTCATTTAAGAAAATGAGTGTATGATATCTAGACAGAGTGAGAGAGAGCCATGCACAAAAAAAAAAAAAAAAAAGGGCACTTTTGTTGGGTGTTTTTAAAAAAAAAAATAACCCTGCCTCTTACGCCATCTAATGGCATCAAGTATAAAAAAAATATGTTGTATGAAATCTGTTGGAATTTACTCTACAGTAATAGTAATAGGCGAATCGTATTCCACTTCACTTATCGGCCTACTGAGTGTAATCTGAACATGAATACAGCACAACCAGTGAAGATCTGTAGCTTTGATTCCCTGGAGGTGCTCTGCCCTCACGTGGGTCGACTTTTCCAGGATTTCGAGTCTCTCTTCGGGAGTCTGGGATTACAGACAACGGCTGCAGAAGACAGAGTGTTATTAGTGCCTGTACCAAGGAGTGGGACTGTTTTTTTTTTTTTTTTTTTTTTTCCTTCTTCTTCCCACTTGCTCCCATTTCAACCAGACTCTTTATTCAATCTCTTTTTTAAAATTTGTGCTTTGCTGATTCTTAACGAACGGTCGACCGTATTTCCCACGTGTCCCTGAAGATTAACCCTTACGTTCTGTTTGCCCTCTTTAATCGAAACTGATTTTCGCCTTGATGAACGAGTTTCTATAATAAAAATCTTTTTAAAAATTATTTTATTATATCAATCCTATTCAGGTCTGTTTAGCCTGGAAAGAACCAGCTAGCATTTTAAGTTTTAAAAATGTCTTTTTTTATTATTATTATAATTATTATTTTTTAAATAACAACAATCAAATGTGATTTTAGTTCCTATTACGGTTCCTTCATCTCATGCCTGGAGACATGGGGAGGTTTTAAGTGTTTGTGCAATTCTTTTTGAGTACACTGTTAGTTATATGTATGACTAGTATAACACATCAAACTTCATTGCTATGGTAAACAGAACATGGGGGTTAACAGGGAAAGATGGCTTTGCTTAAGATTTAAAACCTTAAGGCATCTGTTATATAGATAAAGGCCCCATTTTTTAATAATAACTAATATTTTTGGTCAGTTTGATTTTCTGTGAAAATGAAATTTCTATAACCTGAATTTTTTTTTCTGTCCCCTCTTATATTATATTGCATGCTGCAGCTGTTGAGAAGGTGAGGGTGGAAAAAAAAAAAAAAGATTGCTCATTTTGTACATATGTTTTATGGTTGCATTTTGTAAGTCGTTTTAAGCAATTTTATAAGTTTGTATTTATGATGATGATGAGAAGGAGGAGGAGGATGACAAATCCCTCCTTGGCCCAAGTGGAGTGCTCGTATGGTGATTCTTTTTTTGTGTATTCTGAATTGTTAGTGTGATTTTTTTTTTTTTAAGAAGAGTTTTTTTGCCTAAAACTCAACTTGAATTGTTCTCTCATCGGTGAACATTATTGCCTGGTGTCCTCCATGTGATTCTGCACTTGTTGTTTATTGTAGGCAAGAGATACATGATTATAAGTATTGTCTGAAAAAAAAAAAAAAACTCACACCTTTCTGGATCATGAACTACAAAAAAAATTAAGTAAAATCTTTGTTAGATTTCAAAATGATACATATGCTTTTTTTCCCCCCTGAATGCATTTGGTGAAGAGAAGCAGTACATCCGCTGCCTTCTTACATCTGTCACTAGTCGTGTTAACAGCAGTACATTTACACACGATCAACTAGAATCATCGTGAGGCTCAGTAAAGCTCATTTAGATCCACAGATGACGATCGGGCACCATCATGGAGGTTACCATGTGAAATCATGCCGAGCCTTAAATTCGAATCGGTGGCAGAAGCTTTATTTTCCAGAGCCATACGCCTTGTGCAATGCTTTTTAATTTAAAACTGTTTTAATAGGCTGTGGCTTGATTTAGACAGAAGATATATTTTCTACTTGTTTGAGGACAACAATAAATTTAGATGAAAACCACTGCATTTGTGTACGTTTTTCTTTCCTAGTAGAAACTGGCATTACTGTATATAGGCATAACTACCATTATGGTACCAAAACCGTGACACTGTGTCTTCTGACTCCTTACTATCTGAACCAGCATTACCCTTTTCAGCCATTTGAGCTACAGTACAAATTTTCTATTGGATCTGACGAAATGGGCCAGCCTTCGCTTCCCACACGTTCATGAGCCTTGGCTGTCCATGACTTTGTTGACGGTTCACCGGTTTTCCTTTCTCTGAACACTTTTGGTATGTCAACCACTCCAGCCTGGGAACATCCCACAAGTGTGATGGCTAGAAGACTGGGTCAGAGTAAGTTCAAAACTGCCGCTGTTGTGGGATGTTCCTAGTCTGCAGTTTTCATACCAAAAGTGCTCAACAAAGCAAAACTGGTAACCTGGTGACCAAGGCACCATGGGGTGTGAATGCTGAGTGTAGTCTAATGTAAAGGTTAATGATGGCTGCTATTGAAAAGTGTCAGATCACACAAGTCATCACTGTTTTGGTGTAATAATGGGGACATACTCAATATTAGGTGTCTCATCTTAATATTATTGCTGATCGGTGTACACTGCCTGGCCAAAAAAGGCCTACATCAAGCAAAGAAAACAACTAAGGGAATTATTTGTTGTGATGTGTTTAAAAAAAAAAAACTGTACAAGATATTATTAAAGCCTAGCATGACAATGCTGAACTGTCAGCTTAACAGAAGAAATGTGGTCATGATTGACTCTGGGAGGAGATTGCAAGTTGCATCATAAAAAGCTGACCGTAAAAATCACATTTATGTTCGTGGTTAGTGTTATGATCTGGGGTTGCTTCAATTGTATGTTGCAATAAGCTGATTACCTGAAGTTACTGAATCTATGGAGTTTTTCTTCAGGACTCAGGACAGTTATACTTCAGGACTTAAGTTGTAAAAGAGTGCTTGTGGGAGCTAATGTCACAGACATCCATAGCTTGGAGCCAATGGTCAAAAACAGCAGTGCTTTCTCACTCGCTCACTCATCGTCTATACCGTTTTATCCTGTATACATGGTCATGGGGGCCTTGAGCCTAACCCAGAAAACTTAGGGCACAAGGCGGGTACACCCTGGTGCAAATCCCTCTCAGGGCTCATACACTGATGCACTCATTCACACACTATGGCAAGTTGTGCTGGCCAGTTCGCCTAATCTGCACGTCTTTGGATTGTGGGATGAAATCAGAGCAACCGGAGGAAACCCACCTTCATGCACACAGACCACGAGGTAGGATTCGAACTCAGACCCTGGAGGTGCTAGACGACGCTGCTAATCACTACGCAACCGTGCCGCCCCAGAAGTGCCTTCTATGAACTTTCTTATGCGGAACAGGGTGGATTGTTCTTTCCTCAGGGGTAAATATATCATGCTACCTTTCGACTGAACAAATGGCTAAAAATATTTCTCACTACTTTTATAGTGACTTAACTTTTACCATCTAAAATTTCTGTGATCTTCAGTCACTTCTTTTTCTGCTTTTCACCCTTTTTGAAATCCTTTTATCATGGAATGTTACAAAGGTTAAAATCTTCAAAAACAATGCATCATTTGTAAAAAAAAAATTTTTAAATAAATATATATTTATTTTAAATAAAAGTCCACTACAGTAGACTTTTATTTTGGTAAGCCTTTCATATCTGCAGTTTAGGATTAACGGAAGCGTAATCATATGACAGTCACGTGACTGGGAGGCGGAAGACAGATGAGAGGGTGAGTAGCTGCAGCTGCAGAGCTGATACTGTAGATATTAAATATATTATTGGCTCGTAATAATCAAGAACAAACCACAGATTAAATACCGCACAGTTAATTTGCAAAATCTTTTTTTTTTTTTTTTAAGCTGTTTGCCAGTAAATCAGAATTAAGAGCAGGTTAGTTCATTAGCCCTCCTTTCCTGTAGCCCGGGCTGCTGACAGAGTGTGAGTGTTATTGTAAACAAACAAACAAACAAACAATAATAATAATAATCATTGTATAAATGGTGCCGTTCCACTTCTTCTTTTCTCTTCCACCTCTACATCATTTCCCCTCTTTTTCTCCTTCTTTTTCTTCTTCTTGGACGTTTTCTTTTCTTCTTTGATCTCCTCTTCCCAATCCTCCTTCATCTTCTACTATGACTTCTTTATCATCATCATCATCATCCTATTCTTCATCATCTCTTGTATCATCTTTTTGCTCATTCCTCTCTTCCTTCTTCTTCACCTTCTTCTCTCTCTCTTCCACCTCTACCTAATTTCCTCTTCCTCATCCTCATCCTTCTTCCTTTTCTTCTTCTTTTTGGATATTTTCGTTATCCTTACGTACTATATCCTTTCTTCTTGTATTTCTTTATTATCTCCCTTTGATCTTCTCTTCAACCTCGTCATCCTTTTCTTCATCATCTGTTTGTCATCTTTTTCTCTCATCCACCTCTTCCTCTCTTTTTCCTTTTCTTCTTTTTTTTTTTTTTTTTACCTTCATCTCTCTCTTCCATCTCTACCTCATTTTTCCCTCTCTTCATCCTCCTTCTCCTTATTTTTCTTCTTGGACTTTTTCTTTATCATTATGTACTGTATCCTTTCTCCTTGAAGTTCTTTATCATTCCACTATGATCTTCTCT
Source organism: Clariallabes teugelsi (assembly GCA_030014215.1). Taxonomy (NCBI): domain Eukaryota; kingdom Metazoa; phylum Chordata; class Actinopteri; order Siluriformes; family Clariidae; genus Clariallabes; species Clariallabes teugelsi. The sequence continues at coordinate 5,867,237 of JAQMYG010000019.1, read as the reverse complement.
TCCCCCTCTTGCTTTTCTTCATCCTCCGTTATCTTCTATTATGTCGTCTTGATGATGATGATCCTTTTCATTCCCTCCTTTTTCCCCTCATCTTTTTCTCTTTCATCTCTTTCAGTCATCCACCTCTTCCTTATTCTTCTTCTCTTATTCTTTTTCTTTTTTTTTTTTTTTTTTACTTTTTCTTTATCCTTACTTACTCTTACCTTTCTTCTTAATTGTATTACTTTATCATCTCACCTTGATTTTTTTCCTCACCCTCCTCCTTTTCCTTCTTTCTCTACTATAACCTCTTTCTCCTCCTCGTCATCATTCTTTTCTTCATCACACGTTTCTTCACCTAATTATAATTTCTTCTTCTTAGTAAGAATAGACAAACAATGGTAGCTCTATTTTTTTTATTTTATTTTTTTTATTTACCTAAATGAAGTTTATGGCTGATAAGCATTTGGTCTTTGCAGTGCTCTGGCAGTTGATCAGCTCCAGTATCGTACTGTTGGATGTTTTCCCGGACTCTGTGGCCGTCACCATGGACTTCCTCGCAGAGAATAACCTTTGCGGCCAGGCCATCCTGAGGATCGTGTCTCGTGGAAACGCCATCATCGCCGAGCTGCTTCGCCTCTCCGACTTCATCCCAACCGTGTTCAGGCTCCGAGACAAGAGCGACCAACAGAAATATGGAGACATCATCTGTGACTTCAGCTATTTCAAGGTAAACTCAGGAAATGCTTACCTGCTTTGTTTTACATTCAAAATAATAAATGTGTGTGTTTTAATACTTGTGCATAAAACCTCAGGGTCAGGATTACTACGAGAACAAGCTTGAGGCCAAGCCAGATCTTCAGGACCTGGACGAGGAGTTCCGGGAAAACAACATTGAAATATTGTCTCGCTTTTATCTGGCGTTTGAAAGTGTCCATAAATACATTGTGGACTTAATAAGGTGAGAGAACCGTAGGTGTCATCAGTTGATAAATGCTGGACATGCCATACTGATCTGCCGATTTATTAGGAACACCTGTGAAAGCCTATTGATGCGAATGCGATTATCCGGTCAGCCAGAGATCATACGGATGGATACAGCTTGAAAGCTTTAGTGAATATTTGCATGAGACATAAGAAGTGTGATCTCCAAGGCATGGTCTTTTTGGTGATAGATGGGCTGGTTTGAGGAATTTCTGAAGGAAAGAAACAGGGATTTTTACACCCAACAGTCTCTAAAGTTTACATGGAATGGAATGGAAAAACTACTAAACATTTGGTAAATGGCAGTCCTGCAGATGGAAAAGCTTTGATGGTAAAAGAAAATTGTGTTTCAAGCTGAAGGTTAGTGTAACTCAAAAACCACGTCAGGTTCTGTTCCCTTTAACCAAGAGTAGGAATCCGAAGCTGCAGTCAGAACAGAAACTGGATAGTTTAGGATTTTGAAATCTCTATATTTCTTTGTGTTTATTGAAACTACCATTTGTTAATGCTTAATAATAAGTTATTATTATAAGTTATTATGTTATTTTTAACTTTAGAAATCATGTAAAAAAATAATAATAATATGATGGCTTTAAAGGTACCTGGATGACCTTAATGAAGGTGTCTACATTCAGCAGACTCTGGAAACAGTCCTGCTGAACGAAGATGGAAAACAGCTCTTGGTAATAATAATAATAGTAATAATAATAATGAATTTATATGATATACAATACTGTGCAAAAGCCTTAGGCATCCTATTATGTCATGGTGGCGTAGTACGGTCTCGCACTTCTAGGGTCGAGGGTTCGACTCCTGTCTCACGTCTGAGTGCATGCAGTTTCCATGTTCTCCCTGTGCGGTTTCCTCCCACAGTCCAAAGACATGCAGATTAGGCTAATTCCCAAATTGCCTAATCTGTGTGAATGAGTGTGAATGAGTGTGTGTCCAGGGTGTGCCCTGTCTTGTGCCCGAAGTTAACTGGGATAGGCTCCAGGCTTCCTACAACCCTGTATAGAATGAGCAGTATAGAAAATGAATAAATGATTATATAAATGTTTATCCTTTCTGCATTATTATGTACAAAACCATCCACTATTTCCAAACATAACTTAAAAATGTATAAATACATAACATTACAGAAGAATATTTGCATGCCTGTAAATAATGCAAGGCTCCTGTGTTTTGCATATATGAATATAGAAAGGAGCAAGTGTGCCAAAGTTACTAGAAGTCCAGCACACTCAGTAAAACCTAACAGTTGTTTTATTACAAAAATGCCTTAAACGAAGATTACTTTGAAAACATTCAAAGAATGTTTTCTGCATAAAAGAAACGTCTAAAGAGTAATAAAATAAACACAATCAGTATTTGGTGTGAGAACTCTGTGCTAGTGTTAAATACAGATTTGTTCAGTTTTAGGAGTAAAACAGCTGTTACTGTAGGTTTTACTGAGCGTGCTGGAGTATGAGTTTTCACACTCCCTCCTTTCTATTTTTATGCCAAAGCTACATTAGAATTGTTATTTTCATCTATAAACCAGTCTGTTATGTAATATGTTGCTTTCTTTACAAGAATGTAAATATTCTTCTGTAATGTTATTTATTGATTAATTTTTACCTTTTGGTAATAGTGAATGATTTTGTACATAGTAATGCAAACATGATAAACATATGTAACACAATTTGTACTATAGGTAGTCTGGTGTCTAAGAATTTTACGCAGTACTGTGTATATATTAAAATCTGAAGAAATGAAGAAATCTGTGACCTTATTAACATTTTTCACCTTGTTCAGTGTGAAGCTCTGTACCTGTACGGCGTCATGCTGTTGGTTATCGATCAGAAAATAGAAGGAGAAGTCAGAGAGAGGATGCTGGTCTCCTATTACAGATACAGGTACAGATTTAAATGCGCATTCATTTGTCTTCAGTTTACAATAATGGAATGATGATTAGGGATGAGCCTGAATGAAACCATCATCTCTTTCGTGCCACATAATCATATGTCTGTATTGAAACTTAATTTCTAGGCTTTGATGACGTACAGTAAACACGGTGTCTGATTTTTCCTCACATGCAGTGCTGCTCGATCTTCAGCAGACTCAAACCTGGATGATATCTGTAAACTCTTAAGAAGCACCGGTTACTCCAGTAACCCTGGGGCAAAACGGCCCAATAACTACCCGGAAAGCTATTTCCAGAGAGTCCCCATCAGCTCCACCTTCATCAGCATGGTCATAGGACGCCTGCGCTCCGACGACATCTATAACCAGGCATGAGAAACACTCATGATGCATATCATACATTTTTTTAAAATAACATAAAAAAGATAAATGATTCTGCTTACTACATTTGTTTAAAATATTTTGTTATATTTTATTTTACCCCAAGAAGGGGTTTCTTTGCTTTTTAATTTTAGCTGAAGATTTATTCCATATTTTTATTTTTGTTTCTTGATTGTTGTTGTTTTTTTAGAACGTGTTTTGTTAGTAATTCTTTTTTTAAATTTCTCTTTAATTATATTTTCATATCTAGATATTTTTTGTACATTTCTTTTTTTTTTGATGAGGGATTGTAGATTTTATTATTCATTAAAGACGTGCTTGTTTGTAAAATGTCCACCTTTTCCATGTGCTATTGGTTTTCAGGTCTCTGCGTATCCACTGCCGGAGCACCGGAGCACCGCCCTAGCCACCCAAGCAGCCATGCTGTACGTCTGTCTGTACTTCTGTCCCTCCATCTTACACACGCAGCAGGCCAAGATGAGAGAGATTGTGGACAAATACTTCCCTGATAACTGGGTAAGCAGTGTTACTGTCACACCAGGACCTGATATTGACATGGTGTTGATGTCTGCACATGTGTACATTGCAGGAGTCTCAGATATTATTTAAATATTATATTATCTTTAAGTAATATCTCATATATCAAGAAAAAACAGTACAGCATGGCATATATATACTCAAACTCCTGATATATATATACCCCTCAAGGCCTGGACTCTAGTAGACCCCTGAAGGTGTGCCGTGGTATCTGGCACCAAGTCGTCATGTGTGGCCTCCATGGTTTGGACATGTTTTTTCAGCAGATCCCATCAAAATGATTTTTGATTTCCATCCTATGATTTAAAAGAAAACATGATCCATCAGACCAGGCCACCTTCTGTCATTCCTCGGTCCTCCTCAGCATTAACTTTTTCAGTAAGTTGAGAGACAGTACAGTATCTCTTTTGCTGGATTGGACTACACTGGCCAGCCTTTGCTCTTCACTTGTTCAGTAAGCCTTGGTTGGCCATGACCTTGATGCCAGTTCACTGGTTTTCCTTCCCTGGAGCATGTTTTAGGTCCTGACCACTGCAAACAGGAAACACCCCACAAGAGCTGCTGTTTTGGAGTTGCTCTGTCCCAGTTGTTCAGTCATCACAAACTGGCCCTCATCGGAGTCGGTCATATCTTTACACTTGGCCGTTCTCCCTTTGTTTTTTTTTTTTTGTTTTTTTTTAAACTTCAGGGGCAAAATGTTCACTTGCTGCCCAATATATCCCAGTGTAATCAAAAAAAAATTATTTCACTTCATCTCTCATAATGTTACAGGCCGATATCTCACGGTATATTTATCATATGGTATTTGACTCACTTACTGTACATGTTCTCTTGTTAAATCAGGTGATCAGTATTTACATGGGCATCACTGTGAACTTGGTGGAGGCCTGGGAGCCTTATAAAGCAGCCAAGACTGCACTGAACTACACCCTGGATGCAGCAAACATCAAAGAGCAGGTGTGTATGTAAACACACACAACAGCAGTTACACACAAACACGTAGAGTCACACCATCATAATATGGGATTGAACTGTTATTAAGCACAGCTCGCTCAAGTGATATGAAAAGCATTTTATGAAGGATTTTTATTTCTTATTAAAATAATGTTCAATTTTATCCCCACGATAATTATTGTCTCAAAAAAAAATACCGTAATAAGACATATCTTTGTTCATTTGATATAACTAGATTTTATTAAAATACAATTATGGGCCTCCAAGTGGCGCAGTGGTAAAGTGCTCGCCCTATCATCCGGAGATTGCTGGTACGAACCCCGGGTGATGCTGTTACCTCTCCCAGCCGGAGGCCTAGAGAGAGCTGATTGGCCGAGCTCTCTCAGGGGGGAGGGATGAGAGGTACTTAGTGCTCCCACATTAATGACGGCTCTACAAGCCAATCAGGGGCGTCTGTGAGCTCACGCAGGCGAAAGGAGCGGATAGCGCTGTTCCTCCGAGTGTGTTACGCCGCCTCCAATGGTGCGTGAGCGAGCAGTTCGAAAAAAATGGTCGGTGACGACACGTGGATCGGAGGAAACACGTGGGTCGGTCTGCGGCCCTCCAGGCTGACCGGCAGTGGAAGCTTAATGTGGGAGCCTCTAGCGACTGGGAGGAATTGGACACGACTAAAAATGAGGGGACAAAAATCGGAAAATTAAAAAATAATAATAATAAAAAATACAATTATATAAAATGTAGTGTTTCTAATCTAAAACTGTATATTTTTCAATTAATTTTTTTGGTTTTGGTTTGTAAAATTATGAGTGTAGTCTGGTTATATGTTTACTGTTATGCTTGAAATATTTTTGGCATAAAATCTTTTTAAACATTTTTTCAAAATATTGTAATTTAACAACAAAACATCCCAAAAATTTTTCTCATAATAAGTTGGAAAAATTTTAATTAAACATTTTGACTTTTATTTTCTCATTATTTCCTCACTTTTTTTTAAAATACAACTTTATTCTTGTAACATTCTCATTCTTTTATTTTGGAAATTTCAGAATTTTACTTCTGTTGAAAGTGCACCTTTTTTTTTATAACTTAACTTTAAAGTTTATATATATATATATATATATATATATATATATATATATATATATA
>JAQMYG010000019.1:5825741-5838992 GCA_030014215.1 Clariallabes teugelsi | reverse complement strand
CCAGTTACGCTGGGATATGCGAAGAAGGAATTTCACTGTGCTGTAATGTATATGTGACAAATAAAGGCTTAACTTGACTTAACTTGATTAAAATTACAGGCCTCTCATCTTTTTAAGTGGGAGAACTTGCACAATTGGTGGCTGACTAAATACTTTTTTGACCCACTGTACCATGGACTACTGGTAGTTTATACTGTATGATGGCCTGCTGGTGGTTTATATGGTGGGCAACTGGTGGACTGGACTACTAGTCTACTTGTAGTATAGAACTGGAATAATGGTGGTATATAATGGGACTGCTGATGGTATATAGCTGGATTACTGGTGGTCTACAAATTGTACTGGGCTATTGGCGCTATATAACTGGACGACAGGAGGATTACATTACATTCTATTGGACTACTTATGGTCTAAAGATTCTACTGGACTACGGGTCGTCTATATGGTGGCGTACTGGACTAATGGTGGTTTATACCTGGTGGTCTATGGTGGACTACCGATGATTTATATGGTGGGCAACTGGTGGTCTACAGATTGTACTGGACTATTGGCTGTATATAACTGCACTACTGCTGGATTATATTAGATTTCACTGGATTACCTGTGGTCTACAGATTCTACAGGACTTCTGGTGGTAGAAAACTGGACTACTGGTGATCTATATGGGGACATACTGGACTACAGGTGGTCTACTACTGGTCTTAACTCATGACTTACTCTGTGGAGTTGGAACGAGGACGGAACTTCTTTCCTTTCAGCTTCTTCCGGTTGCCACTAATATTCCCTAAAAACAACAATGCAGCATGCATTAGACATGAAAGCACTATTGAAAAAATATTGGACAACGTTCCTGAGTAATAGCATGTGGTAGATGTTTGAATTGTGTTCAGCTGCAGCGTTCATTGCCCTCATTTCGAGTAAGCTGGTGAAAGATTTAGTCATTTTAAATAAGTCATCAGTCTCATTTTAAAGACCCTGTTCTAATCTTTTTTGTTTTTTTTAATACTTTTGATCAATTAGATTGCTTCATTATGTGAACCATTATTATTGACTTACACATATACACGTGCACACATGTATAACTCTGTTTTCTGAGACTCTATACACTAATGTGTTATTTGCATACCTTGCCACGAGTTGCTCCTGGGCCGTCCGTTTTCACAGATATCAGAGATGTGCTTGGCATCTGGGATTCTCTCACTCCATGAATGCGACAATCCGTTGGACCTTCAGAGTAAAGCAGCAGACCCACAGACAACGACTGTCATAGATTTGATCTGGCAAGTGCATGACAGCTTTACACCTTACATAATTGACTTGATCCACTTCCCCACAAGACAAACACATCAGGAGTGGCGTGAAATGACATGAATAGGGATGAATGATATGATGACATGAATGGTGTCAATGTGAATGACAGAAGTAACATCACTCTAAAAAGCAGGATGAAAGAGAAGACAGACGGAGAGCCGAGCACAAACCACTTAAACAGTATGATTTAAATATATACTTACTGCAGCACTATTATTCAGGTGATACAACAACCTGCTTATTACACTTACACTGACACAGAGAGAGGACAGAGTCATTGCAGTTTCAGGAGCAAACAGACATCAGGCTCAGTACGAGCAGCACAGAGCCCTTCACTTTATACAGCTTCGATATGGCAGTTTGTACAGTGGCATGGTGCTGAACTTAAATAACTCACCTTAGTGTTATATAAACTATTCTATGTATGTTAGTGTCCACAACTGAAAGTGTACATTGTTGGAACTTATGGATATTTATTATTATTTAGAATAATTCATTGAGTCTATTTTATTTTTAACTATTTTTACACACCTGTTTTACAATTTACAATTCTTCTTCACACATATTTTCTCCCAATCCCATTACACCATATTTATATTTAGTGTGAATAGTAAAATATGTATGCTTGTAACACAAAACCTTAATTTCTGCTATATTTGTATATTAATAAAATAATAAAATTAGTTATTATATATACTATATGTGTATTTTCAATGGAAAAAATAAGAGAGTGGCAGGTAGACGAAAGGCTATTCCTTATGAATAAAAATGGCGAGTGTTGGCAAATGTTTAAGGTGTAAAGGGAATTAAAATTGGTAATACATAGTTTTAAGGTAAGTAGACAATTATACTGTATAGTGCATCTTAAAAAAATTTGTATATCAAGAAAAAAAGTTAAACTTCTTTCGGAATTTAATTCAGAAAGTAAACTCTCTCTCTCTCTCTCTCTCTCTCTCTCTCTCTATGATAACCATCAAAATGAAAACAAACAAAAAAGACCTTTTCACGTCACATACAGTATAATGAGTAGCATTTTAAATTAAATTACACACACACACAAAAATTACAGAGATAAAAAAAAAAAAATTAGAGATGCACTGCACATTATAACTGTGTACAAGTCTGGCTTTTATGAGTATGGCTCAAATTGTGGATTAAAATCATAAAAACTGTTTTGTGGTGGACCTAGAGTTTTGGATCCTCTATGTCTTCTGTCTCATCACATAACAGAGACATCATGTTTCATCATTATGGGCAGTTTTACATCATCAAACCCCTTGGTTTGATGATGTAAAACTGCCCATAATGATGAAACATGATGTCACTATATTATGTAGGCATATAGTATGTGCTTGCACTACATACTATATGCCTACATAATATAGTGTATATACAGTATTATACATAATATAAAAATAAGGCTTAATAAGACAGATTGTCGAATGTCTTGTTCAAATATTATCTTTAATCCTAATGTTTAACGTGGCTCATTTTCTAACAACAGCACTACCCAGCCTGTGACTTCTAACATTTAAGGCTGACCCATACACACTCAAACTAATTTAAATCTAAACTATACTACGCTGAACCTGTTCATCACAGAAAACTGTGTGCTGCTTAGGACTGAGGCTGATGATGAGGATGGCAAGGATGAAAATGGGCACAGATGCACACCTGAAGCCGAACAGTGAGATGTTTTGACTGATGGATGGGATGGAGGTGTAGATCTGTAGGTGAGACAGGTAAGCAGACCTCTTCTTGGAGCTGCTTCCTGAGTTGGAGCTCACGCCCTGTGGCACGTCACTATAGAACGAGTCGGCGTCGCCTGGCTTCTTAACGTAATCCCCTGGTGGCATTTGTCTGAAGAATATAAGCTAGGTTTGAATTAATGCTGTTAAAATTGATATGAAATGTAGTCTATATATTGTCATTGCAAGATTTAAAAGAAAAACAAAGGATATTAACACATACAGTATTTAAAAACAATTTCCCTAATACAAAAAAAGTTGAACGAACCGACAGAATCTTCGATGCACTTCGGATTCTGCAAATTGCCGCTGTCTGTAGTTTCTGCATGAGTCAAAATATACAATTAAAATTGATCATTCACAATTTTTCATTTTCTAATTACCATAGAATTGCGATAGGATACAAGATAACTCAGTTTCACGGCTCGATTTGCACTATTCTGTCCACTGAATATATATTTATTTCGGGATCAACAAAGTATCTATCTATCTATCTATCTATCTGTCTATCTATCTATTTTTTTAAATATAATATTTATAATTTATTTTAACTATCAATGATTGCAAAACTTAGCTGTGAATAGTCAAAAAGAGTTTATTTGATGAGGAGATGCTTATTTAAGATTGATAGAAGAAGTCTCCAGTGTAAGTGATTTGTAGTAATAAATTGGGCTTTAGGACAAAAGAGGTTTTTTATTATTATTATTATTATTATTATTATGATTAAGGTAGCTAACTAGCTCAACAATGTTTTACAATCTACACTGCTAATACTTGCTAGATGATTAAGATAGTCAAACCGGATAGGATTTCTGTTTGCTTGATTGAACTCCAGTGATTTACCAGAAATTATCATTATTAAACTATTATATGGCGGCACAGTGATTTAGTGGTGAGCACTGTCTCCTTGCACCTTGAGGGTCAGGGTTCGATTCCTGCCTTGGGTTTTGTGTGCATGGAGTTTCCAGGTTTTCCCATGCTTGGTGGGTTTCCTCCAGCTACTCTGGTTTCTTCCCACAGTCCAAAGACATGCAGATTAGACTAATTGGCGTGAATGTAAATGTTGACCGGAGGTCCTACTACGGCTGTAAAATGGGAATAAGTACAATGGATCCCATTAGCTGCCATGGTCCCTAGTTGGATTACAGAGGTGGCTAGATGGATGGATGCTGGGTAAGAGTGAATAAACATCCCCAAAGTGTATTGAAATTGTAATATTTTTTATAATTGTTTTTAAATTTCTTTTCATTTTTTGCTTTTTATTGTGTAAACCTGCCAGATTTTCTCATCCCCTTTAGGTGTTGTGTGTCTTGTGAAATGAAACCTTTTGGTAAAATTGGTATTGCAAAACATAAACAACTTTTTAAATATTTACCTCAGAGTAAAAGTAACATGCTATTAATAAATATTTTTCCCAGCCCATCCGGTTATACTGTATCTCAGTCATAATAATGATATAAAATTAGCACTTTGCTCCATGTTAGGAAAGCTAGTGTTGTTAATATTAGCCACAAATGAATGCTAGCGCCAGAAATGCTAATACAGCTCACAGCAAAAAAGCCTGAGGTATTTATGTTTTTTTTTTATTTTTTTTTTTTGTCATTAAATTAACTTAAAAAAGGTTTAAAAACTAGAGTTTGGATAACAGATATAAGCTCTTAATGATGTATTATGAATCTAAATTAGCATGTTAGCCTGTGAGAAGCTATGACAGGTGTATTTTCAAAGCTGCCAAATCCCATGTATTGAGCGTGAGACTCACATAGTCACTGAGAGATTTACATAAAGTTTAATACTAAAGAAGGGGTGTTTAGAAAAAGAGGCATTTAAAGAGAGTGGGGTTTAGAAGAAGAAGGGACAGAAAGTGTTGATAATTAGCATAAATCTAGTTATATTCCTTTTAACATTTACTTACTTGTAGCCCCAGGCTGATATGGCTAGTATAAGAGCCAGGACAAGAATAGATCCTGCAATTGCACCGATGATGATATTGGTACTGATAATGCCTGTGAGGAAAAAAAGACATGCCATGTTAACTGCTGCAATGAACACACACACACACACACACACACACACACACACACACACACGAGACGTTGTTCTGTTTTGTTAAACTGGACTTTCACGAACCGAACAATGTCTCACAGTGAGAATATTCCACATTTTCCAAGTAGCACAGAACTCGAATTAATTTATTCACACACACAAACGTTGGAAAAGGTGACAAGGATGCTTTAGGGCTTTTAAAAACACTCAGTATAGTTCTGGGGGCTAAAAAACAGAAAACAGATTTTTGTTTGCCCTAGACCAGTGTTTCTCAGCCCTAATCCTGGAGGACCAGCATCCCTGCATACATTAGTGTTTCCATGCTAGAAAAGGCTGTTAATTAGTTGATTTGTTAAATCAGGTGCTCTGGGAGCTGAGAAAGCATTCAAATGTGCAGCGCAGTGGTCCTCCAGGAGTAGGGTTGAGAACCTGATAGTCAGTAAATGATTACAGTTTAAAAGTCAATGACATCCTTAACGTAAAATAAGCAGAAAAAATTTAATTTTTCCATATTTAGGTCACTGATTATGCGTTTCACTGCATAGCAGACTATGTATGGTTGTGTATGTGACAAAGTTATTTATTTATTTTTTAGTTTTGAAGGAATACAAAACATAAAGGATAAACTGGGGAAACAGCACACTTCAGAACACATGGGCGAGCACGCACACACACATACACACACACAGACAATCGCACCAAACAAATCAAGTTTGAATAGAGTAAAAATTTACAGCAATGAACAAAAAGAAACCAGGTGAAAGAAGGGGTTGAATAAAGAAGTAAATGAGGAAAGACCGACAACACCCAACAAAGAACAACCTCAAATCTGACCTCACTGAAACTCCAGCAAAAGACATGAGCCGGGGGACAAAGAATGAGTGTGTGAAAATGAAAGCTACAAAACAGAAACAAAGAGAAAAAAGGAAAAAAAACATTTCATCTTTGACTGGTGAGTGCCATGAATATGTCAACGGAAATCAATGAAATAAAACCATAAAGACAAAAGAATGCACTAAACGCACACATTAAGGCACAAATAGATTATTTATTCTAGATTATTTATTCTTTGCATTGAAGTGATACACAGGTAAAAGTGCAGAGTTTAGTCCAAAGTTCTGTTGGTGTTGTCCGTAAAATACCTTATATATTTGTACCCAGTGGTGGGCAAAGTACACAAATCTTGCACTTGAGTAAAAACAGAGACACGCTAGGTAGAATAGTACTGAAATAAAATAAATAGAAGTCCTCCATTTACTTTTCTACATTAAAGTACAAAAGTACTTATCTCAAGATTTACTTAAGTAGATAAAGTATTGAGTTTGTATTAGTTTACTATAGCTTTTAAGGCATAGTAAAACACCTGCTACATGACTGAGCATTTCAAAGAGGGAAGACAAATCATGAAATTATGTAGTCAGCAATTCTGCTCATGTAACGCAATGAGATACACAAATGTAGTGAAGTATAAAGTACGGATATTGTTGTACAGTAGGAGGCAGTCAAGTAAAAGTAAAATGTAACCGCTACTAAAACTACTCAAGTAAAGTACAGATACATAAAAACCGTACTTAAGTACTGTAACATGTAAATGTACTTAGTTACCTGTCAGCTTTGCTTGCACCACAGCACTGCTGAACGATTCATTCTGATTGGTCAGATGTTCTTGATTAATTATCTGATTAATTACCAGCAGCTATCACACTAGTCCTTGGAGCAAGGTTTATACTGACCCACTCCTTCAAATAAGTGTTTGTTACAACTCACAAAGGGACGCTCCACATATATAAATTATAAAATCATATAAAATCCTGGATATTGAGAGGTTTACAGTGTGGAGATATTATTTAGCAATTTTTAGAATCAGTCTTCTATAATGCTGACAGATTTAACATGAGTAACCTAAGTTAAGGTTTTTATCTAATTAACTTCAAGAAAGAATAAAAAAGCAAGGCAGGTAAGATTTATAGCTTCTGTAACATTATTGGAATTATGTTGCTTTTTGGATGTTATGATATTATGGGAAAAGAATCAACTTTGAGGTGAGAACGATAATTCTGCAGTGTATTGTGCTGCATTACACGCCCATTACTGAGTATTGTTCTTGTAACAACATGCCATTAACTCTTTTTATTCCTTACATAAAGATCTTATTTGGAGTACAATGTAAAAGACATTTACTGTATCTTATTAAAGTCTAGTTTAATTAAAAATATAAAATGTATTCTAAAATCAATTCTGATTGATTCTAAAAGCCTTTGTATTTATATATTGTGCCCTGCTCTTCTCACTGCTGCAAGTGAAATTAAAACATTTTAATGCGTTTGTTTAATCCATTTGATGTAATCTATTTGTTCCTAGTGAACTGAGCTGGTATAGGCAATAAAATTCACCTGATGATGTAACTGTAGGTCCAACCACCAGGTAGCTGAGTGGTGATGAGGAGTTACAGTCTTCGCCTGCCCAGCCCAGATGACACACACACTTCAATTCGTTGCTGCATACCTGCAAAATGCAACACACATGCTGGATCATAATGAATTTCTGTAACGTGCAAGTGTTATGCTGAATGATTGTCAAGGATTAGATTCTCCACTCTGTAAATATTTCTAGGCAACTTGGCCCAGTCTTCTTTAAAATGTATGTACCATTCAAACGTTTTACTTTGGCTAAGAGTCTTATCGCAGTCCTGTTTTAGAGGTCATCTGGTAAATATCGGTTTTACGCCTTCATTCATAGAAAAATGAGTGGAAAACAGCTCTGAGACAAAATGGCGTCTAGGATTTCCCTTGTGATTTAAAGTCGCAGAGACAACTCTGTTACATTTCACAGTGAGATTCATTTCCTTAGGCGCGATTATGGTTTCTGGCCCCATGAAGGCAGTGTGGGGAAAGGGGACAGATTTAGTCAAGTGGCTTGGTATGCTTTACATTGTATATTTATGTCAAAGTCGTATAAGTTTCACTTTGTCGAACTTAAGAACAAATCGGACTTACAAATGTGCTCCCAGAGCGAAACTTGTTCATAAGTCAGGGACTTATGACTGTATATCAGTCAGAAAGTTTTGCGTACTTGGTCTAAGGACAAATTAGTGAGACCGGTTTCACTCATTCTCAGTTCGGATTGGGACTTTCACACGCACATGCATTTCGCACACAAGTCCTCATCCAACCTAAAGCTTGCATTTGATTCCATTTATTTCACTTCATCCTTTCAGAGACAATAGGCCTCTCTTTGTGCTTCTATTTAAATCTCGTGCTGTCCCCTGTAACTGCTACGACATAAGTGAATAACACAAACTTGATGCTCCCTACGTGTTGTTTGTTACACACATACCCCATGTCCAGAGCAGATGACCTTGTCGGTGGTACCAGGGCAGGTGCTGAAATTGAAATCCTGAATCGGGAGGCATTTGTGGTTGAAGCAGATCCGGTCAGTGCCACATGCTGTGCCGTCCTCCACATACCCCAGGTCAGTGTCTCCATCAATCATCACATGTCCTCCACTAGGACAGACAGACACACACACACACACACACACATGAGTAAAGTGCAATTGATTAGTACAGTGTTTGATATACAGCTAGTACAGTGTGTGTGTTTGTGTGTTTACCTGCAGTCTAGTGAAGCACTATGCTGGGCCACAGAAAACGACGTCAGGCCTCCCTGCAGCTCTCCCAATCTGGGTGCAGGTGAGATGTTTGAGCAGAGCAGGTATCCACACTGCACATCCCTAAAACATACACATACACAATCCTCATCACATCTGTTTCACAAGGACACACACACATATCCATAGCAGGTCCCTCTTACACATTCACACTTACTGCTTTTTACACTGGACCCATGTGTCCTTGTCCCTCCCACAGTTGCCTTTCTCAGTTCCCTCGATGTTTAGCTTCTCGTAACAGAACTTATCTGCGGACGTCGCTTCTGTAAGGACATTATGCTGTAATTGCAATTAACACTGACACAAAGGATCTTTTTTTCCGAAACGTGATCCTCAGAATTAACGAAAGTTGATATTATTAACTGATCATTGTAGCACTTACTCTCTCCCCAGATGTACTTGCACTGCCTGTCTTTAGTTTTGCATCGTCCATTAAAGCACCGTCCCTGAGACAAGCACATCACAGACAACACAGCAGGGTTAATTATATTCTCATCGATTTAGTGCAAGCATAAATAAATATGCCTGATATAATCACCTGATCTTTTTCACAAGTGTAGCCGTCCATTTTGTGGACATTTGGAGGACACTGCAGAAGACAGAAGACAAAAGTAAAAGGGCTGGGCAGTTTCAGTTTTACAGGTTTATACTAAATAATACATTATTGTTTCCATATTAACCGCTGCTACAATTTACAAAAACTTATATCATAGAGGCTACTGTATATGTGCCCTAAACCCAGACTCAAACTTAGAAAATCTGCTGAATGATTGTCAATGATCAGATGTTCATGGATGTCTTCTTTAAAAAGTATTTTACACTGTAAAGGCAATTTAGGCCTTTTATCATATTTCTTTGCATGTGCAGAAACCCTATAGGGCACTTCATCACATATTTTACACTGTATGGGCAACTTACCTTAGAGGTCAATTTATCCAAGTTCCTTGCATGTACTGTACAGGAACCAATAGGGTACTGTGTTGCATATTTTACAATGGAAGGTCAAAAAAGAAAACCAAATCATGTTTCCTTGAATGTACTGAAAACCTATAGGGCACTGCATTGCATATTGTTCACTAAAAGAGCAACTTAGAGGGCACTTCATTTTATTTACTTACATATATGGGAATCTACCGGGCACTGCATTACATATCCCATACTAAAGGTGCAAGTTGGAGTACCTATTTTTGAGGGCACTTCCGAGTCCATAAAAGCCAATACAGCACATATTTTACACTGAAAAGGCACCCTATAGGGCACTTCATCATGTTTCCTTAGGTGGGTCCATTATGGCACTGCATTGCACACCTTACACTGCAAGGGCACATTAGAGAACATTTTGCATGTTACATTTCCCTGCATGTTTGAGAACCTGTAGGGCACTGCAGTGCATATTTTACAAAAGATAGAGCAACAAAGAGAGCACTTTCTCATGTTTATGTGCATGTATTGAAACGTAGAGGGCACTGCATTGCATATTTTACACAAGTAGAGCAGGAAAGAGAGTACTTCCTCATATTTTATTGCATGTATGGGAACCTACAGGGCACTGCATTGCATATTTTACTCTGACAGACCAACTAAAAGAGTACTTCATCATGTTTCTTTGCATGTACAGGAAACTACAGGGCACTGTATTGCAAGAGCACATTACAGGGGACTTCATAATGTTTCCTAGCATGAACGGAAACCCTATAGTGCACTGCATACTGTCGCATATCGTACACTGAAAAGGCACCATAGAGGACATGTTACAGTACCCTGTAGTATGTTTCCCTGCATGTATGGGAACATATAGGGCACTGTATCACCTATTTTTCCGGACACAAGCAGCCTAGAGGGCACGTCATCATGTTTTATTGTAGTTATCATGTTTTATTGTAGTTAGAGGTTTAATTCTACCAATTGTCCTTTCAATTAATAATAATTGAATTAAAAAGGAGGAAGTTGGACTCCAGTTTCTTGGCAACAAACTGCACTTATTCTGTCCTATTTATCTTAAGACAAAGCAAGAAATGACTATTTGTAAGACATTCCACATCCTTACTAGTATCTATAAGCAATATGAGGTATTATCAATTGGGTAAGTGCTGACAAGAAAAAAAAAAGTGTTTATAAAAAAAAAAAGGAAAACAAATATTCATAAAATAATGTTTATATTAATTTGCAGCCAGCATTATGGGGAAAAAATGCCAGCAATTAAAAAACATAAATTACAACCAGTTCAGAGAATGCACAAGAGCGCCCTCACCTGGCTAGAGTTTCCAGTGCAGTTTTCTGGTATGTCACAGTCATTGACAGCCTCTCTGCAGATCACACCCATGAACTCCATCTACAGATACAACACAAACATCATCTATTCCCAAGTCCCTGTTCTACATCCAGTACAGATGTTCAAGACTACACACAGATCATACCTGACAGTTATTGCAACAGACCCCATTGCTGCATTTAGAGCCCTGAGTCAGAGCGCACTTCATACAGCAGTTCTCTCCTTCTCTCGCACATTCCTACAGAGACACACAGAGAGAGAGATATAAATAAACTCTTTCAGTGTTTGAAGAAGTTCTGAAGAAGAGACTTGAAGATCATTTATCAATCTTTTAATAACATCATGTCCAGATGTTTGCGTAAACTTCATAAAAAGTTTTAAAAACACTGATTTTCTTCATACATGCAGATGTTTGAATAATTCACCTTTGCAGCTTAAGACGTATAAGATTACTACTACTATTTGCACTGTTGTCACTTTGCCACATAAAACTGCACGTCAGGCTTGCAATGCATTTCACTTATTAGTATTAGCATTT
Source organism: Clariallabes teugelsi (assembly GCA_030014215.1). Classification (NCBI taxonomy): domain Eukaryota; kingdom Metazoa; phylum Chordata; class Actinopteri; order Siluriformes; family Clariidae; genus Clariallabes; species Clariallabes teugelsi. Next base: position 5,827,408 of record JAQMYG010000019.1, on the reverse strand, counting down.
ATGCCTTTTTAATTATAATTACTATTTCTTGTGACTTATATGCTTTATTTATAGTCTTTTTATATATCGTGTAGCTTTTTGTTTTTGTAACTCTTGGTCAGCTCATACATTGCAATCACATCTACAAATCTGTCTTTGTTTTACTGTCTGTAGATTGTTGCTTGAAATCTGGAATACCTTCGGAATCAATAAAGTAATAAAGGTTAGTCACCTATCTTATTTACAGTAGTGTTGAACTGTATCAAATGAAGACTTGTATACACTACCTTTTATAGAAAAGCATTCTAAATCAATTTCATATTTAAAATGTATTTAAATAATGCTTTTAACATGAAAGAACTGGGTTTTCCAAAATCCATATCTAAAGTTCACTAACACATTACGTTTTTTATGTCTCGTAGATGACCAGCTGAGCTTCATATTGGTTAATCTTCATATGCATACATTTACACACCCAGGAAAATTAATTTTATATACAGCAGAAGTCTTTTTTTCAGTAACAGTATTTTCAAGAATCACAAAACTCACCGCTGGACTTCCACAGTCGCACTCCTCTCCCGGTTCCACAAAACCGTTCCCACACTCTGCAGGATCCAAAAGCTATAAAGACACACACAAGGGGAATGTTAGGATGCTTTTATATGACCTGGCTAGAAAAAAAATCTTGGAGTGACTTTTCTACTTATATAACAACTTTGTTATAAGTATATAAGTATACTTATATATACTTATTGTCTGTGTTAAGCGTGCCATTATATATAAGTATATACAAAGCGTTTGTCCATCTCTCACAGTTGTTCGGGCCCGGCCGGTAAGTGTATAAGCCGGACACAACAAGCAATAATTCTTCTTTTAATTCATCTTAAAACTTAACAATTCTGACACTCTTCTTTTTTTTCAAACGCAAGAAATTATTCACCTTTGCTGTTGCATTGGAGGCAGAAAATAAACACCAGAAGAGCTGCTTGTGTGACCTGACTGTATAGAGCTACAGAAATATCATCATGTGTGACATCTGAACATCCCAGAAATAGCCGAAATTTATTTTAGATACATAGCAGAGTTGGAATGTCGACAGGATGTTGTAACCTTGTCTGACAACAATATGTTTTTTTTCTCACCGCCACTTTGTCCTCCATATGCTTGTTTTATTTCTTGCCTTGAGAACTTTCTATTCTCTCATTACTACACATTTTCTCCTCCTAATCCAGACATGGCTGCTTCTTTAGTTTAATACTCAAGCTAAAAATAAAAGGTCTAAATCATCCTGATCTATTAACATACATTTAGAATTATTTGTGTTTGTCTGGGCCTTCTGAAACTAAATTCTAAAAATCAATTGATAGAAACGACGGGGACTTGTATGTAGACTTTTTTAAAAGGAATGATTAAAAGAAACTGCAACAATGATCTGGTGATTTTCTACATGGAGATGTTTGTTTAGCATTTGCCTCTTCAGCTCTTCAGTTTTTTTTTTTTATATTCAAGCTGTATTTTTCAGTCGTTTTATTTTCAAGGTAGAAAAAAGACACAAATGTGGTACTGTCGATTAATTAAAAAGTTTTAATCTATAGTACAGGGTGGGCCATTTATATGGATATACCTTAATAAAATGGGAATGGTTGGTGATATTAACTTCCTGTTTGTGGCACATTAGTATATGTGAG
>JAQMYG010000019.1:5806098-5823862 GCA_030014215.1 Clariallabes teugelsi | reverse complement strand
GTTTGATGTGTCACATGACCCTCTTCCTATTGAAAAAACAAAAGTTGGATCCAAAATGGCCGACTTCAAAATGGCCAGCATGGTCACCACCCATCTTGAAAAGTTTTCCCCCTCCCATATACTAATGTGCCACAAACAGGAAGTTAATATCATCAACCATTCCCATTTTAGTAAGGTGTATCCATATAAATGGCCCACCCTGTAGTTAATCACAGTAAAAGTCTGTGATTAATCGCAATTAATCACAATTTTAAAATACTTAGATTTACTTGTATTGTAAACATGCAATGTTGGAATAAAGAAATGCATGACAAACTGGTTAGAGGAAACAGATTATGCAGATTTATAATATCTCAAACATTAACATATGTTAAATTGAAATTTCTCAAATAGGGGCGTGGAACCCAGAAATAACCAGGCTCAAACCGTGATCCTCAGATCCCTAAATCAACAGCCTAGAGCTTAAGCCGCCTGAGCCACCGCTCCCACGTCTTACATCTAATGTATTCTTATAAAAATAGTTCCTCTTAAAGATAGCTCAAGCACACAACCAGACTTCCATCTAGAAGCTTTTAATAATGAAGACACCTGGTGATGTTTCCTCACTTATCTTATTGTCTGTGTTAAGCGTGCCATTATCACACACAGCTGGGAAGCCAATAGGGTCAAACATTCATGATCATATGATTAATTAATGTAAAAAAAATTAAAAATAAATGAATGCATTAGAATTTCTAGATTAATCACATGCACTAGTTATAACATAAGTGTGGCAAAAATATTATAATTTATGAACATACTTGTTTTGCAAATGGTCCACCACATCAGGTGTAATTACTAACAGAATGTACCATGTGTTGCTTTTTTAAAATATCGAACAGTACGCTTGAATGTCCCCATGACATTTTCTACCAACTTGTCTATAAATTCCTTGTACCATCCTCATATGAGGGCTGTTATACTGGTATAATTGTAGTTGGTTGAAGACATTAATTAAATTCATAGTTATCAGCTGTGGATAAAGAGAACAAGTCAGGAGAAACTGCAATGTGTAATACAGTAGAGTCTCAGGAGAATGAGAGGTATAAGAACTTTTGTGCTGTTATTGAAGAATAATCAACCTCTGTATGATAACTTGAGCTGCATCACACCTCTTCTATAACAGCATGTCCTCAAGTGTTTTATTCCTTACCTACTATTCTCACCATTATTATCACCATGACACGTTTTACATTTAAATGTTACTGCATTGCAGTTGCAGTGGGATGTGACGATTCTACAGGATGGCATAAATTCTGGATTCTCAGACATATGAAAACTGTTATTTTTCTACTCATTCCATAGCCAAGATGGCTTCGAAACAAACAACAGAAGATTGAACAGAACCAGACCTACAGTATCACTGCACCACTCTTTACTTTTGGGGTCATCCAAAGTCAGTGGCCTAAGTTCTCCCACACCAACCCACATCTCCCGTCTGTCCACTGGCTTCCTGTAGCTGCTTGCATCAAATTCCAAAAACTGGTGCTTGCTTACAAACCCAGCACCCTCTTACCTCAAAGAACACCCAGCACTACACCACATTCTCTCAGATCCTCCAGCACTGCTCGGCTGGTCCCAACATCTTTCAGGGATCGAGGAAGACATGCACCTAAAGTTTTTTCTGTCCTGGCTCCTAGGTGGTGGAATGAATGTCCTCTAGATGTCCGTAAAGCCAGATCACTAACAAGCTTTAAGCAACGACTAATATCATCAATGCATGTAACCTCAGCTCTGATACATTGGGAACGCTCTTGTATTTGGCATATACACACATGCCGTGAAGTCAGAGGCCATCGATTTAATAATTGACAGATTTAAGCATATTTTTGCATCTGGATCCAGACTTATACCAGCCTACATTATTCTGATTAAAAATAAATAAATAAACTGCGAAACCCTTCCCAGTATCAGTTCAGCTTAGTCAGGATGTCGACCGCATGAAGAAAAAAAAAAACACAGTGATTTGGTGGGTTGATCTGCATACTGCTGCCTTGTGCATCATCGATATTGAAAATGCCATTATTGCAGTAATGATCCACACAATGGCATTAGTGCAGAGCGCAATGAAGCAGGGGGAAAGACTCACCTTGGATGGTTTGTTGAACAGACACGATCCACCGCCGCTGTACAGGAAGTTGTGATACTCCTCTATGTTACAGTCGGAAAATCTCTTGGGCAGATAATAGCTAAAAAACAATGCAAAAACCCACAGAGAGATGCTATGAGCGGATGATTGGACAAATCGATATAGAAAATATTAGCCACTTTCAATTGTGCCCTGAATACCTACAGTATAAGCAGCTATAATGTATAATAACTGCAAGGATGTGTGTATTGTTACTCAGCATGTATAAAAGGACATTTTGAAGTGTAACTCGTCTACAATTTATGTACAATATCAGTGCAATGAATCTGTAATACCACACAGATCTGTATGTGTTTAATGACTGGACATATAAACGAGATTTCTAAGTGTCTTAAGGGTACTTGTGCAACAATTTCATTTAAATTTGCAACTGCAACACGAAGATAAAGAAATATGCACACAAACGTTAACATGTAATAATATAAATCCTGAAACCGAACCAAAGCTACAAATATTTAGCAAAGTAACCCAGCTAAAATGAGAGCAAATATAAACTGGTGGTTGTGTGTCTTCAGCTCCAGGAAACAGACAACAGGATGCTCATGTAATGCATCGCTATTTGAGTGTGTCTCCAGTGTGGTTAGCATTAGGCCAGCGCTGTCAATCTCAATCTCATTACAGACTACTCGGCCTGTCGTGTCCTGATCGCTAGCTGTGAGTCAGAAAGCCTACTCAGTGTTCGCCAGGACGGAAATGCACAGCACTCAGTCCTCTGAATGATCACCAGATCATGCTCCACCTCCATCGTTCTCTTCTACTCAAACTCATCTTCAACAACAACACCACTTTCTTATTCTCATACCCACATTGTGTCCGGCTTTTGATTTAGATGTTTTAGGCATCAGTTCAAAACTGTAAATTCAGAATAATGACACATCCAGTGTTTCTGTCCCCATAGCCAAACAGCGTCAGCGGTGTCTGTTTGTGTGTCTGTTCTGCCTGTCCTGTCTGTCTCTCCTGTCTGTCTCTTCTGTCTGTCTGTCTTTCCTGATCTCAGTTCTGTTTCTCTGTCTGTCCCAACCAGGTTTTCTTTCCCTCTCTGTCTTGTATATACAGTATCATCTGGTTGCCAATCATCTCTTGTACTGTACAGCCATCATTCCCAAACTTAACAAGCATGTGGCCCAATTTTGAATGTGAAAATCTTCTGTGGCCCACCCAAATATTTAAAACAACTCTGATCAACTCATGAAACTAATATAATAAAAAGAATATCACATTGTTGAAATACAATGGATTTGTTTGATTTGTCCTGGGAAAATGTAAAACTTTTCATTTGTGTTTTAAATGACATCTCCTACAGTCCACATGCAGTACCATTATGACCCACTAGGGGGTCGAGGCCCACACTTCTGTACAGGCAAACACTGCTGAACAGGGTGAGGAAGGCCTGGGGCCAATCCCAGGAGACTGGGGGGGAAGTGGATGTGGTGCCAGTTCATCAAAGGGCACACACACACACACACACACACACACACACACACATTTAAATGCTATGGCCAAATAGCCTAATCTGCATGTCTTTGGGCTGTGGGAGGAAACCAAGATTACCCAGAAGACAGATCCCTAAGAGGGACATGCTGCCTCAATTTTGTTCTGTCTTTGTATTTTTTCTATCTGTTTTGTAGATTCTCACTATCGAGTCTACTTGTCGTTTTTTTCTGTCCTGTCTTTCCTGCCTGTCTCTCTCTCTCTGTCATGTTTGTATGTCTGTTTTGTCTGTCCTGTCTATCTAACTGTCCTGTCCCTTCTGTCTCTACTGTCTGCCTTGTCTTGTCTGTCTGTCTGCCTGTCCTGTTCTAGCTATCTTGTCTGTCCATGCATGTCTATTCTGTCTTTCCAGTCTGTTCTGTATGTCCACCTTGCCTACCCTGCCCTGTCTGTTCTGTGTCTTGTCTGTCCTTCCTGTCTGTCTGTTTGTCCTGTGCTGCCATTTAAGGGAGAAAACATCACAGGACAGTATGTTATAGGAAACATTTTCATTAAAATTGCAATTCGAATTAAATGTACATTATTAATAGGCTAAATTTTTTTAAATAACAAATGAAACAAATATAATATAAGAACAATAACAAATGTAATAACTTGAAATGTTGGATTGTAACTTCCAACACTTCAAACATAATTCTAAACCCCTCCACTTTGAGAAACAAAAATAGGCGGGGCTTAAATGGCTGCTTGATTCCTTATTGGGAGAAAGCAACAAACCCCGCCCATCGAATGTATAAAAAACCTCAGGACTCGTCATAATACTTTCGTTTAAGGATCCAACACAAGTGACAAATAATACACAGCAAGTCTGCCAATTCCAGTATACTTATAATATAATTATAATGTCATTACACTAATATTGTTAACAGACTTTTTGCTACAGAGGTTTGATTGAGCCACTTGGGTAGAACCCCTGAGCAGAAGTATTGCTTGAAAAGCTAAAAGCACATGATGAAGAGCGAAAACCACCGACACACTGTATGTTGATATTTTTCAGCCAAACGTGCTCAGCCCACACTTATGATTCAAGCTGTCATAAGTTCAGCGATGATCTCTGGATCCAGCACAGATTGCACTGTGGCATCTAGTTGAGTGGATCTACATGTGAATTCCTTATACCCACTGGCCACTTTGTTAGGAATACCCGCGCACCCGCACCTTCATGCAATTCGTACCTCACCAAAACTAGATAGTTGAAGATTGGAAAAATGCCAGCTTGTCCACTGTCAATTAATTTCAGGTTAATGGTCTCGGCTTACAATAGTGGAACTCGATGCTTTTATTCCCAATTGTACACCCGTAGCTTAATCTGCATGTCTTTGGACTGTGGGAGGAAACCCACCAAGCATGGAGAGAACATGCAAACTCCATGCACACAGATCCCACGTGGGAATCGTGTCGCCACCAATAACCCTGCCACAGTCTAACTGTGAACATTAACTGAAGCTTTTGCTCTGTATCTGTATGGTCTTATGCGTAGCAGTGCTTTCACGTCTTCGGCTGATTGGATAATTGCATGAACGTGCAGGTATAAAAAAGTTGACTTTAAGGCACTAAATAGAATTTTGACAGATTGATTGTTTCCTTGAATGGGAATGGAATCACACAAATGATTTTTTTAAAAAGCTTCGATCAGGGATCCTTGTCAAAATCCCAATTACTCAACATTCCATCAAACAACTAATTAAAAAATGACAAACAAGAAACAGATAGGAACTAAAACGAAAAAGACTGGAGAAAAAATACAGAGGGCTTTTAAGCACGCTGTATCTTTGCCCATCATTGTGATTTTCGATTTCTTAAGGTGGAGCATTGAGGCCCGGCCAAAATGCTAGTAGACGGAATGAGGAGGGCGTAGATGATCAACAGCCCTCCCTCGAGAAAGCTGATTGATTGAGCGAGCAGCACGTCACGGCCAAGCTTCTGCTCACCTGCTGCTCCCATTCGGGATTGAGGGGAGACGAGAAAGGCGTTAAAAGAGACAATGATCATATACACACAAGGACAAATACACACGCAGGCACTCTGACAATGTCACAAGCATGTCCAAACTGTAGCCTAGAGACCACTAGAGACGTCATAGTGTCAAATACAGTCATCAAAACACAAAGTGGTTTACGGTTTATCAAAAATTATATTTCTAATATCATATAAATACAACAGAGAATGAATGTCAACAATATTTATGTTAAAATTCAATTTTAAATCTATTTATAGTAATTTATAGTAAGGCGTATTATCTCATTTGGATTTATTTTTACACCTTATACAATAAACTCTAAAATTATTGGCACCCTTTATATAAAATGCACATTTTGCATTCTTCTTATACCTGTCTTGAAGGATGCAAACAATTCTGGAGCTGACTATATATTGTATATATTGTAAACAGGACTCTACGGCCTCTGAGGGACACGACACACAAAATATAAAACAACATTTTATCACAAAACTAGGCACGGATTGTTGTTTCTGTGATATCTTGAAACTTGAATTAAAATAATTTTTTTATACGTTTTGTACTCAAAAAAAATACACTGCACTCATGCCACATAGTGATCATATTTAAAATACGAGTGTCATGTTGCATAATTAGACACAGTACAATGTGGTGACATGGTGTTTTTTTCTTCTTTCATAAACCATGACCATGAATTAATATATTAAGGCCACCTAAGCATGAAAATGATTAATATTACATTCTAATTCTGAAATGAAGCCTGGGACGTCCTGAAGTCACTGGTAATGTGACAGAGACGCCATTATTGTTTCACCTGTTCTTGATGAATAATTAACTGGAGGTCACCTATTGTTGCTAACCTGGCTGTGACATTAAATCGTGGCTTCAAGTTACACTCAATACACTAATCTGGCCTCAATACATCAATTCATGGCCAAACTTTATTAATAAATAATTCCTATGTCACATCATATGTGTAGAAAAACAAATCCTTTCAAGCTTTTAGTTATTCTCTAGTTTACAGCGAGATCTATATAATAGAAAGTAAAAGCGTCACAGATTAGGGCGTGGCGTATACGGTACATCACAATATATAAACGCACATTTAAAAAAACAGAATGGCTACATAACAACATGACATCACTATTCAAAACAAATGCTTTGCGAAATAAAAAAGAAGGGTGCACATACATTTGCATTTGGACACCATGTTAAATTGTTTCTGCACTAAATGTCTAAAGGTGCATGTGTGTGTTTGTGTGCACTCATGAGAAAAATGTGCTTAATTAGTAACTTACCCAACATCATCCATTATACAGCCGGACCATTTATCATCGCACTTGCATTCCCCTGTGGAAAAAAAAAAAACAGATGTGTGCATGCATGCACAAGTTGGTATAAACAGCTGTCTTGTCCTGGACGTTCACATTACCAGCCTGATCTTTTAGGTCTGTCTGTATACACAACTCTGATATTTTTCAGATCAGATCAGAGTCACTTCCTTACATGGTCCAAGATCAGCTATGCATTCGATACACAGTCAAACGACTTGAATAACTACGGGCAGATGAGAATTTATTCGACTTTTTGTCTCTGTGCATCTGTAGTGCACTCATGAATCTGTTTCTTCTTCTGGACCTCAACAAAAACAGCCGACTAACTGGTGGCCGGCCTTCAGAGCCAAACCCCATGGATATTTTTACTAATTATTCATTATGCATCCATTGAAATAAATAAGTGCTCGAACGTACTCGTGACGTGTTTTAACCTCGTATCGATTTAGACGTATCGATGCGCACATGACAAACGTGTCCACATTAGAGTCAGATGAAAATCATTCGTAATTATGAATATCAACCATCATGACATGTAAATCCAATCTAATTAAAGAAAACAAAAACAAAAAAACAGGATTTGAGCAATGTGGCTTTTAATGCGAACGTTCCCAAGGAAACATATCAACCTTTAATAATTTGCCTATCAGACTGACAAATAGTTCAAATGAAAAGATGACAACGCAATGCATTTGCCCTTCAGGTGATTAAGGTAATGTAAATACTGCTGCTACAGGAAGTGGGATACATGCGAATAAAATATAAACTAGTGAAACTGATTCTAACATTGCAGCTCGCTAGCACATAGCTATAAGGTTATTTATATAAACAACTTAATGGAACAAAAGTATTAGGATTATTACTGTTTTTTGACAGAAGTGCTAGAAAAGTACTGACACTTAGGACTGACCACTAACCGAACTTTTACGGGCTGTACTGAGAAACCAGAGTGCTACATTACAACTCATGAACTTAAAGAAATCCTAAAAATGGATTAACATGTTTATCAACAAGTTGTAATCAATGTATTTTTATATAGAACAATGTACATTTACATTTGTTAACCAATGTGACCTATGTACAGTACTAAGCTCTTTCACTCATTCTCTATAACTCTTGTCCAGGACATGGTGACGAGAGGCCTGAAGCCGACTCCAGAGGACTCGGGCATAAGACGGGATACACCCTGGACAAGCACACACACTCTCACAAGCTAATTCACACACTATGGGCAATCTGGAAACACCAATGAGCCTAATCTGCATGCCTTTGGACTGCGGGAGGAAATGGGGGTATCAGGGGGAACCCAACAAGTACGGGGAGAACATACGAACTCCACACACACAGACCCAAAGGTGGGACTTGAACCCTCTACCCTGGAGGTGCGAGGCCACAGACAGTGCTAACCACTACACCACCGTGCCGCCTAAATACCATGCTGAATAATAAAGAAATGCTTCCAGGAAAAGGTCAAAATGATATTTTTAAATGTATTGCTACTTAAAAACAGGTGCATAGTTTATAGTCATAACATACCATTTAGTATTCTTTTCTTGTCTGAGAAAATGCCGATGTTCTGTCCGAGCGACTGTGCCAGTGTGATGGTCATTTCCTCTGTTTTTCCATACTGAGAAAAAGATTTGAGACCTTAATGCACAACTTCATAGTTTTATACAGGGCAGTTGTCATATGGAGAACATTACTGAAATACAATCATTTGGTACATTCTTTAACAGTTACCTCATTGACTCCTCCCCCTTTAGTGAGTGAACAAACTCCTCCCATATACGAGGCTCCACCCCAGCTGCTATGGAAACGGTTGCCGCTGGAGACAGAAATAGAATGTATTAGTTGCTGCCTTTCACCTAATCATAAAATAAATGGCTGGCATTAGTCGTGCACTGTGTGATACAAGACAACTGGGTGTGCGTGTGTATGCGCATATGCAAAAACCTACGTGAACAGATGGACAGAGTCGCTCTTCTCCTTAATGAAGTCTCGTCTGTACTTCATGAACTCCCGCAGTGTGATCATCGGGTCATCATTTATATTGAACCTGTTGTCTGCCGCCCAGGTTTCTATGGCAACCAGAACAATCCGGGTGTTCAGTTGCTCCTTAAAAATCTAAAGACATAGGTAAAGAAAAAAAAAACATTAATAAACGCCTCAGGATTGCTGGAAGTTACTTTTAAGGAACACTTGATGAAAGTCATTTTAAGCCTCAAAATAAAAATAAAATTAAAAAAACAATTACTTCTTCAGTGCACATGGGCTGCTGAGACTAAAAGCCCTGAAATTTAGTGCTAGAAAGAGGTTTTCAAAATTGAGAGGTAACATGACTTGCTCTGATGAACAATCCTTTGCCTCTAAGTTGTGACTCTAAAAAGTTCAGGGGGTAAATAAATACTTATGCAAGGCACCATAGACAGACTGGGACATCTTCTGAGAACATATTTTATTGCAGCTGAACACCATAGATATTATTATTATTATTATTATTATTATTATTGTAGTTGTAGTAAAAAATTAAAAAGGTTTTGATGTAAAAAAAATTGCAGCTGAACACCGTAGATATTATTATTATTATTATTATTATTATTGTAGTTGTAGTAAAAAATTAAAAAGGTTTTGATGTAAAAAACAAACAAACAAACACTGACACCATTTTAGAGGAAGTCCACTAAGATTTAAAAAAAAAAAAAAAAAAGTAACGAAGATCTTAATTCAATTGAAAGTTTAAATTAATAATGAAGCTATGTATTAATCATTCAGTTCATAACCCTATTAATAATACAATTGTAAAATTTTTTGAGCCATTTTTGAGTCAGATATTTGCATACAGTATACATAAAGAAATAAAGGAGAAAGAAAGAAAAAAGAAAGAAAGCTTACACTAATGCAAACCTAAAATCTGGAATTAAAATAAAAATTTTAAATAATTTTATTATAATTATAAATATTATTCCATATATGTTGCAATATTACCAAAAAATCTGTTTGTATGACAGAATATTCGTAATAATATTAGTAGAAATAAGTTTTGTTAACAATTGCAATATTTTTTTTTTATATATTTCATATTTTTAATTAGTTTTTTTATTTATTTAGATAAACAAATAAAACACACAAATATAACACATTTCACAGCTCCCAGCCTCCCACATTCAAAGTATTTGCAGTTTGGGTTAGATAAATAAATAAATAAATAAATAAGGGAGGAAAGCTGTAAACTCTATACAGAGTAACAATTTTAAATATTGTTTTTCTTAAAATATGTATCAAGGAACAGTATGTAACAAAATACAGTATGAAAAAAAAGAAAAAAAAGCTGAAATATTGCAGAAATAGCTGCAATATAATTTTTTAACCACTTAATTTAACATCAGAATATTAAACTGATTATATTTTTATAAAACCTTGTGCTCGAGCTGTGATCCACATAAACGAACCCCATTAAACCATGCCATGAATTACTGCCCCGAGTGTTGTTGAAAGTCTCTTGTCAATTTTTTTGGCAGACCAAGACTTGAAATGATGCTGACTAAATCTAAATTTGTTCACTTAAGGGTTTGTTTTTTCCTGTTTGCTGTCCAAGCTGCCATTTTGGTGCTGGTGTTGACATACTGTGAAAATACCACCTGTCTCACACCAGGGATGAATGTGTGTCTGCATGTGTGTGTGTGTGTGTGTGAAAGCAAGAGATATAGAGAGACATTTTTATATGAAGTCTAGTTGCATTTCCCAAAGGCAGACACTCAGGCAGATCGAGTTGCCCATGAGGCCTGTTCCTATTTCAGCTGCATGAAAATATGAGCTGATGAATAAAGATTGATGTTTTTTCCCCCCAACTTGGATGAAGGTTATAGAAGATGAGCAGACATAGTAAAAATAGCCAGGTATCGGAGAAATATATTCACGTTATCATAAACTGAATCAATAAGTTATGTTGTATACATACAGATTTACAATGTAGTGTATACCATGACAGCAGCAGGGCAAATGTTAAGTGAATTGATCAGGACAATTTAAATTTAGTGTTTTGTAATTTTTCAGCTCAATATAATTCAAGGTAAATGATACTTATTCAAGGATTCCACAACATCAAATGCACCAAGCAATGAACAAAAATGGTGATGTGTCATTCTTTAAAAAACAACATCAGGACATGTTATTATTCACATCTGGTGACATCACACCACCCTGTCTATAACTAGGTTTAATTTAACAGCTGGAGAACGTCATACTTACAAAATCTGCCATGTTCACTACAGACTTGGCGTAGTTGTTCGTCTGGCCGACTGAAAGCCGATGCTTCTTGTACTGCAAGAAATTAAAATCAGAACAGATTGTTCCCCAGAGGTTAGTTACCGGTCCACTTTTCTCTTTATACTAAATCACTAGTGACAGCGATCACCATACATAACTGGTCGTACTACTGCTACAGCAATGACACTCATTTCTTTTTTCTTTATAAGTCTACTTCCTTAGAAAAGACGACATATCAGACTACACTGGATCAAAATCAGACTCAGGAACTGGAACTATTCTCTAATCTATGAACTTAAAGAGTTTGTTAATATTTTTTGTTTAGTTCCATTCAGCTGCTAACACATTTTGTAGGCTGATCTGGATGAAAACATCTGCTTAATGACTAATGTAAATGCAGTCTGATATCTTACCATCAGATGGTCATTGATAACCATCAGCTCGATATATTTTGTTTCATCCTCGACACTGTGGGAACTTTGCAGCACCTGAAGACACAATCAGTATGACAATCATTTGACTGTTGGAAAGACTCGTAATGAAGAACATTATCATGATCCGTTGTTCTGCTGAAAACTACTTTATAAGATTTATATAGTGTTGAATAGCTAATTAAATCTATTTATTGGCGAGATTTAACACTTCTGCCTTTTTATGCTGATGTTTCTTAGTTAACAAAGGACAAGGATAGCTACTGTAGATACAGTAGAGAGATAGATAGATACATAGGCATTGCTTTTACATTTGTTAAAATATAATTTGTATTCTTGGTCGGCTAAGGCTCTAGGTTGTTGATTTGCGTATCTGCGGATCTGGGATGTAGCCCTGCCGTCGGTGGTTGCCACACCCATGCTACCCAGCCACTTCATGCAGTGCTGGTCCCAAGCCAAGTTAGAAAAATGGTCTGTCTGTTTTATGCAAAGCCATTCCACATAATCAATGTCATATTTTCTACAAAGAAAGTTTACCTGTCTCTTTTTTCTCCTGTGAGCAGCTCCGGTGAAGAGTGGAGGGCTCTGGAACGGCGACTCTGCAAGATCAACTTATAAAGACAGCAAGACAGCAAGGGCAAAATTTAGAAAAAAACACATCAGAAGAAAATTCATCACTCAAACAAAATGCCAGTAGAGTTCATTTTAATCAAGCAAATAGAAGTTCTTTGTAAGTTCATTATATGAAATAACTTACTACGATTTCTTAACATTTCCAATATCATAAATAATATGAAAGTTGCCGTGTTATCCAATGCTCCTTACTTAATTTAATTGCCATGAAGGACTTGGACTTACGAGGTGGGATATAATTCCCTGGAGGCTGGAAGCCTGGAGATTTATAAATCATGTGCACTTGGATGTCTTCCTGCAGACAGAAATTGTGGGAGATGGCAGAGTTATGGATGCACCCAAGTATGCATAATGAGAGTCATACATGTACGAAGGTGCATAGACACATACTGTAGAAGGGGCGGGGTAAGAATAATGCAAGAATAAACAAAAAGATAATTGTGTTAAAATATAAATATAACAATATGAGCACTCACCTAATATTGTGTAGGTCCCCCATTTACCGCCACAACAGTAATACACTGTGTGTTCTGACACCTTTTTATCTGAACCAGATAGACAGATCTAAACCTTTTCCTCAATTTGAGCTACAGTAGCTCTTCTATTTGATCAGACTACATAGGCCAGTCTTCACTCCCCATGTGAGGCTTGGCCACTCATGACCCTGTCACCAGTTCGTTGGTTATTCTTCCTTGGATCAATTGTGGTATGTCCTAACCACTGCAGACTGGGAACATCCCACAAGAGTTGAAGTGCTGGAGTTGCTCTAACCCAGTCATCTAGACATCAGGAGCTACAGTTACAAGACCTTGTTGCAATGGCGCCTGGAAGTTGGTGTGATATATTAGGCAGCAAGTGAACATTTTGTCTCTGAAATTGATGTGTTGGACTGGCAAAGGGTAAGGATTGGAAAACCTTGGCAAAGGAACAAATTGTGATGGCTTGAGGACTGGGTCGGAGCAGCTTTAAAACGGGAGCTCTTGTGGGATGTTCCTGGTTTGCAGTGGTCCAAACTGATCCAAGGAAGTGATCCGGGGAACTAGTGACAGACAGGGTCACGGGTGGCCAAGGCTCAATAATACACACGGGAGCGAAGGCTGGCCTGTGTAGTCCGATCCAATAGTGTTGGTTAAATTGATGAAAAGGTTAAAGCTGGTTGTAATAGAAAGGTGTCAGAAGACACAGTGAAAGGCAAAAGGGAGACTCAATATTAGGCAGGTGGTCATAATGTTATGGCTGATTCACTAATCTAAGTTAAAAAAAAAAAAAAAGCCAAAACTTTATAATTAACAATATAAAGTTATCTAAAACATTCTACATACATACATACAGAAAATTTATTACATATTGACAGCATAAATGAAACAAACACACGACTTAAAGTATACGATTAATTAATTACAGCACAGGAGTTTATTACTACAGTACACTGGTTGAAATCGTGAACGCGCATGTGACGTCACTCGAATCCGCCTGGCGGTCACGCGCCTCAGGAAGTCTTTCCAGTAGGAAACGCCGTGTGGTCCGAGGCGTTAACGAAACACGCGAAGAAAAATGAGTGATATTACACCGAAAAATGAGTGATATTACACCGAAATAGACGCGTTCACCGGTAGGATTTCGCTTAATTATCGTTATTCGGTCACGTACACAGTATTAACCAAGACTTGAAAAGTAACGACAGGAGCAACAGGTTGATAAGCTAGTAGCTAACTGTTATGCTAGCTGTTTAGCTCACGAGCCAGCTGATTTAATGTTTATCAAGAGCTTCAGCTTTATGTGCGGCTTAAAAACGGCTTTATATTCATAATTGAAGTATTGTCTACACTTAAAGACTATATAAAGCTAATGCTAAATTATAATTGTGTGTTTGTGTAAAGTAAATAAAATACAAATAAAACAGTCAGGTCAAGCCTCAGTGTTTAGCTTAACTAGCTCGAGTTAACGGTTCTAACTTTAAATAGAGAACATTTAGTTCTAAGCGTATAAAAGTGTTCATTGTTGTACAGGTGTAGTGCTAAATATATAAAACACCCAGGAAATGTATGTTGTGCTCATTCTATATATTGTTTACAGAACAGAAAGGAAATTAACCACAGTAAGTAAGATCCATGTTTAGAGACAATCAGGAATATAACATATATCATTTTTATAACAAATAAAATATCTTATTGATCTCAATTGTCTACTATTGTAATTTTTCTATTAACTTCGTTCTTAATTCTTTATTAATTGCTGTTTTGAGGTTTTTTTTTTATTTTTATTTTTTACCTTTTGTGTTCAATGTAAAGTGTCATTGGATGCTTGAAAGGTGCTTAGAAATAAAATGGATTATTATTGTTGTTGTTATTCTTATTACAGAGATACAAATACATTACAGAGATACTTAAATTACATTGGAGATTGTAAGTAATAAGAAACCATGTTTTTTTTCATGGAGTTTGAGCACAAAACGAGAGTTCTCTGTTTATTTGTTCGGACAGTGTTACTAATGTGTGTAAATGAGACAGAGGGTGGGGAAGGTTGGCGAGTTTAAATATTTATACCCCTATCTCACCTATGCGGAAGCTCGCAGACAATCGCGGCGGCTCACGGTGCCTAACAATGCATCTCACCGCGAGTCAAACCGCATAGGTGAGATAGGGGTATTAGTGTCAACTGTCCAACGGAATGGGGAGTGTGGTAGAGAAGTGAAGAAGAAAATACAGGCAGTGCTGAATGGGTGGAGAAGAGTAGCAGGAGTAATCCTTGGCAGAAAGTTATTGGCTAGAATGTAAGGGAAAGTTTATGGGACGGTTGTGAGACCAGGAATGTTGTACGGTTTGGAAACGTTGCCGCTGATAACAATACAGGAAGCAGATCTGAAGGTGGCAGAGCGATAAATGGCTAAAAAGGAGAGAGGTGCTGCAATTTCTTTGGGAGTGACAAGAATGGACAGGATTAAGAATGAGTATATTAGAGATACAGTGCAGGTCGGACGTTTTGGGGACATGGTTAAAGAGGCCAGGTTAAGATGGTTTGGAAATGTGCAGAGGAGGTATGAGGGGTGTATCAGGAGGAGAATGTTAGAGATGGAAATGCCAGGCAGAAGGAATAGAGGAGGAGATTTATAGATGGTGAGGGAGTTCATGCAGGAGGTTGGAGTGGCAAAGGAAGGTGTGGTAGGCAGAGTTAGATGGAGACAAGCCGTCCGCTGTGGCGACCCCTAACAGGACCGGCCGGGAAAAAAAGTAGAAGACAGTGTTACTAATGACATCATGTGAAGTGTGTTGTTTCTGGCACACACTGATAACCCATGAGAGTTGTGTATTGTTTGGCATTATTGTCTTGTGTTAGTCACACATGCATTAGCCTTAATTCGAGCTTGAATAAAAGGATGAACAATGGTTTCTGTGAGTACTGGTGCTAATGGATAGAGAGGTCATTTATATGCAGTATGATTATTCATTAGGATTATAGTCATGTTGTCTTTAGGCAAAGTGTCACAGACTCTGATTTTCACCTCTGTCCATCTTCCCGTACACAGGTTTAGTGTTCCGCCACCATGACGTGCCGCGATATCCATGCCACAAACGCGTTCTCTTTCATCATTGCCCTGGTCTGTGTGGGTGGATTAGCTGTTGCAACTGTCATCCCTCAGTGGAGAACCACACGTCTTTTTACCACTAACCTCAATGCCAAGAACGTTACCGTGTACGATGGACTGTGGACCAAATGTGTCAGGCGTGATGGCACAACTGGATGTTACTACTTTGACTCAGACTGGTACTCCAAAGTAGACCAGCTGGATCTCAGGCTGCTGCAGTTCTGTTTACCAGCAGGTTTGTATATATTGATGGAAATGCAATGATGGTCACAGTCCCTGAGTAACGCTACTTTTAAACCTGTATAAGGATATGTAATAGGGGAAAGACTGATGTTTTTAAAGAAATTTTATAGTAGAAGCTTTAAAAACAGTTTAGATTTTCTTGTAGTGAAGTATGGACTCTTGTTTTCCGCAGGTCTGTTCTTCTCTGGCCTGGCTCTGCTGATCAGTCTCACAGGCATGTGCAAGACAGTGTGCTGCTCCAAAACCCCAGACGACATAAAGTCAGGTCGCTGCATTGTAAACAGCTCAGGCTGCCACCTGGTGGCAGGAATATTCCTGCTGCTAGGAGGCGCCATCGCCATGCCACCATCCATCTGGTTCCTGTTCCACACACGTGAGTTGAACGCGCGCTACGAAAACATTTTTGCCACAGAGTTTGCCGCATACGTGGCTATTGGCAGTGCCGGTGGCCTTGAATTCGCCGCACTGCTGATGTTCATGTGGTACTGCATGTGCAAAAAACTGCCCTCGCCCTTCTGGCTGCCCCTGCCTGAGCCGCCCGCTATGAGCGGCAGCATTTCTGCTCAGCCGCTAATGACCAACGGATTCCCGCCCCCTGTAACCTACGTTCCTCAGAGCTTCCCCCCTGCTGTTCTAGATGCTCCAGCGTTTGTGCAAGCCCCGGGGTATCCACAGGCCATGCCAGGCCCGCCTCTACCCCCTCAAATATACATGCCCCAGATGTCAGTGCCTGATGGATACGGTTCCGAAGCAGGAGCCTCACAGGCTTACGGCTACGCCCCTTCGCAAAGCTACGCCCCCTCACAAAGCTACGCCCCCTCACAAAGCTACGCCCCCTCTCAAAGCTACGCTCCCTCTGTAAGCATTGCACCTTCTCAGAGGTATGCGGGACATCGCTACTCTACACGATCACGACACTCAGGGATTGAGATCGACATCCCGCTCCTGACAGAATGACATTGGAAGAATACATGATCGACTTATTGTCTTATTTTAATTCCGTTTATCTTTAGAACATAAAAATATTTATGAGAATAGATAAATAATAGAGAAATCAGGAAGCATCGGTCACTAATGCCACCTTAAAAATGATAGAGAATCTGGTAAGAGATAATAAAAAGCTAAATTCACATGGGGTGAACAAAATAAAAGTTCACTAACTAGTCCACTGGACAGATCCTCTCTCGAGTGCCTTGCCCAGTCTCATGTTTGTGTTGGAAGTCTATTTGTTACATTAATACAAATTGAGAAAAATCTATGACAGAGTTTATGAGCTTGTTTACAGATGTTTCTGTTTTCTTTCTTCTTTTTTTTTTGTTGTTGAATGAACTTATCCACCAGAGAACAAAAAAAAAAACACCACCATCACACAACTTCCAGGCCATGGAAAACTTTTACTCCCGGAAATCCTGGATACTAAGTTGTTCACCCCTGAAAAGGATAATATAGATTTTACAGGTATTCGTTAATAAGAAGTCAAATTGAAGTAGGAAGCTATTATAGACTAATGGAAGTTATTCAACTTAATAATAATGCTTAACAATGAGTTTTCCTATACATCCTGTAAAGAGGTGAATATGGAGAATCTGGAATTTTAGTATTCACTTAAGTTATCAGTCAACACTAAGATGT
>JAQMYG010000019.1:5748971-5759720 GCA_030014215.1 Clariallabes teugelsi | reverse complement strand
TACATGCGAAACAATTCCGCGTCTGTTTCTGTAAATTTAAATCATGTTTTTATTAAGTACTCGGTATCGGTATCGGTATCGGCGAGTACTGAAATGCAAGTACTTGTACTCGTACTCGTTTTCCAAAAATGTGGTATCGGTGCATCCCTACTTCTAACACAAGGCCAAATCCCAAATCCCTTTCTAACCCCTGATCAAGGGCACTACTTGGTGTGTGGAACAAGTGACTATAGACGCTACATAGTGCACTAGCTTTCCATTTCACGCTACTTGGGATTCGACCCTGGAACAATTATTTAGCTATTAATTAGGAAGCTTGAAATATCAGTATTAGTTAATGTTACCTGCACATTGTTTCATAAAGCGTAAAGCACAGCATATTCCATAGCATCATCCCATTTGCAAAACAAGCCCTGAATGAGCTAACATTAACGCTAGCAAATGCCACCAGATCCAAAAGCAACCACATATTTGTACACCATCTGAGGTACAATTATTCAATCACATAATGACAACAAATCAAACTTCTTCAAATAAATGCCGTTTCAGGTTGCAAAGCCCACCATAACTTTCTGCATGTAAAAACAATCAGCAGAATAGCTATCTATTGCATTAGGCAATCCGGTAGGTCTGTCTTCAGGTAATCATCAGGTACACTTTCTAATATTTCTTGGCTGTGCAGTACACATTAAACATAGTTATCAACAAAAAATACATAACAGCCAAAGGTCATTTAATGCCACAGTAATCCACTGTTGTGACTGATGTAATGGTAGTCATAAGTTGGCAAAAGTTCATATAGTTTGAACTAAAAAGCCAGTAGCAGTGCAAGCTTGGATATTTAGCGAGGCTAGTTTTGCTATGTATAGGCAGCATAAGATGATAAATGTTTAATGTCACATCAATGACTAGAAACACATTATAATTACACCACTATCGCCTATACCGCTTAATCCTCTATACAAGGTTGCGGGGAGCCTGGAGCCTATCCCAGGAAACTAAAGGCATGAGGCAGGGTACACCCTGGAAAGGGTGCCAATCCATCGCAGGGCACACAGATACACATGCTCATTCACACTTTCAGGCAATTTGGGAATGGCAGTTAGTCTAATTAGTCTGTGGGAGGAAACCGGAGTACCCAGAGAGAAATCACCAAGCGAACATGCAAATTCACACAAACTGCACACAATGGCGGGAATCGAACCTGACCGGGAATCGAACCCGGACCCTGGAGGTGCAAGGCGACAGTGCTAACCACTATGCCCCAGTGCCTCCAAGGTATGAGATATGTACTGTATGAATATTAATATCTGTGTAAAACGTTATTTGCCTTTCTAACTAATAGAATCACTCATCAGTGTTTTAGCAAAGTTACATGCAAATGTGTTTCAAATAAGTAATCCTACCACATTTATAAAGGTTTTTCAGTGATAACTCATTTTCCTCATGTGAGTTACCAAACAGTATCACAGCACAGATGATTTACATTCAGTGACGCCTACAAAAGTTTATAAAAAGCAAAGCTCACGGAGGTGAAAATGACAAGACGATGACTAAACAGAGAACGAACGCTGCCTAAGCATGCCGTGCACTAAATCTCTTTGTAATCAGGCTCAGCAACTACAGCGTTTCAGCTTCTATAGCCATCGCTTACAGTTCATTGTCTTGAATAACAAGGGTGTTATTAATTTTGTCCCAGAGGTTAATAGCTATTTGTCTCATTTGTCCTTATTGTGGAGTGTTACCTGTCATATCATTAATATGGAACAAGCTTCGTGGGAGTTTCACAAAATGTTAGCGCACTAATCCGTAACTAATCGGCGATCCGCGGAGGCTGTCATTAGAGCGTCTTCGTAGATGTAAAGTTACATAGAATGAATTTTGCAAATTTCGCGAATTTGCGATTTCTTGTGTAAATGCTCCTACACATGATTTATGGCTACATTATTGTAGCTAGTTTGATTAATGGTGTTAACGATGTATATGTAACCATGGTAAATGAATGTACATAAGTAAATACTTTTTCACTGCAAGACTACCAATTTGTGAAACAAATAAGAATTTATTTATTTATTTATTTAAATATGTTTGAATCCTAAACAGTATATTTAAACAGTTTTTTTTTTTTTTATAAAAATTTTTATATTTAAAAAAATTTTCAAAGTTATCTCTCACAGTGTGATTATTATTATTTTTTTTTACCAAATGGTGCAGTCCTAATCCACGGAATTGTCAAGGTTCAATCCAGTTAGCACTTACATGCCTGACTACAATTTGTGAGGATCCTTTACGTTTCTTGCATAAATGCAAAATGCATAAATGCAAACACACTTTGCAAAAATTTGTTTTTTTTATATCATTTTCCTAGAAATTTCTAACAAATTTCTCACAGACGAATATGTTCTGCATATTAATAATTATTATTAATAAATATTATAAAGTAAATACTTTGTATAAGTCTATTTTTCGAGTCGATCAAGTACGGCAGAATGTTTTGTAGAGATAGAAAACCGTCCCATAATATTATATTAATTTACACTATTTTTACAAGTCGACATGGTTGTTTAGACTCTGTCCTGCCCTCTAGTGGCAATCCTGGGATATGAACTTGCAACCTTTTGTTCACCAACAGTGTTTAAAGCATTGAACCACAACACGACAAAAGATTCCTTTTGAATAAGAAAGTCACATATTTGAAATGGAAATGTTTGAAAGTGAAAAGGTTTCGATCCTCCTCAAATCAAAGCTAAGTATAAGTGCTCCTCCCAATACTTCACCAAAGTGCTGTAAAGACTGTTTGCGTCTGTTATTGATTCAGATTTACTCAATCACTGGATAAACAGCTGAAGTGTAGAGCTGGAAAATAACCAAGACAATTCGGTTATCCCCCATCAGAAACCACATCGTAACCGATACAGCACATTAGCAAGATGAATCAGCTCTAAAGGCGGGCCAACCCCATCCTGACATTAGCGCATGCACACGCAAAAGAAAGGTTATAAATAAATAAATCAGAGAGGGAAATATGGCCCTAGGCTCAGAACTGCAACAACGCTGCTAGTGAAAGGGGACGCAAGGATTAAAACTGCTAATCCACTTATCTCCCCGCTATTGGTATCAGTTCATCCACACAATAATGATATGCTCAGTAACCTTGAGACATCAAAAAAAGAGGGATTTTCAAGCAATCCCAGTACAAACAATGTCTACAAAGGAGCTGCTCATAAATATTCACATTTTAGAGAATAAGGCTCATCATATTTGGTGGCATTTAAAAGCAATCTGACATAATCGCTAGAAATGATTTTTTCACTAGAAATGATTTTTTACTACATTTGTAACATCTGATCTTACGTTGTAGTGAATATATTTATCTTACTGTTTGTTGTTCACTTGCGACCATAGCGTTATCTGCAACTTAACAAGCCTAAAAGCTTTTTTTTTTACAGAAACACTTATAAGAGTGAAATTTCCCTTTATTTCTCTAATATAATCCCTTGCTACACTAATGCACTTATCCCAGTGTTTCCCTAGTGCTTGTATACCATGACAGTGGAAAGTTTTCTCAGTACACCAGAGCCATGATTGGACTGCCTGCTTCACGTCTGAAACGCTGGCCTCCCAGGAACTCCTTTAACGGCCCATACATGTGGAAATGGCTTGAAACGAGGTCAGGACTATACGGTGGGGGATGTGGCAATGACTCCCAACCGAGTTCCTGTAATGTGCAAGTGGTGTTGGTGAATGGTTGAGTGCACTTCTCCCACAGACAGATGCGTGAAAAGTGAAAAGTTATCTGCCGATTTTCAACGATCACTTTCCATTTAGTGAATATTCATGGGAATGATTGCAGTGGGCTTGGCTAGGATCATCATTCATGGATCTACAGACTTCTTTAAAACGTATGCACCACTGAAATGTTTGAAATATTTGAAATGATGACCAGATCTTCTACAAACATCAAGTTATCCGTTGATTTTCACGGATCAGGTGTTCCACTAGCTGAATGTTCACAGGAACGACTGTAGTGGGCTCCTCATCCGGGACCATCATTTATGGACTTATGGCCTTCTTTTTGCATCATTTAAATGTTTAAGATCCTCATCACCATACAGTGCTTTCAATCCTCTGTCAAAAATGATGTTAATCGATTTTACACCATTCATTCATTCATTCATCTTCTATACCGCTTAATCCTGTGATCAGGGTCGCGGGGGGCCTGGAGCCTATCCCAGGAGGCTTCGGGCACAAGGCAGGGTACACCCTGGACAGGGTGCCAATCCATCGCAGGGCACACACACACACACACACACACACCCATTCACACGATTTTACACCATGATTCGCAAATCCCGGTTTGACTTGAATGCCCCTTGTACTTTGATGAAATCTTTCTTCGTAATACTAATATTTAAACATAACTCTATCCTTTAATTATTATTTCTTGATATTCCAACAAACCTCTGCTTGCTTCACTTCTCACGCAAATATGTACATATTTCATTATTGTAAACTTCACATTTTGTACATACTATTATACACACACACACACACACACACGCTGTATTTCAAATGCTTTCCTTGTCAGTCAAACAGGATACAAACACATGGTTTTACTAAGTAGCGTGTTGATTCATACAGTCAAAGTAAAGTGTTTTTCCTCTATTTATTGAAGCCTCATTAATGGGCTAGATTAGTGCAGTAGCTAATGTTAATGCTCTGTGCGGCAGCGTTCCATTAGCATGATAAACGGTTCAATGAAGGCAACAATATGGCAGATGTTTCAACAACATTTCATCGGCTCTCTGCTTACGTCATGATCAGCCTACAGACGACAATCTTACGTGACCAAATGAGCCCCAAAATTGCTTTAATAAATGAGAGTAAAAGCATAGAGAGAGGCCACTCTAACCAGGTTCATGCACTCACTTTATTATTCTAGTTTATCCCAGAGCATTTGTTGGACTCTCAAATCTGATTGATCTGAAGGTATTGATTAATTTTCTCTAGTACCAGCTGCAATTCAAGTGAAAGGTTTCTATGGGAACGGCTTATTCACAGGAACGTGAATGCTGAACGTGACAAACAACGTAATTAACATTCATGGAAGGAGTCTCCAATGTCAGCGCTTTGTAATGCTCAGTATATTTTGCACCAGAGTGCACTGTGCTGTTTTGCTGGATCATTACAAGCTTTGTGGGTTTTTTTTTTCTTTCAGGAAAGAGAATATGAGGAATTGGTGATGCCTGTTATAATAGGGATAACCTAAACTTGATCTCACTGATGCTTTAAAAAAAATTGATGAAAAAGTATGTTAATGAATAACGTAATAGCTGACAAATCTCAGTAAAATAAGATTAATAAAACACTTTAGAATATGCCTTTATGGGAGAATAACCAATGTCGGACTGATCACATCGACTTCTTTATATTACACATTGAGGTCTTGATAATTTTTCTAAAACAACATTCATTCATTCTCCATACTGCTATCCCAGGTTTCTCAGAGCACAAGGTGGGATGGGGTGCCACCCCAGTGCAGGGCACAAACCACTTAATACTATACACATATTTACCTGTAATACACACACAATGTATCTCTATATATATTATATAATAATACAGTACCGCTCTTTTTTGTATAATTTTGTGTCTTTCTGTATATTCAATTCTGCCAATTGGTACGAACATTACCTGCTATATTCTTGCTATTTTTCCTTTTCCACTTTATAGCATTATCTATTCTGTAGTTACTGCACATACACACTGCATAGCCATGTTGTATATATGTATATAACCTGCACCATGCCTATATTTGCTAAACTGCATTTCGTTGCTGAGTACCTGTACTATCCAATGGCAATAATTGTTGTACCTACCTACCTACCTACACTCACACACAATCATACAGTATACCCACAAGCAATGTGGAAACACCAGTCACTTTACAACTAACAACTCAGGACTGTAGGAGGAAACCAGAGAAAACCTACGAAGCATGGGGAGAACATGCAAACTCCAGGCACACAAACCTGAGATTGAGATTCGAACCCCCAGCCCTGGCGGTGCAGCCATGCTAACCACTGAACCACTATGTTCTCCCACCCCCACCCCCACTACACTCCTTATATTAATGGTTTAATTACCAATGCTTTTATACTTAAATCATCACTGTGATTTGACTTTGCATACAGTATGACAGAAACATGTGCATAGTGTGTTGCATTCTGTAAGGGCGCACGCGCATCCTTTGTTTGCCAGTGACGCGCGCGCTGGACCTTCTGGACACTTTATCAAGGAAAAAACAGAAATATAGTCGAAGTAGCATAAAAAAAAAGAAAAACCTCTTTAGAAACCTAGGTCGATGGAGAGAAAAAAAATGCAAACGTAAACAACCCTTGAAAATGAACTTTAGTGATGAAAGCTCACCTGGTCGGTGCCTGGGCTCGCGCGCACCCGCGTACTCAGGACGTCATGCGCGGTCTGTCCGTTATCCGTGCGATAAACCAAGCGCACCGGTACCGTGCTCTCTTTCCCGAGGAACCTGCTCTCATCACGTAAGGCCCTCGTTTTCCCCAGGACGCCTCCTAGAATAAACGGATACCAAAATATGATCATAATACCCTGTGTGCATACGCATGCGCGCGTCTATTCGCATCACAGCTACGGTAATAGAATAAAACCAGTCCTGGATGCAGGTTATTACAGGTTATGGCAGTAAATGGATATTCATTCTGTCTGCCATGACTGTTTACATCCATCCGTGCAGAGCGTGTGCACATTAGCAGTGTATGTATTATAATAAATGCATGCAAAATAACAATTGCAAATTTAGGGAGCAAACATAAAGCACAAATAAAAATAAATAAATAAATAAAATAACGAAAAATCGCGTTACCATTGGTGGAATGTCGCGCGCTCAGACACAGCGCTCCGCACACACACACAAGCCAAAGCCCCAGTCTGGAAGCCATCACCGTCATCATCATCATCAGCATCAGCACCGAAATCCTCTCCAGCACAGAACACGAACCCCGATTGTTTTTGTTGTTGTTGTTGTTGTTGTTGTTTATTTATTTTATTAATCGTATCCTTTTACGCTTGGTTAAAGACAATGGCGGCTCACGCGCGTCCCCCCGCGCGCTCTGTTCGTCTGGCCGACCCGCTCTCTCGCGCTGGTTGCCATTAGCGACGCTGGCGCAGCCTCCGCATCGCGCGCGCTGTAGCGGGACGGCGACGAGTCGAGGCGAGTTTCAGCTCTTCCTCCACCGGAGCCGCCTCCTCCTAAGAGAGAGCGAGAGAGAGACGCCTCACTGCAGAAACGCCGTATGAATATACATGAGGCGCATAAACGTAGTTGCGCGCGCGGAGCGACGGGTAGTGTAGTGCAGAGAGACTGGTTGCTGCCTCGTGGCCCACCTGCCGCCACGGTGTGCGCAGAGCAGACCACGTGACCGCACCCCCTACCCGAGCATTGCGCAACAGTGGCAAATAAGCTCGTGCACCCAGCTGTGACCCCAGCTGTTCATCAGGGCTGTGAAGCTGCTGTACAGTAGCTTAAAGGATTCTCTAATAATTCTGCACCCAAAGACACATCAGATGTTCTGTAAATATACAAGCTATACAAACTACCATGATTCATATATACTATAACTTGTATATTTCTATTTAAATTCTATTTTATTTTGTAACTTTACATATTCCAATCTAAATTTTTATATTACTTTTCTTTTACCTTAAAAAAAAAAAAAAGAATTCTATTTTAGTCTACCTGTATTAGCGTAATTTTCCTTTTATTGTAGTGAAATCTTTCTATTCTATGTGTTCTA
Organism: Clariallabes teugelsi; assembly: GCA_030014215.1. Classification (NCBI taxonomy): domain Eukaryota; kingdom Metazoa; phylum Chordata; class Actinopteri; order Siluriformes; family Clariidae; genus Clariallabes; species Clariallabes teugelsi. Next base: position 5,751,891 of record JAQMYG010000019.1, on the reverse strand, counting down.
TAATATTCTCTCTGTTCATTTTAGGTTACAGACAGTTGTATGGGCATTTCACTGCATATCATATTGTGTATGGAAATAACATTTTATAAAATTGTATGTTCATAAAATAATTTTAAAAAATAGATTTTTAAATTATTAATTATTAATAAGAAGATGTGGCATGGTGACTCGTGGGCATGTTTTTTTTTCACCTTTTAAAAACAGGGCTTTTGCTAAAAAAAATAATGTATTAATTAATAAGCTCATGTACGTTATTGAGTAAATTTGATGCAAGTTATAAAAATGGCTTGTGTGTGGTTTTCGTCCTAAAAAGCATAACCTATTTATTAGAGATTAATTACAGACAGCATGTCCAAGACAAAAAAACAATTGGTTGGTCAAACCAATGAAATATACAAACCTGAATCAGGTCTGATGTTAAAAATAAAGGTGTTTTGTGTACTCTTTTATTTATTGATTGATTTACTTATTTATTTATTACTTTCAAGGCTTGTCCTACTCAGCCTTAACAGCAAGTCGATACAAATATTGACAGTGAAAATAAAAGATCTGAGAGGGATTAAAATCCCCTAAATGAATTCAGCATGTCTGCCAGGAACGATGCGTGTATGGGCAATTCTCCATCATGTCAATTTTGATATATTATTAATCACTAATTATTTTTGGGACATATTATTATAGCTCTGATCACATTTTAAATGTGCAGGTTTTCATGCTTTAAAATGTTTCAAATGCCTGTAACAATCATAACATTTTATTCACGATAATTCTTTCAAGTGGATTTTGCTATAATCTTACTTGTATTCAGCTTGTTTACTTTTGACTTGAAATGACCCCTGTCCCAGGGCTTCCTGAAAGCGAGTTTAACAAACCTTAAACATGAACTCATAGTTTACTGAACCACACAATATATACAGTTACTACTAGAATGTTTGCAATGGCACTTAACCCACTCCAAGTACACGGGGTCTAACCAGAGTGTGTTTATTGTGGAACGCATTACTGGAGCTGGTGGGTAATGAGACAAAAACAGTATGTGATTTTTTCCCCATACAGAGGGTAAAATATTGACATTATATGTAGAGTAAACGAACAAACTGAGTGAAGATGGCTTATAATTCAAATCAAAGGTTTAGATTAATGCACAGTTGATACCGTAACATAGGAAACAGGTCGCAAACAGATTGCAGGTTACCTCACAGACAGTAGAGGGATCTGCTACTCCCTTAATCCAAATAGTCCATTGCAACCTACTGAATTAATTGTGACTATAAGAACATCACAGGATACCAGAATTCACTTATGATTCACTATATCACAATTTCAGATTTTCCATTTTAGAAGTTCAAGGTGCGCGAGCGAGCAGTTCGAAAAGATGCGGTCAGCTGGTGTCACGTGGTTCGGAGGAAACACGTGATAGTCTTCGGTCCTCCCGACTGAGTGGTAGTAGTAGCCATAATGTGGGAGCCCCCTAGTGACGGGTAGGAATTGGATACCACTAAATTAGGGAGAAAAATCGGGCGAAAAAAAAAAAAAAAATCAAAAGGAATCAGACAAAACCTTAGGAAAAATCTTTTTAGCCCTCCTCCTGTCTGGTTCTTTCTTTCTTTCTAACGCCATACCAGCTTCTATGGATATATTCATGGCGAGAAGCCTTGTGGTTATTTAAAAATTAGATAAGATGTTTAAGATTATTTTTTTCTAAGAATTTTAAAACCATATTTGGATTTTCTTGTTCAAAAACTTTTTAAAAAGTATCAACAGAATAAAACAAGTTCCTTAAAGGAGTAAAAGAGTTGCAGTCAAATAAAATGTTTGATGGACCCTGTCTGGTTCACCCTTAAAAGCAATTTTTATCTGTTTATCTGTACAGATAATATTACACAAGCACGTCCTACCGCCCAGGAAAGAGACGCATCTGTTTTATAGAGATGAACGTGCTTTGGTATGAAAACTACAAATCAATCCCAGATCAACAAAGACCCATGGAAGTCATGTGGAGACTCATGGAAGTCTAGTAAAAATCAACAAATATCTAACACTAATTCTTCCCATTTGGCCAAATTTTACAATTCCCAAAGAAACCATTATACAGATTTGAAGCTTTTTATTTTTTTTTTACCTAAACATGTTTACCTTAATCTCTGTAGTCCAACTAGGGACTGTGGAGGCCAATGGTGACCACTGTACATTTGTACAACCGTTGTAGGACCTCCGGTCAACATTCACACGCATGTTGAGACACTACGGGCAATTTGGAAATGCCAATTAGCCTAATCTGCATGTTTTTGGACTGTGGGAGAAAACCTGGAAGAAACCCACCAAGCACGGGGAGATCATGCAAATTCCATGCAGACAGAGCTGATGGGGAAACTGAAACCAAGACGTGGCGACAGCGCTAAACCACTAAGCCACCGTGGCGCCCATTAAAGTGTTTAATTGTCTTAAACCACAGCAGTTTGTCAATACCCAAAAAACAAGCTAAGTCTTATTATAGTGTGTGTCATGGGAATACCGACTGTACAAAACACAGCTTGCTATGCTGCTGAAAAAAAATGGAAAGTGTAAAACTTGTCCATCCTTAAGACATCCCCATGATAAATAACTGTTAGAAGTACAGGCACTGAAAACTCCTAAGAAGCATCTCCTTATGCAAGATAAACAACTACACATCTTTGGTTAAAAATAAATTAATAAAAATTCAAGTCCATAATTCTGTTCATCATTAGGCTTAGATTATTTCGTACATCTACCAGATGTCTTTGTGAACGAGTTGTTACTATGTTGATCCTGACTAGTGATGCGCGGGTCGGGTATTATTCCAACCCGGGGTCCCGCTTTTTTGAAATTATTTGGCCCGCCCCAGCCCGCCCCGCACCACTGTATCTATTTTTACAACCCGCCCCGCCCCGCGACCATT
>JAQMYG010000019.1:5582958-5597554 GCA_030014215.1 Clariallabes teugelsi | reverse complement strand
ATCTCCACATCATTGCATTCAGTTTTTATTCACAATTTGTTAAGTGTCCCAACTTTTTTGGAATCCGGTTTGTATATGAAATGACTGAACCCCTTAAAGCAATGATGAATGGAGAAACATTCCAGTGCAATTCCCTGACATGATCACAGTGGGTTAAGCATTTGTAATAGATGTTTATTCCTAGCAGTGATTCACAAAATCATAAGATTCTTTAATTAAAATTGGATTAAAAACAAAAATGTGGATAATTGGACTCATTTATATCACAAGTGATCAATCCAGACATTCAAAAAGAGGTTTGTTGTGGATAGATTGCAATGTGATTAGGTCAAAGTTCTTAAGGGCATCAAGGACAACTTTTATATTCATACAATGTCACACACACAAACACACATTTGGCCAAGGATTGACAACTGCAAACAAGTGTAGCATATTGATTCACGCACATTCACGCATATTTGATTCAACTCCCAAAATTGTTCTCCACAGATGGAGAAATACACAGTAGAGAAGCATCATATATCATACATACACTGTACACGTACACACACACTGTATTGACATACAAACAAGGTTTATGCATGACATTAAAAAAAGGCAGAGCATAGATATTTGATAGGATCTCAAAAAGATGTGAGGATTGTAAATGAACCCAGCTGCTACGTAGGCACTTCAGACAGACAGAGCAATTTGTGTGTGTATGCGACAAGCAAAAAACCAAAACTGAATAAAACGTTCACTTAAGCTGTGTTTAAAAAAAAAAACAGTGATTACAATAAAGAACACACAATACGATTGCAAATTATAAAGACAAAAAAAAAAAAGACAATTTAACTAAAGTTAACATAATGCATAGCTGTGTGTCTTTAGTCTCGAGTGTGAAGCACAACAGGAAGTTCACAGATGCTACAGATTATACACAGACTTGATTATCATACTGAGGAGGAAATACTGCATTTAATCGCCACTCGAGATTCAAAACCCGCCTCTGATGCATAAAAAAAGCAAACACTCGCTGGAGAGACTGAAACCACAGACGCAGAATCATTACAGACTCGATTTTCATTCTTAAATCCGTTTAAGGAAGACTTTCTGCTAATCCACAAACGAGTGATTTCGTTCAGCTAAGTGCCGGGGACAAGGTGGACGAACCCGTGATTAAACATTTACTGTGGACAAGGCGCAGCGCTCAGTGCTGTATGCTGCCAGTTGAAGATCCTATTGCTTACCTGAACACCAGCAGCAGTTCATAAAGCTAAACATCTCACCTTCATACAATGGCTTTCGTTTGCAGTTTCTTTAAAAAGGCATAGCTGTTTGTGCATATACGTGTTTAGCGGAGTGCTTTTTCGTTCACACACACAAGCAAGTTCCTGGAAGCTATTATTGATTTCGGTCGCTTCGGCTTTTTTCGCTTTTACAAGTAACGTAAAAGGCAGACTCCCAAATCCTTTAGCCACAAGGCAAATCCACAGGTAAAAAGGCCAAAAGTCAGGGGTCATTTGAGGTTAAAGGCAAGCAGTGGCCTCTCCTCTCGCTTCTGCCATGGACTCTTCTTGTTTTCGTCGCTGTCCTCAGGAGCAGCCAAACCATCTGGGGCGCTGTTGCTCGAGGGAAGCTTAAGGTGCGTTTGGGCACGCTCAGTCCTCAGTATCTGTTCCTTGTCCCCTCTTGATTCATCTTCCACCTCCACGGTGAGATCAGGAAGCGGAGGAGGTGACGGGAGCGGAGGAGTGGGAAGCAATGGAGGTGAAGGCGGCATTATAGTCTCTTCCTCGATCTCAGCTTTGGGCAACAAGGGCCTGAGCGAGTTTTCTTCTGGGCTGCAGGCAGGAGTTGGGCTCTCACTCTCATCAGGTTCTGACTGAGCGTTAACATCAGCATTAGCCTTAGCACCCTCCACAAATACCAGCGATGTGCACGCAACAGTGGGTGGCATAACCCGGGCTTTTTCCTTACTTTTGGCCTTGCGGCCTGGTGTGACATCACTCACATCTACACCTGAGTCCAGACTGGCATCGTTGCTGCCCACAGAACTGGCACCATGTGCTGCCCTCTGCAGATCGATGTAGGAATGGCGGATGTGCGCATTCGAGCGGCCGTCCAGTGACACAAACCAGGCTCGGGGATGTGGGAGGGGCTTCCCTCCCCTCAGCTCCATTAACGTCTTCTCAGCTAGTAGCTGATCTTCTCCATTCATCTGCACCACCCCAAGAGCTGCCTCACTTAAAGAGTTGGGAATAGACAAGGCTTCAGGTAGAGCTGCCTTCCAATCACCCACTGTCCCCCCTGTTGGCTCCCTTGCTCCTACTTTCCCCTCCTCCTCCTTCACTTTGCCCAAGTTGTCCACTTGCCCTACTTCTGCTTGAGGCTGATGAGATGCATTAAGCTCTGCTCGGATGCTCTCGAGCTCGCTCCGCTCATCTGACTGGAGCAGAAGCGCTTGTCCTGAGAGAGGGTGCGTCCCAGGCAGCCGCATATAATGGGCGGGGATTAGCAAAGTGGGACGTCCTTTCTGATATCCTGCTCCGCCCTGGCTTACCTGGAGCTCCGACATGCAGCAGAGCAGTGCCCCGGGGCGGGGCAGAAGGCCTGGGGGGCGTTCAAGCTGATCTACTGACCGTGAGAGCAGGAAGTCAGATGGACGATGCTCTGACCCCAGATCCCTCTCTGGAGAAGCTGTGGGTGAAGTCGTGGAAGGAGAAAGGCGGAGCTCGCGTGGACTGGCCTTGCTCTCTGAGGACAAGCGGCCAGCTGAGGCAGCGTGGTGCAGCAGATATGGGGATGAAGACGATGCAGACGCGTGTAGAGGATGGACAGCCGAGGACACGGCAGAGGTGTAGCTGCGACGATATTCGCAGTGGGAGCGACTCCCGAGTTCGTTCCGAGATGACACCAGCTCATTGGTGGATTTGTCATGAGGGGCGGCGTTCAGCATGGGTGTTTGCAGGTCTGGTTCCACTCCTACATGGTCCAGCTGGATCTCGTTGATGAGGTTGAGGTGGGACATGGATGTGGCTTGGTCTCGTTTGGAGCTGTCCAGTGACGAGGTAAGAGTGTACTTCTGGTGAGCCCGCTTTGAGCGCGAGCACTTTTTCCTGGTAAAACAGACATCGGAAATATGAGGAAAAACATACTGACACTCTGATGTCCACACCAAATATTCCTCAACCATTCACCAAGTTATCATAATCCAATGGCAGATACTAAATTCTGCTAAACAAGTTACGTGAAGAAAACGCACACAGATAAACCACACACCTGCAGTAATAGAGCAGCAAACTGAGGAGGAAGAGCAGGATGAGACCCATGCCTCCCAGGATGGCCAAAAGGAACACAGTGTGGTATGTGCTGATGTCCTTTGCGACCACAGGACCTGAAACACACACAAAAAAATAAATATGTAGAATTGCTAGCTAGGTAGTTGAGATGGGGGGAAAAAATTATTTTAAATTTAAATGTTTTTAGCTGGGGTTTGTAGATTGTAAAATGTCGTCATTCCTCTACAATCCTGCAGGTGGCGCACTATAAACTTTATAGTGTTTATAGTATATAAACATCCTGTGTGTTAGGAGGAAATGATTGTATTTGCTAAATTTGTTAAGAATTGCAAAAAAAAAAAAAATCTTAAATTAAATATCAAATCTGTATATTTTAAAAATAGTGATACTTAAATACGAATCGAATCGCATCGCCGCCTAGGTATGGTGATAATATCGTATCGGGTGGTCCCTACTAGTGAGGTATGCCAACAGATAAACACTACAAGCAGATATTTAATAAGGTTACATTTGCTAGCTATAATTTTGGGAGGTAGAGGGGCTAGAGATAGAGTGACTGTTAGAGAAAGTGTGTGTTACCTGTGTTTATAGGAGACATGGCTGCTACCCAGTAACCAAGCTGAGGGGTGATGTAGGTAAGGATGAGCTCACCTCCTCCTTCTCTTTGCACGTAGCCCAAACTACTCTTTAACCAGGCCCCTACATACACACACCCACACACACAAATGTATACAATATACAATATTCAATTAACATACAAATATATATAAGTTTCATATAATTTATATATAAATTCAAACACGAGGGTCATAGTATTTTGTTCAGCCACACCGCAAATATATTAACATGTACAAATATTATTACATTTCTATTTGAATGCAAAAGAGAAGAATGCTATGTGTATTCCAGTTATTAATTATTATTATTAATAATATTTCCTTTGTTGTGATAATAAACTACTGATTCATCTTTCAAACTTTTCTTATGTCAGACATAAAATACTGTAGAGAATAGGATATAATAAGGTGTGCTGTGATAGGAAAAAAATCAACACTAGAGTGGTGTGAAGCAGCCTTGAGCTACTAATACCAAATGGCCATGATCAGAGATAACTTGATGAAACATTTGATGAAATTGCATGGTAAAAAAAACACTAGTGAAAGTAAGAGTATTTCCACACACACAATGATGAGACGAGAGACTCTCAGGAATGTGTGCTCATAAGAAAACCACTATATTGTGAGACTAGTCATAGAAAAGTACTTGAAGCATATGCTAGGGAGCATAAAGATTGGAGTTTGGAGCGATGGGAAAAGGTCATGTAGTCTGATGAGCTCAGATTGACCCTATTACAGAACGATGGGTGTGTCAGGGTAAGAAGGAAAGCGCAAGAAGCAATGCATCATCATGCATCGTGGCCACATCTGGAGGGAGTGTTATGATCTGGGGTTATGACCTGAATGTACCGAATGACAGGATCAACTGAAGCAACCCCAGATCATAACACCCCCTCCAGATGTTTGTACAATTTATTCATTCATTAAATTTTTATTTGTTTTAACAATTGTCATTGTCGCAAAGCAGCTTTACACAATCAAAAGAAATTATGAAAGTTTGTATAAAATGTGACTGTGTACAGTATGAATCAAAATGATTAGATAGTTCCTGATGAGCAAGTCTTGAAATGCTTAATTCCATAATTAACACAATTATAGTTTAATAAAAAAAAAAGAAAAAAAAAGGGTAAAACCTTGTGTAATTGAAAGATGTCTTTGTGAGCAGCCCTCCTTTTCTATATTCCTAGGTCGAGTTGTTGGTTTTAAAGCTAAGTCAACAAAGTGTTATTCATGTATTAATACCTTGCTCGCAAAATGTAACAATATACATTTCAGCATAAGACTTTGTGTGTCACTAGTTCATGCATGCATTTGTACCTGTCTCACAGCTTGTCTTACAGTAATTCATGAAGAATACCACCATGTGGCAGCAACAGCCCTGACCTTTAATGACATTAGGTGGCATTTTCTTGACTGGGTTAATTATAAACTAAAAGGAGAAGAAACAAATTTACAAGGCTGATTAGGTTTTGTTGAGACCAGGAGTGGGAAAAGTACTGAGAAATTATACTTACGAAAGGCCATAACTACTGTGTTATAATTATTATCCATTAAAATTGGACAAATTTTGGCCAAAAATAAGTACTTGAGTAAAAAGAAAAAGAAAAAAAATTAAACAAAAATTTTTTTTAGTATGCAGTCAGTAAAAAAAGGAAATGTACAGTGAACATTTATAAATTCATGATTTTTACGTTAATGCTGTGCTTTCATTTAAAAGTAACTTAATCTACATCTGTAAGTTTGCAGCTCATATAACTGTATGACTAAACATACACTGTTTACAAGTGAAATTATTAAAACTAAAATATGTACAATAACTAAAAGTAACTAAAATTAGATTTGCTATCTAGCCACTTACAGGATATTTTAGCAACTTGAACTGATACTAACCTAAGCAAAAAAACTTGCAAATTTGGTTAAATACAACCAGTAAACGCTAGGGACGCTTACTCTCTTTACGCAAAAAAGACTTCCATTTTACATGATTTGCTTACTCCAGCATACTGACATGTCTTAACCCAGGGTAGATGAAGTTTGTTGGTTCATCCATGTTTTTCCACTTTTCTAAACGAGATTGGATGTTGATCTGAGCTAATTTGATTGAGATATACAGTTCTGTGCAAGAATCTTGAGCAACCCTCATTTCTTCATATTTTGTATCCAAACAGCCAGCCATTTTTGTATAATTAATACAGTCGAGTAATATTTCTCCATGCTTTCTCATTTTGGGCAAATTTTCCCTCATATTTTCAGTCCAGTCGCTGCACCTAAGCAGTTTCAGAGTAATGCTTTTTTCTTTTCTAAGCCACACAGTGACATTTGAATCATTCAAGCATAAATAGGCATAAATCAGTGAGAAACAGGTGCAGATGATGACAGATGATCAGGCCGATGATTAGTATTCTGTCTGGTGATGCTGAATTGTGAGTGGTGGGAACGGACGAGAGGGGAAATGAGGTTGTTGCTGAGGTTGTTACTGTACATAAACAACCAATTTTTACATTGCATCTTTAAGCACTTTGCAGCCTGTTGCATTGAAGCATTTGTTCCCATTTCTTTAATTTAATAAACATCATTTAATTTAATTACATTTAATTTCAGATGAAAAAAATTGGGTTGCTCAAGACTTTTGCACAGTACTGTATAATAATCCTTTGCTGGATGAGAGAGAATGCAAGCTTGAAGTAAATATGTTTGTGCAAGGCCTGAATAAATATGTTCCAAGAATACAAGTATATCATTTCAACAATAAGCATAATATACTGTATAACAAAATAAAACCTGCTAAGTATAGTAAAGTAACAAAGTGCAATTGTAAAGTAAAATTACAGCCTGGATACAAACAGACACTTTAATGGGAAAGAAAGAGTCACTGGGATACACTGAAGGAGTGAGAGGTTTAGTGATGCAGCATATTTTCGGTGTTTTTGCCACCACAGCCAGACGGAGTTTCTATCGATTGCCATTTAATCCGCACCGACTCAGCAACCAGCCACCATGTGCTTACAATGGCACTGCAGAATAGACACAATACTGCAGAACACACTGCGCAAGCATTTCCAACATCAAACCTATTACGCTGAAGAAATGGAAAAGATTTTACTAAAACACAAAGGCCAAACACAATTTACATCAACTAATCATGGCCCGTCTGCTCTGTTCAGTGTGCTGTTAAACTGGATTAAGAAGCCATTTTACCACCACACTCTCCCAATGATGTCGCAACATCCATTATATTCAAAATGGTACTCGATGACTTGTTAGCTGTTACAGCACTGGTCTAATGCAGAGCGTGGTGCTTTTAATGAGCTAGAATTTTCCGTGGTTTTTTTTAATGAAGAGATCACTAAAATATGACAAGTATTTATTTAGAGATTGTGTAGAACATGGGATTTGACATGGAAGGCAATGCATGCTAAAACAATCTTATTAAATCAAACATTAATATACAACTGTATATAGCCTTCACAATCTGAAAATTGTGGGTGAATCAAAAATGATCTGACAATCTACTTGCTTTTAAATACACGTTGTGCCAGGTCAAACGTTTGGACTGGTATTTTTCTACGTTGTGGAACAATACTGGATATTTTAAAACTATGAAATAACACCCATATACTGTAGCTATGTAATTAAGTACCAATAAGAACAACAACAACAGTCTGTTGTTATTTTAAAGGTACGTACAGTAGGTTAGCTGTTCTGGAAAAGTTCTTGCAAGAACAGTATTGTGTCAAGTGCATTTGAAAACCCATCAAGCACCATGATGAAACTGGCTCTCATGAAGAACATCCCAGGAAAGCAAGACCAAAACTTACCTCTGCTGCAGAGGAGAACTTTATTTAAAGTTACCAGCCTCAGAAATCACAAAACTGGTTAAAAGGAGATTATTGAATATTTTGGATGCCGTTTTACAATGTAGAAAAAAATAAATAAACAAAAATCACTGAATCTTGTAAGGTATGTCCAAACTTTTGACTGGTATTGTATGTGTAGCCTGAGCAGAGAGACAGGGGTCAGCCGGAGGGAAGGATAAAGTGTTTTCAGGGAACATAATAATTACAAATCGCTCCTTTAATGTTACTCCAAGGTAATTATTTGTAATTGTTATGAGCAACAATGAGACACTTCAGAGCAGCAATTATCCTACACCTACAGTATAATCATACAGGCACACGCACATACAGGCCTACGTAAAATCACACTTAAACCCATATGGAAATTTGTCTTGAGGGTTCTTTGTGAATGAGCCCACAAAAGCTACGCCTAGCTGGACAAAAGGCCTAATGTCACGCAAACTGACACATTAATCACATGCGATTGTGTTACATTCACATGCTCCAACGGCGAGCTTAACCATGTTTGCCGACATCCTCGGCACGTCAGCGTCTGGATCAAAAGGCTGTAATCAGATACTCGTGGCATTTCTTTCTTGTGAAAAACCGCTTGAGCAAGAGCCTAAAGCTGAAACACTCACTAAGAAAGCTGAAATCGAGTTAGTGTCGCGTCTGTTGTTTTCCACCCCCTTCTCTGTCTCACCCCTCTGTTTATTACTGGCTGCTAAGAGACAGTCTAACAAACGACCTATATTACAGAAAAAAAAGACTTTGTCCATTCTGTCCTTCCACATTAATTTGCAACCAATGGAACTCTGTTTCTTCATATTAATTTAGAACGAAGTACAAGGGGCGTGTTGATGTTTCGTAAAATCCAGTAGAATAAACGAGATCAAATTTTGTAGACAGACTGCATTAGAGACAATGAGAAAGATTGCAGTAAAGTTCCAGTTCAAAATGCCAGATGAAACATTTGATCAGGTCCCTTTCTAACGTGTGAGATTTGACACCAGGCCTTTTTTCCCGTCCAGATGTAAATAGAAAGCACCATTTTCAAAAGTAGTATCATTGTTACCTGAAATACTTATCTGATATTGGCAAACATACTGATTGATTATTCGAACATGCATTCAAATTTTATTTTACATTAACAAACTCAAAACTTTCTTTATTCACCTTGACTGAAAGCAAGGGTGCCATTTCATTCAAGGAGGGATGTGAGCATCTGCCAAAAGATTAGTCAAATAAGGTGAGACTGGTTGAAGGGGGCAGGGTGGTTTCCAGAGCGGCCCATTAATTCCTGTCCATGCAAGAGACCACCTTTACCAGCGAACTCGGTTCTCGAGCCCAGAACACTTTCGTTCTCACTGATCGACATGAACTAGATTTTGGGGTCAAGTGTTATTGTGTGGACAACTGGAAAATGATCCCGGGTACCTAATATGAAAACGCCCGAAAAAACGCCTGAGAAATCCAGATGTCTAATTTTCTGAAAAGAAGACTTTTTTACCATGCGTTTGACTGATAATTCATACAAACTTTGATTGATATTAAGACGTAATGTTTCTGTGCAACATGCATAATGGCTGGCGGATTTACATATATTGTCAGAGTCATTATCAGTCCAGGTCCTGGATTAGCTCCATCCTAGACTTGTGTTTTAGAATCTCCTTTAACACACTTAGTTAAACCTCATTCAGAGAAGGAAGCAGGAAAAACACCTGAAATGGAGAAACACTGTACAAACATACATTGTGAAAACGCTATATTCACTATACTGTAGGTCTATTTAACAAGAACATCATACAGTGTATACACACAGGCATACACTTCACAACAACTTCTTTCATGTATTTGACTATGCAAACTTTTTCTAATTTGAATGCCATGGTTTCAATTTTCGTTACAATCACATGCAGCCTGCCTAAAGTATTAAAGCTAGGTTTGGATACTGTATGTAACCATATGCAATCCACATTTTACCATTTTACCTCCTTTACAGAGTTTATTAAAGCACACTTGTGGCACAATGACACATTGGAATGAAGCTTTTTTCCCCCTGGGCAAGCATTCAGTACTTTTCCACAGGCTTTGTACAAGATATGACCAGTATATTATAGTGAAACCTCGGATTGCGAGTAACGCGGTTTGCGAGCGTTCCGCAAGACGAGCAAAGATTTTTAATAAATTTTAACTTGAAAAACGAACAAGTCTTGGTTTACGAGTACAGAGTATCATGTATCATGCATGCGCTTTTTGTTTTGACGCCGAGCGTCACGTGATCACAACTGAGACAACGGTTTTTCTCTCACTTGCGCTGCGGAATTGTGAGTAATCGTCTACCCTGCTGAGTTTTAGTGCGCGTCTCTTACTGGTATAATCAACATCCGTGCGCGTGTGTACTGTTTACTATAACACTGTGACCAAGTTTGTGCGCGCAAAACATATTTTATTTTGTGTCTGTATGCGCGTGTGTACAGCGTGCGTGTAAAGCAAAAGCAAGTTTCATTAGAGAGGTTAAAGATCCATTATCTCTCTCTGCTCAAGGTTCAGCCTGCTCTTTGTGTTGAAAATCAATGCGCATCATTGGACACCATGCCCCACACACACACACGCGCACACACACACACACACACACACACACACACAGAGACCCCTCCTACTTTCGCCATCACAGACACACAGACACACACACACACTCTTTCTCTCTGTTCTACACAGAAACACTGCTCTGTCGCGATTCTTTTCAAAGGTAAAGTGCAGGTTCATTTGTTTTATTTGTACTTTACAGCAGTGATTCCGGTAGTGTGTCGCTCAAACGAGATTTCTTGTTTATTTTTCTGATACAACACTGTTTCCATTGTATGCGTGCGTGTGTGAAAAGAGTGGAGGAAGAGTAACTATGTAAGACGAGAAGGAGGAGAGGGGAGCTTACGTTAGATTCACACACACACACACACACACACACACACATAGCACCTGTGCGCACAAACGGAAACACTTATCTGTCAGGATTTATTTTTACTTTTTTTTTTAAGTAACGTGCAGGTTAATTTGTTTCATTTTTCCTTAATATTTTGTGTTAATAATTTTTATGTATTTATTTTTGGGGGCTGTGGAACGAATAATTTGAGTTTCCATTATTTCTTTAGGGATAATTTGATTTAGTTTACGATTGTTTTGGAATACGAGCCCGCTTCCGGAGCGAATTATGCTCGTAATCCAAGGTTCCGCTGTACATTCTATTTGAGATAAAGTTTCATCTTGATTTGATCTCAACAAACACTCATGTTGCTGATCTTTTTACCATCTTTTTACCATTTTTTACCATGTCTTTCTTATAGTATAGTATGGGTAATATTTTTGATATACACAGAGCATGGCAGCACTTGCAAATGTAATCTTGCAATAAACGCAGTTAAGATAACTTTTTATTTTTTTTTGCTACCAGAGCATAACATAAGCAAACAAAGATAATGATCGGAAACACTGCAGCTGAATGATTCTCTGTCTAATCACGTTATCAGTGAGCTCCGATTTCCCTAAAGAGAGAACATTTCCTCATTGGCTGTGCAACAGAGCTCTTACCTTCACAACTAGGTGAAGCAAACGAAAACGAATGCCTTAAAGAATGTGACTTTTTGTTTTCAACGAAGCCTCCCTTTCAGCTCAAACAAAAAGGTGTTTCCTTCATTCTGTGTAAACGCTGTTAGCCTGTTCATGTAAAAATCCCAGGAGATCAGCAGTGTTGGTTTCACCAACAACCACGCCAAAATCAATGTCGAGATCATATTTTTCCACACCAAACATTAACAAAAGCTTTTGGCCGGCACAACCCTGGCTGAATGTACAGCTCTTCTTATTAGAGGGGCTTTTAAGTGTATATTAAAATTGCAATTAAATTTATAAACATCATCCAGCTCTGTGTTTTTGTATCAGGTCACTTGAAGCAGATTTGACTGATTTTGTGCTGGATTATGAATTTATAAAGCCTTGTGACTCGGATATGATTGTGTCTGGTGTTATTTTGTACCATTTGATTATTGCGTATTATGTGCTTATTAACAGGGATTTTTTTTCCCCTTTCGAGCAAAAGGTGCCTAGTTAAGCCTAGGAAAGGCTTGAGTATTTTGCAAACAAGATAAAAACTACAAGAATATCTAAAAAGAAAAAAGAGACAGACAGAGAGAGACTAAATGCTGCATTTCAGCACATCATAGTATAGAGTGATAAATACTGTAGGGTGCTTAAGCTTATAAAGACCCCGCACCCCCATTCCCAGTGTGTGCGTGTGTGTGAGAGAGAAAGAGAGCGTGCGAGTGTGTAAAGGGGGAATTGCACAAGCTTCAAACAATGTTTACAACACTTCATACTGACCTGGCTGACCTTTTTGTTCCACTGTCAGAACATCCCCACCACTTTCTATTGACATTTTAAAAAACATTCCCATCCTGCTCGCAATCCTAAAACCTTTTACGCGACTCATCCTGCTGATTAGCAGATGAAGGGAACAGGAAATCTGGCGACTCGAGTGCTCCGTCTTTCCGCTTTTCACATACACAAACAAAGCACGGTACACCCTGGTGGCTCACTATGATTTCTTGTACAACACTGACTGTGTGCCTGAGTGTGTTCAACTCACCGAGCTTGGGATCGAACCTCCAGGCGGGAATGTGGTCATTCTCTTTCAAGCCGCTGTTCGCAGGGAGAGGAAAACTCACACTGATTGGCTCGCTGACGTGAAGCTCCGCCCCATCGCTGCCCAAAAGGTGAACGCTGATGGCGGCTACAGGGGTCAGCTCAAACCTGCGGTCGCTGCCTACCGGCGAGAGGAAGACAAAGTGAATAAGACGATGGGCGAGGAGCGATTGAAAACTATGTGTGAGTAGAACAAAAGGAGGGTGGGGAGAAAAGAAACATATAATGCACAAGACCCTTTTAGCCATTCGGGTAACGGCACATCCTACAATGATAAAACTAATTGGCAAATTCAGTCCTGCGAGACCAATACAGAGGATCAAATGGATCAAATATGGCTGTGGTGCTACACACGAGAGTATTTAAAAATGCATGACTTACTGTTACCCTTTATGGATCATACGTCTACACTAGACAACAAGGAGCCTTTTTTAATTATTGTTGCTATTATTATTTATAGAAAAACACATATCTCAAATAGCCTGTGCTGAAAATTACATTCTAGTGGAATATACAGTAAACATCTGCAATCAATATAAGATGACTCCAAGCCATCAGGCTATTCTCAGTAATGCATTCCAGCTAGAGTTGGAATTAGAGTGGTGATGTAAAATGGATGGATCATAATATTATCCCACAGCACCTTTAAATTCTTAGAGGAGGAGTCAGCAATCCTGGAGAAATATTTTCATCAAGCCTCCTATTGCTGATCGCCTGGAATAGAATTGTGTGTCTGCGCCACCTGGACTTGAGGTATTTAGACAATAAAAAAAACGTCGCTGTTTCTTTTGAATCCTACAGGGGTCGCTCTAAACTATCCACACATTGGTGGTAGAAGTGAATTACTTGCTAAGTTTGTTATCATGGCAGATGAGATACTGTACAGAGACGCGTGCTGCTAAGTTTAAATGTAGCTTTTTGTTTCATTTAATTTTAAGTTAAATGTTAAACTCTTGGATTTGAGGTTATTTTGTATTGTTTAAATGCTGCCATAAAAACATGTTTCTGTTGCACCACTCGGCACAGAATGTCTAAGGCTGATTGCTCTTGGCTGATCAAGATAAAAAATACAGATCGACCGGTGCATCTCTATTATAAATGTAATAAATTATTTCCAATCGATTTTGGAGTCAATGTGACGATACACAAATCCGCACACATAGGAATCGAAATTCATATCTGAATCGATTATTCTCCCATTGATTAATGATTTTTCTCCCCCATTTTCTCTCATTTTGCTCATTTATCAATACCCACCCTTTACCCTGCAATCAATTGCCTTTCCCATCATGCAGCAGGGAGGAAAAAAGCCAACATGTGCTTCCGTCGCAACACATGAAGCCAGGTACAGCTTCTTTATAAACTCCTGCATCACATGGCAACTGAAACAGTGTAATCTGCCCTGCTTTACTTACACGATCTCACAGACACACAGGATTAGCTACTGTTATACTGTTATAATTAAACACAGCGCACAAATGCACAACCAGTGTGGTTTTTATAGACTATGATTATTCACTTAATCTATGAAATGAATCTATTTCAGTGCCCTAAATGCATTCCTGCTGTTCACCTGAGGGTTTAAAGCCAGTCATCCAAGTAAAACTGTGCTAATCGTCTATAAATAAACTTGTAAAAGCATAGGGAAGGGGAATCACAAAGGACAAACTGATACAATATTATCACAATACCTACTGTAGGTGCCGATTCGATTTGTATTGCAAATCTACCTTGCAAATGCAATTTTACAAATAAATACAAGGTGTACAACGTGTTATGTTCGTGTTCATCTACTGATCCACTTTTTGTTAGCAATTTTTTTTATTGTTTGAATGATTGAATAGAATGCAGGACTTGTAATAGGATTTTGATACATTGGTGTATAATGAGCAGTCGACTGAGATGACAGAAAGTGTGTGTGTGTTTGTATGTGTGTGTGTGTCCATTGTTTTACTTGTGCTGTTCGAGCCGAGGCCCTGCAGGTACGGGAAGTGCTGCGTGTTCTGTCCCGAGTGAGTCACAGTGAGGAAGGCGGTCAGGTTGGTGTAGGTAGCATTAGGGGGAAGACTCAGAGCTCGTCTCTGGAACTGAACCCACGGCTGAAGCCTCGATCCTGGACACAGAACATATGAAGTACTCGCACCACATAATAATATATATATAA